>BPLQ01003025.1:614875-1075847 GCA_021605075.1 Caerostris darwini
AGAAAATCCACAAACGAAAAACATCCTGTGGGATATATCCAGTGATAGATGTCCTCACAAAACCTAATTTATAGAACAGTCAACCAGATGGTCTTTTTGAATATTTACAAATATTTACCCCCTGAAGACATAAAATAAAATCTATTTTTGAATATAAATTAAATTTGACGTACAGCTATCTTTTCATTCTTAAGGCAAAAAAATTTGTAAATCAATCAAAACATATACAGCAATTTAATACTAACATAAATTCTCTATGAGTTAACTAACATGAATCTATCATTTAAATAATACAAGTGCTAAAATGGGCATCATTCTATTAACATTTGCTCTCTATTTTAAGTTTGAACATCCTCTTAAATATAGCGCAAATGATTATCAAACGGAATCCAAGTTATTAAATATTAATTATAAATACCAAATTCCCAACACAAACGAACCGGAACTAAAGCCAAGCAATTCCATTTCTCACTCAGCTCCTTCCATAACGGCAGACATACTTCATTGATTTATGAAGTAATTGCTTGATAAATACTTGCCTCCAGAAAGCATGAATGGTAAGGCAATGGGGCCCCATTGTTTAAAGGAATGAACAGCACGGCCATTATAAACTGCGCCAAGTCTAAGAATATTCCGAGGGAGCTCCAAAATCTTTCTGAACAGAAAACCGAGATACATAATTGATCCGTTTGAACTTCATAGCAGCGAGGAATTTTAAAGCAGAAACCTTTTCAAGTAGATAGTAACTAGAGAAGTATAATTACGGATTTTCGTGTAAATAGGTGAGTGAAGTTGAATAATGAACCTAGCTAAGACGGGATTAATTTTCTTCTGGTATGCAAATGGGGAAGACAGCGTTTGTAAAATGCTGCTCAACGAAATCAAATGCATAAATTTGTAGAGCAGGATTTGCAGAAAAGGACCAGATTCAGTTAGAGGTCTGACACTTTATAATGTACTGGCTCAATGGTTTAAGAGAAAATGTCTTTTATCATAGTAAAAAATTTTTACGTTATCTTTTGCAATTTTTTGGTTAATGAAGAAGCTATCTCTTTTGTTTAGACTTTTCGGAGACTCTTCTCATTTCATAGCCAGCGTGGTTTCACATATCGTCTTTTTTGAATTTTTTAATGATCTATGAATAGAGTTTCATATCTGATGAACAGGCTCGAAACAACTTTTTTTGCACTTTTTTACTACAACGCCATTTTTTTTTCATCATTTTCATGTGAAGAAGGAAAATAATTTGCGTTTACTCAGTTATAGTATATTCATTATGCGAGGAAAATGTAATTATATTTATCTAATTTGTTAATTAGCTTACTAAACTTTTCAAATCTAATTAAAATATTCAACATATATCCATGTATATAAGGTTATTGTTTCTTATCCCTCTTGGTAGATAGCAACATCTAGACAAAGTCCAAGAACCACTGTATTATAATTTTGTTTTAAAAATTTAAGTCTCTAATACTGAAAGATAAAGAAGAATTAGGTTTTATCAGTAAAGCTGTAAAGAAGATACTGTGTATTGAATAAATGTAATTTACTCAATGATGTAAAACAATATGTAAATTACAAAAGTTAAGAAACATGCAATCTATTTTTGGTTTCTCACGTTCCGAAATAAGATTGTTTTTTCCCTTTAAATACATTAAATACATTAAGAAAATATTTTAGGGTTTTAAAGTACAATTTATTTAACTATAAATGTTTTGGTAATAATTCCTTGCGAGCAAATTTATTTAATTTATTTGTTAGAAGAATTCCGTTTTTTAACTCTCATAAAATATTAATGTTTACTGATCGTAACAGAATGATTTATTTTATGCTCCTAAACAAAAAAAAAATTATCCCTCAATAGTAAAGGGTCTCTTTTTTTTCTTTCGTGTACTCAATAAAATGTATCAATATGAAAGAACCGTTAAACAAAATTATAGAAATAAATATTTATGATGAATTCCATTATCTCTTTTAATCGTAAATGAAAATTCTAATCGACAAAACAGCTCAGTTAATTAATTAGGTAGAAATGGTGTTATTATTCCGTATCTGGACAGCATAACCTACATGTAACTGGAATTCCAGTAATTACTTAAGCTACTCGAAACCGACTCTGAGAACGAGTTGAGATATCTCTCTGACTATTACCGATTCCTATCGGACGAATTTCCATTATGTGCGATATATCTAATGATAGATGTCCTCTAAAAGTACAGTTTATATAACCGTCAAAAGATAGACTTTTTGAAAGTTTTCACTACAAGTATTTTACCACTTGAAGATATCTAAAAATAAAGTATATTTTTGAATATAAATTATATTTGACGTATAGATATAGTTTTATTTTTATGGCAGAAAAATTTGTAAATCAATCAAAACGTATTCGTCAATTTAATATTAACATAAATTCTCGATGAATTAAACTAACATGAAATATTTAAATGATAGGTTCAAGTGTTAAAGTAGAAACCATTCTATTAACATTTGCTCCCTTTTGACTTTGAATATCGTCTTAAGTATAGTGTAAATTATTTTCAAACAGAATCTAACTTATTAAATATTAATTATAAATGCCCAATTTCCAACACAAATGAATATTCTAAAATCGAACGAAATAACACCTACAAACGAAAAACATCCAGAAATGAAAAGCATGCTGTGGGTTAAAACCAGTGACATATATCCTAACAAAGCCCAATTGAGAGAACCGTCAAAAAGAGTTTTTTGAATGATTTTACTACAATTATTTACCCCTTGAAGACATAAATAAAAACTATTTTTGGTATAAAACTTATATTTGACGTATAGCTATATTTTTGTTATTATGGCATAAAAATTTGTAAATCACTCTAAACATAACTATTTAATACTAACGTAAATTTTCTATAAGTTAACGTGAAATATTTAAATGATAGATTCAAGTGCTAAAGTAGATACCATTATATTAATATTTCCTGTCTATTTTGACTTTAAATATCCTAATAAATATAGCGTAAATGATTATCAAACGAAATCTAACTTATTAAATATTAATTATAAATGAAAAATTCCCAACACAAACGAACATCCTAGAAACGAACGAAACAACATCCACAAACGAAAAACATCCACAGAACATTCACAAACGAAAAACTTGCTGTGGGATACATTCAGTGATAGATGTCCTCACAAAGCCCAATTGAGAGAACTGTCTTTTGAAAAAGTCTTTTTCAATGTTTTTACTACAAGTATTTAACGCTTGAAGACAAATTAAAAAAAATCTATTTTTGAATGTAAATTATATTTGATATTAGCCAATTTGTAGAAATTATATATTATATATGATAGCCAAATTTATAGAACCGTCAAAAGATAGTCCGTCTCACCTGAATCTTTATATTACAAGTATTTATCCCTTGAAGACATCCATAAAATAAAATTTATTTTTAAATATAAATTATATTTGATGTACAGCTATATTTTTGTTCGTAAGACTGAAAAATTTGTAAATCAATCAAAACATATGGCAATTTAATACTAACATAAATTCTCTATGAATTAACTAATATGAATTATTTAAAGGACAGATTCAAGTGCCAAAGTAGACACCATTCTATTAACATTTGCTCTCTATTTTGACTTTGATTATCCTTTTGACTATAGCGTAAATGATTATCAAACGGAAACTTATTAAATATTAATTATAAATGCCAAATTCCCAAACCAAATGAACCAGAACTAAGGCCGAGTAATTCCGTTCCTCACTCAGCTCCTTCCATAACGGCAGGCATACTTCATTGATTTATGAAGTAATTGCTCGATAAATACTTGCCTCCAGAAAGCTGTGAAGGGAAGGCGATGGGGCCCCATTGTTTAAAGGAATGAACAGCACGGCCATTATAAACTGCGCAAAGTCTAATAATATTCCGAAGGAACTCCAAAAGCCTTCTGTACAGAAAACCGAGATAAATAATTGATCCGTTTGAACTTCATAGTAGCGAGGAATTTTAAAGCAGAAACCCTTTCAACTAGATAGTAACTAGAGAAGTATAATTACGGATTTTCGTGTAAATAGGTAAGGGAAGTTGAATAATGAACCATGCTAAGACGGGATTAATTTTCTTCTGGTATGCAAATGGGAAGGAGAGCGCATGTAAAATGCTGTTGGACGAAATCAAATACATAAATTTATTAAGCATAATTTGCAGAAAGGGACCAGGTTCGATTAGAGGTCGAACGCTTAATAATGTATTGACTCAGTGGTCTTCTATTACGAGAAAAGGCCTTTCATAATAACAAAAAAATCTTCGACGTCTTTTTTGCAATTTTTAGTAAATGATGTAGCTATCTCTTTCGTTTAAGACTTTTTGAATACTGTTCTCATTTCATAACCTTCGTGGTTTTATATATCGTCTTTTTAAAATTTTTTAATAATTATGAATAGAGTTTCATATCTGATGAACTAGTTCGAAGCAACTTTTTTTACAACGCCATTTTTTTTGCCATTTTCATATGAAGAATGAACATAATTTGCATTTATATAGTGTTCATTGCCTTCATTGTTAAACGTATTCATTGTGCCAGGGAAAAGTAAATTATATTTATCGACAATTTGACAATTAGCTTACTAAACTTCTGAAATCTAATTAAAATATTGAAGATTATATATATAATGCTGTTATTGCTTCTTACCCTTGTATGTTTCATACGATTACTTGGTAGACATCAACAACTAGACCTTCTTCTAGAAGAATCCGTGTGTTCTCATGAAAGGAGGGAAAGGAAGACAGATTCTGTTGTGATGGAGCAACCGTAAGCATAAGTCTGATGTAAGCGTGACGATGCATTTTTATGGGGCAGGGTTGCGAGTCATACGCCCAAAGCTTTACAGTCATATTAGACTGTGATCTGTGGCTTAAAATGCATTCTGAACTACTACAAACATCCGCCCGGACTCGTACCCAAAACCCTGTAGCACGAAGCTCCACAGCGCTGGTTACTGGGCCATCAGGCCCCAATAGATGATATTACAGAACATAAAAATAGAAAAGATTGAAGAAGATGAATTGAGGAGAAAAGATGGGAAAGTACATTTTGAGGTTTCGTGTTTAATCTTGTTAACTCCATTAAAAAATTAAAATTTTCACATGATCAAATATTTTAACAGCAAGAATCCACCATACATTTTCACGATAACTAAATTGCGGACCGCGTGCGGATAGAAATTGTTCCAGCGTTCCATCGTTTTAAAAATTACAAATTGGTTAGCTGTAGTTAAGGTTTTGAGTTGCAGTCATTGCTTTGTTAATTGACTGCTTAGCGTTATAAAAATATATTAAAAAAAATACTTGATTATAATAATAAAAATACTTGATTATAATAATAAAAATACTTCAACATATTCGATTTTATGTAGCCGGACAACGCCGATCAGCTAACTAATTTGCAAAGAGGTATAATTGAAAAATCAACACAGCGGGGTCAGTAAGGTAGTAAGGTTTCCTTTCTTGGAATTAGTTAGCCAAAAGTTTCCTCTCTTCCTCAATAAATAACTTTTAAATAGCAGGATGATTATGGGGTCTTTTAAAAAGAAAGGGGAAAAAAGGATAGTAATGAAAATATTTTAAAAGGATTATAGCGTATCAGATTTGTGAGGAATTCAACTGGAAAATAAGTGAATGTGACACTTTCAATTCTCTCTTTTGTTTGATTCCATAAGAGCTTCCTACTTTATTGTCATAACAATGTGATGTAAAATCAATTTCGCACTCCATTCATTCTCCTGTTTGACTAAATAGAGGGAAAATAAATAACCGGGCAAAGCCTGGTAAACAACTATTGTTTAATAAAAATGGATTGATGTATTCTACTAAATAATTACCGATTTCCTATTGAATTACCGATTTCACATGGAAGTATTCTGAGAATTTTCTTTTCACATAAATGATTTATATCCCGCAATAAGAATGTAAAGTGACAGGTAATTATTTATTGCATAAGAATGCATATATTCAGTATTCAATACTTTAATCAAAATACTGTTTTTATAATTTTTAATTAAACTATGCCGAGTTAAATTAGGATTATATATATTTGAAAAGGAAAATAACAGGTAATAAACACAAAAATGTATTATTTAATTCTAATTGAATATAACGCTGCTTTTCTTTTGATTTGGGTTATAAGTTATTTTATTTATTAATTTTGAATTAAAAGCATTAATAAAAGTGAAAGCAGCGTAAAATTCATCCATAAAATATTACTTGCAGTATTATAAAATTATGATAATCTTAGAGAAGGTAAATTAAGACATGAAAATGCTTGCAAATTACCTATTTGTGTTGAGGGAAAAACGTTCACAATTTTAATTAAATTTCTGCAGCTTTTATAATTAAGCCAGAAAAAAAGCATTTCTTCCGACTTCAATTAAATAAAAATAATTAAAATATCCTACAATCCTAGTTTTGGGGAATCCATTAACGTAGACTAGAGATTTTACATTACTTTGATTGTATTTTTAAATAATTCCCGAGCATGAAAGTCCTTCCCCATGTACATTCAAATTTAACAAGCCTAAAATTATTATTTCAATCATATTAATAGTTATAGCGAATAATTATTTTCCTACATCTTATTATTAGCATGTCAATTAATTTCACTGCACTATTATAAACATAAAAGAAAAGGAAAATACGTGTATTTCTTGGATAGTGCCTTGCAGAACATTATTAAATACAATTCATGTCATGTATAATCTTATCGAAACCTGAATTTTCCAGGTGTTAGATTTTGCCTTCCTAATTTGCCATTTTAATTTAAAATATCTTGCTATAAATTTCTTCTGGGTACCTGACGACCAATAACTGGCTCTCAGTGCTGAAGGTTTAAGGTTCGAATCCTGGCAGTGCCATAATGTGTTTGTAGTGCTTCGGAATCCACTTTAAACCCTAAGTCTTGGTCTAATATGACTGTTGGTCATTCATCGGACTGGCAACCCTACCCCGTAAAAAAGAAAATATCTCCTGTCTCGAAATTTTACAGTAGACAGACGGCCTAATTTCTTTTAGAAATGTGGAACACTTTTTGAAATATAAAAATAACGAACATTATGTTGTTGTTACCTGTGACTTTATTGGAACTGAATCCATACAAATTTGGGCAATTACCTTATCCGTTTTGGCGGAGAAAGTGTTTTGTCGAAAATTAATAAAAGCAATTTGCATCAAAGATGTTCAGATTGCAGTGTCTGTGTCTGGCTGCTTGTAAGTTTTAATTGAAAAGTTACGTGATATGTGATTTCTTTTAAGAAAACTTTAAGACTTTTGGTAATATAAAAAGTAACATTATATGGTTCTATTTTAATAAAAAAAAATCAGATACTTAGATATTAGGAAAATATTTTATTCATTTTTGCCTAACGTATTACAAACAGGAGATAAAACCATTGTCAAACAACACGCTATCCATTAAAACTGTAACTCGATGCAGTGTCTTTTCATGTGAATTTCTTAAACTCACACAAAAGATTGACCACTATTAGATATCAAGAAATTAGTCAACAACAGATGTTTGTTTCGAGAAATCATTAAGTATTTTATGGGGTTCCCAAAAATATATTTTCGTAAACAAACTTTTCAGTCATAAATATTAATAAATCAAAATATAGTAACCATTTGATCAATCAAAAGAAAATTGAAACCATTTGATCAATCAAAAGAAAATTGAAACCATTTGATCAATCAAAAGAAAATTGAAACCATTTGATCAATCAAAAGTAAATTGAAACCATTTGATCAATCAAAAGTAAATTGAAACCATTTGATCAATCAAAAGTAAATTGAAACCATTTGATCAATCAAAAGTAAATTGAAACCATTTGATCAATCAAAAGTAAATTGAAACCATTTGATCAATCAAAAGTAAATTGAAACCATTTGATCAATCAAAAGTAAATTGAAACCATTTGATCAATCAAAAGAAAATTGAAACCATTTGATCAATCAAAAGTAAATTGAAACCATTTGATCAATCAAAAGTAAATTGAAACCATTTGATCAATCAAAAGTAAATTGAAACCATTTGATCAATCAAAAGTAAATTGAAACCATTTGATCAATCAAAAGAAAATTGAAACCATTTGAAACAAAAGAAAATTGAAACCATTTGATCAATCAAAAGAAAATTGAAACCATTTGATCAATCAAAAGAAAATTGAAACCATTTGATCAATGAAAAGAAAATTGAAACCATTTGATCAATGAAAAGAAAATTGAAACCATTTGATCAATCAAAAGTAAATTGAAACCATTTGATCAATCAAAAGTAAATTGAAACCATTTGATTAATCAAAAGTAAATTGAAACCATTTGATTAATCAAAAGTAAATTGAAACCATTTGATTAATCAAAAGTAAATTGAAACCATTTGATTAATCAAAAGTAAATTGAAACCATTTGATTAATCAAAAGTAAATTGAAGCCATTTGATTAATCAAAAGTAAATTGAAGCCATTTGATTAATCAAAAGTAAATTGAAGCCATTTGATTAATCAAAAGTAAATTGAAGCCATTTGATTAATCAAAAGTAAATTGAAACCATTTGATCAATCAAAAGTAAAATGAAACCTTCTCCAAAGATTTACATGCATTATCAAGAAAGTGAAAAGTATTATTAAGTAAAGAATGCTTTTCATCATAAATTATACTGAATTTTTATATAAAAGTCTGCTATTCAAATTATCTGATATGATTACTACAGTAATAACTTGCAAGAAAAACATTCAAGGATATTTCGTAAAGCAGTAAGTGTAAGTATAAGCAATAAAAAAATTAGTCTATTTTTATAAAAAAAATAGTTTGAAAACTAAACGAAAACATGCGTTTACTTTTTATAAGTCTGATTCATCCGAATCAGACTAAAAAGAAATACTTTTCGTAAAACTTGTCTGATAAGATGGAATATTTCTGATTTTTTTTGGAATTCGCATTTTTTTTTTTTTGCGTATATTTCATCCACCGTATTTTCATTTGTATTTTATTTAAAATTCTTGAGTCTGTACCAGTAGAATATGTTTCCCAAGGTGAAGTCCAAATCCTCTATTCAACTATAAGTTTATTCAAAAGAATTCATCCTTTACTGAATAGTTAAGAGGACTATTCATATAATTTGTTTTTTAATCATTTTTTTCGTCTTACACTTTTTACTGTAAATTCATTGCTATAACTAGAAAATATCCACGTGTGCTATAAGTATACAAAATGCGAAGTCTAGTCTCGATTGTATTAGCATTACATTTTACATTAGGAAAGGACGGAGAAGAATTATTTTTCTGTATTACATTATATTATTTTATTTTGTATTCTTTTGTTCGAAGTATTAACGTTCTGTATAATGTTTTGTGAATTTGAAATCTGTATTATTCTCAGTATCTCAAGCCTAATATGTTTTGTAAATAACCAGCTTTTCAAAAGTAAACATTGTTTATTTAGTATTTTGTTATAATTTTTCTCTGTGCAGTAGTTTATCCTATTTTATCTTAGTTTTTAAGCCTACTGCAGCATTTTTTTCTTAGAAGAGTTCTGCATTTCATTCTCACGAGAGAGGAATGTATGTTATTCAAAAAATATATAAGCCCATCAGTCAAATTTGACAGCAGACGAGCTTTATTGTGAGTAGTTACATTACATACAATTAGTGATTTGTACAAATGAGAACAAATTGTCAGCAGATATTCGGTATCATGTATAATGAGACTCAGGAAATTAGCGAATGTCTGGGCGACCTTCACAGGTCGAAACTATTACAGATTAAATATCAATCAATTGATAAGTCATGAGTAGTTCCATCGTGATTGGTGATCGAAATGTCTACGCCAATGAGAAGTGAGAGTGAGTCATAGACTAGAGAACTCTGAAAATATTTTATCATGGAGTGAACTGTACTTATATCCTTATTTTTTTTTTTTTTTGTAAATAGAATTCTGTAATATATATATTGTTTGCAAATAATATTTAAAATATTCCTCTGAACTTAAAAGTGGCCCTCTTCTTGAAGCCGTTATAGGGCCGAGACATTACACTACTATAACAGCTTAGTGAGATAAGCTTTAAAATAAACTGTTCTCATGTACTTTATAATGGATATCTTTTGAAAACATTTCTGCCAGTTATAACGGTGTGAGATCACATTATTTTCATATTTATCAACTACATGAATTTCATTTATCGTAGGATTGCTATTAATTGTATGGAAAAAAACAATATTTTTCAAATTACTCATTGCAATGGATTTCATATTTGCAAATTCCTGAAACAATAAATGAGTGATTTGTGGTTCAGTGGTTATGTGTGGAGCTAGCTTGAAAAAGGGGTAAAGTTACAATTCGTTTATTGCGTTCGCTGCAGTCACTACTTTTAGAACGAGAAACTCCAAGGTCAACTAGATAACGCTTGTGAGGCTTGTAGCAACGTCAGTCAGGTTGCCTGCTGAGAGTTTTTCGAGTTTTCTCCCTTACGATACGTAAGTGAGAGGCAATTATCCTTAAAATTTTTTCCGCAAAGCGCCTGTCGGACTTAACAAGCTGTTATTGTTAACTAAACCTCAGTGTCCGGCATCTGGAAACGGAAACCCCGTGAGTAGTCAATTGATGGAAGGAGGGAAAGAAAGGGACAGCTTCTGTTGTGATGGAGCACCCGTAGGTTGAAGTCTGACTTGACTGCATACCACTGAAGGAGGAAAGTGCCTTTCGAGAGAAATTTTAGGAAGAACTACCCTGTATTTCGTATGGTATGGGAGAAAACCCAGAAAACTCCCACCAGGTAGTCCGACTAATGAGGCAAGATGCTGAACACCTGCAAACTCTATCGAGTCTTCTCGAAAACAGTGTGTCTACAAGAAAGCCGCCAACGGATTGAACCTCAGCCTGAATGCTCACCAGCTGCTCACGTTCCCACTGAGCCACAAGTTGGGCTGACCTAACACATTAAAAACTTTAACACGTTAGCTATCCGCAATGCGTTGATAGGTTGCAAAACAAAATTATTTTTAAAAAAAAATGTACTTTGCAGTAAGGCAGGAGATCAAATCTTTCAATGGAATATGTAGCAATTCCTGCTTTCAAAAACGACAAGATTGAATGACGACTGTGATGAAAAATACATGAATCCACAGTCAGGGTACTTGACTGGAATTTCCCGGGGTTTCTTCTACAAGATGAGCATGCTCGGGTAGTATTCCTAAAACTTCTTCCAAAAGGTATCATTTTGCCTTTACTTGCCCGTGTACAGTTCGTAGCAGACATGGGAAGCTACGTTAAAAAAATGGGAATATGCAAATAATAAAAAAATTTTAAATTCAAACTGTTTAAAATATAAAAAAAATGTGATTTTTTAAAAATATTTTTATTGAAGCAATTTTGGTAGTATTTTAGTGTTTCGATGATGGTTTATAAACTTTTAATAATCGTCGTTATACATATGAAATATATAAGTAGATGATTATAAAAACCAGGAAAAAAAATTCCAGGTATAATCAATTAATTTTAAATTTCTTCAAAGTATAATATTTCTAATGGATTTATTTAGTTGAAATCTGTGAGCGAAACAACATTAGCGAGATCATAAATTATTGACACAACTGATAAAAAGGATTGGGGAACTAGATACATGTTTAAAAAAGTGAAAAACGACAGTTTAAACTTCTTTGAAGGAAATGCTGCTTTTTTTTTCTCAAGAAACTAGAATTGAGTGATGTCCGAACTTCAACATTGCCATACATCATACATGATTAATGGAAGTGGCATGGTACATCGGGCTCTTAACCATTTTTTTACTTGTCTGCAAACCAAAATCCGCTTTAAAATATCTAATACATCTTGTCCTGTTTCCGTGGATAGATTCTCATTTTTTTTCCTCTCAAATAGATTGAAGTTATCCAGGAAAATAAAATGAAAAGTATTTTACAGATGCATTTATTCAGACTCGTAGAGGATACTTCTTAGTTGAAAAATATTTCACATGAGTTACATATAGTTAAAGAAATGTTTTAATGCTATTTTCTTAACACTGAAAATTTTGATCTGAATGTCTTTCTCGAATCGAACGGCATATATGTAATAGATTCAGCATTACTCAGGTTGCACCAAAGAAAGACATGCTACATCAAATCCATAATGAAGAGATAAACCAAGGTTGACATCAGAAAGGAAACATACCCTTCTATCCCTCTCCTTAGAACCTAAAGGATTTACTTACTATCTGTTAAATGTTACTAAAGATTTTGTTTACCACTTGGCATCAGAAAGGGAATTTACCCTTCTGCCATCTCTTTAGAGCCTAAAGGGTTTTATTACCATCCCAGCTTTCGGAAAGAGTTTTCATGTTGGGTTATGAACCAAGAATCGGACACTTATCGAAATATCAATATCTATTTCAGGCAATACATTGTTCCTTATCATTTCTAATGAAACCTATTGAGTATACGCAGATGAACAATAATAAATTTTATCAGAAAAACGAGTTGCTTTCCTTTGTTAAAAAATGCGTAATAGATTTATTATTTACAAACACTTTCTTGATTAAGCAAAGAATTAATTTATTTTAATTCATAAATGTTGCTAACCAGATTAAAAAAAGTATGCATAATGATAATGATGCTAAATACAGAAATAAAGTGCGATGTTGAAAAAAAAAACCTCAAATTACTTCTGAAAGGTATCAATCAATTTCGAATATATTTTCTCTAAATTGCTATTATCAAAAACCTTAAATTTCCTAATTTTTCCTCGGTAATTTATTATTTTTAAACATCATATATCGTTTATGAAAAAAGTTCAATAGATTAAGTGAAGACATTTACTATAATTGTAGTTACTTACTACTGCATTTGGAAATTTTTTTTATCTTGCAATTAAAAAATAGTTATTGGAAAAACAATTTCAAAAAAGTTTTGTGTATGAGGTGTTTTGAAAGGGTACTTAATACTAGGTGGTTAAATGTGTACACAAGATTGGTGCAGTTGTACTAGATACTCATTTTGCTTTTGATTATAGCAACAACTCAATTTCTGAGTTGCATGCAAAATTATTCAGATTGGTATATAGTACTAGTTGGTATAAAGTATTCATGGTACTCGTACAGGTTTAACAAGCACTAGCAGTTCTACTGTTCTTTTCTTTCTTTCTTTATTTATTTGGTGATGCATCTCATTAATTAATTTCCTTGTTAAGTTATTTTATTAAGTCACTTTAATAAAAATATTTTTAAGTTAGAGTGAATTGTGGAATATAAACAGCCTAAATGTAAATTACGCAATTAGTGTCTTGTATATACACAACATAAGCCATCCCAACAAAAGAACATGCTTCAAATCTTCACCTGCATTGATATGCAAATATTCATTTTCATATTTCTATTCGTTAAAATTTCTACAATTATATGTTAGTTACATTGATACTTCTTATAAGTTATAGTGTATGAAATGTGAATTGTGCGTAATATATTCTTGGAATCATATTCTATTTAAGAAATTTATTTTAAAATTTATTCGACAGTGAAAGTAAAGCTATTTAAAGAACATTTCTGACTTACTCATCAATTGTACACAAAAATTCGATAGGAAAACTAAAAAAATATATAAAAATCAAAAGTAGTTTGAATGAAGAATTGCATTGAATGTTTTAGGTACGTTTCAAGGTGAACCAAAGCAATTGAATGTTGCTAACCAGATATAGTGTCAAAAGTTTATTTTAAAATCATTACTAAAAGTAACAAATCATTTCCGGATTTGAATCTATGCCTGATTACTTCAGTCCCAAAGTAAAACCATTGCTTGAGGAATCAAATCATTTGTAGAAGATATGAAAATGAATTCTACAGGATTACTCCAGTAGCTTTATACAATGGACCATTATTCAGCAAAAATGATTTACTTTGAATATTTGTGCCACTTATTACAACCAGTAAAATTCTTTCTCTTGTATTTACCAGAAGGCACACTTGATAAAATACACAAGAAGTATTTTTTTCGTTTAAAATTATTATTACCAACATTTTTTCCTAGCAGTATCTTAACTTTCATAGATAACTTTCAAACTGAAAAAATCTTTAAGTCCCAAAAACTGTTGCTCATCTAGGCGTCTATCTAATGAAATTTATTTCAAAATTGAATGTACCGTAATCTAATATCTTTTATTATTAAATACAACTAAAAGAAAATTGTTACTGGTTTTCAGTAAGTATCCGAAATGTTGTAAACTAGTTTACAGATTTGTCTTCTTTGTTTCCGTTCTATAAAAGGAAATTCACCCACGAATAAAAACTAAATCTTTATCATCTACAAAAGTAAACTCAGCTGACTGAAGTAGAAAATAAAAAAAGATCTTGTTTGATGCTTCATTTTTCTGAAAGAGACATCAAAGCTTACAACCGGGCAAATTCAAAATCCTTTTCCATGTGGAAAAATGGAACGCCGGGCACCTAAAGCCGCTTTCAAAACTATCCTATTCCCTATTGCGTTTCAGTTTATAATAGAACCCCCTTGCCTTATCCGCTGGGGAAATACTTCTCAGTTCAAAGGGCGGGACCGATCTCATTTATCGCCGTTTTGTAGGAAGAAATCGAAGGATTTGAGGGTCTTTCTTTCACTTGAGATCTTCTCTCCCCTGGGAATAGAGGAAGCTGCGGATTTTGATGGATAAACTTCAAGGCTGGGCATTTTTTTTCTTCTTTATCGTAACCTTTTTGCTTAAAGAAATTTAAAAGGTGATAAGAATGTACATATTGGTTATTTAAATTGGTAAATTAAAATTAAAAACGAATTGACAAAATGTGTTGTAGCAAATGGGAAAAGTTAATTTTAGTATTAATTCTTTTTGAGTACATTTTGTTTGAAACCGTACAAAAACTGAACCGAAAAATTCCTTGTCAGTGGCGGGATTGAGTTCGATAAAACTGAAGGATGAGAATTTCCTTTTTGGACTTGAGGAACAGGGTTTAAATCGTTTTATTTCAATTACTAGGAAGATCTTTTTTTTTTCTATTAATTTTAAGAATTTTACTTCTTTCCTTTGGGAATATGTGAAGCTGTGGATTTTGATGGATAAACTTCAAGACTGGGCACTTTTTTTTTATGCCGTAACCTTTCTGATTAAAGAAATCTAAAAGGTGATAAGAATGGACACATTGTTTATTTAAATTAGTAAATTAAAATTAAAAATCAATTGGAAAAATTGTGCTGTCGGCGATTGGAAAAAAATAATTTTAGTATTAATTTTTATTGAGGATGTTCAGTTTGAAACCCAACAAGTGAAACTGAACCGAAAAATTCCTTGTCAATGATGGGATTGAGCACGATAAATCTAATTGCTGAGAAGGTCCATTTTTTGGACTTGAGTAGAAGGATTTTATACCGTTTTATTTCAATTACTGGGAAAGTGTTCGTTTAAAAATTGTGGTGCCACAATGTGTATAGGGGTAGATGCAATAGGCTATCATTGTGCATTTAGGGTAATACTAGACTGGAGAACTGGAATACGCTACGTATTCTGATGTTCTAATAAATAAGGATTTTCTGCACAAATGTAGCATTGGTAAACAACAACATATAAACTAATATATGTTCTAAATAGAGTAAAATAAAATAAGCCTTTTTTCAACACCTAATCACTCAATATATCATGAATAGTTCTTTGGAAAGAGAGGAAGACAGAAGGGCTATACTTAAATGGGAGGAATTTTAGGCGAAATTACCCATATTTGCATATATAGAGAAAAATAAAGACATTTCTCATTAGACAGTGCAATCGATGCGTGACCAAGCACCACATTCTATTCCACCATACTTCTTCTAGCCAAGAAAGTCAGTAATAACTGTCATATGAAGAAAAGCATGAAAAAATCTCATTAAGTAGCTCGATTATACATGTGAAACGATAATAGGCATTGTCATGATCGCCACCAAATTGAAATGAAACGAAATTCTGAAAGCAATGAATTATGTGCCATCAAGAATCGAATCCTCATCAAATTGGGATATTTTACCATTTGGGAATGACGAGGGACATCTACCTCTGTTATACATTCTTTCTTAGAGGTTCTGTTCAAATATGTACTATATTTACACTCAAGAGCCAAAACATTATGACCCCCTATCAATAATGAGCTGGCCCAGCTTCAACTCGCCTTGGCATGGATGCCACAAGTCCTTGGTAGATGGCCGGAGACAGATTGTACTAGATGTTTAAGCAACGGTCACGCAAATCCGAGATATTGCAAATTGGTGGTCTTTGAACTCTCAGCTGCCGTCCCAGGACATCCCAAATGTGTTCTACTGGATTGATATCCGGTGAGTTAGGCGGCCAGGACATTAACTGGAATTCAGCATCATGTTCCTGGAACCACTCCAACACAATTTTAGCCTTGTGACAAGGGGCGTTGTCCTGTTGGAACATTACATTTCCAGCTGGAAAAACAGAGGCCTTGTAAGGGTGCAACTGGTCCGCAATGATGTTTAGATACCCTGTAGCATTCATGGTCTGCTCTACCACAACCACAGGTCCCAGAGACGCTCAAGAGAACGTAGTAAACAATAAATGCAAATAAATTATTTAAAGTGCTTAAAAATTATTCTTTACGGTTTTAAACCGATCGATGCTTCAGAATGTTATGAATGTTTGAATCCAGTTTTGTGTTCTATGTGCAATATCATAAATAACTTTTAAAATTAGAAATACTTTTCTTTGTTTGGAATTATATTAATCACAAGTTTCATACTTAAATGTTTCAGAAATTTAAGTTGTATTTATTTTAATTTTACACAGGTGTTCAAAATTAATAGTGAATAATACTGATAAAAAGATAAAATTAGTGCAAATATGCAAATTTATAGCGTCAATTGCATAAGTGTGTATGTGAGCGTGGTAAATACTTGGATTTTTAAGTATGTTTGGTAAACAAGCTTTATAGACGTGCGTGATAATTACTGCTGTAGTTTCTCACGTACCTTGCCGAATTTAATTGAATTTTTGCAAAAAAAAACCAATGAAATCCGAAAATAAGCAGCTAAAAGGAGTAACAACCTGCATTTGGATAAAAGAAAGAATTGATGAATTGTGGGAAGACTTGGAAGTAGGCCAGTCTCAAGTTGAAATTTTAAAAGATTTGATGTAACGCTGAGGGTCGCGTTCAACTTATGGAATCAGTTTAAGATCCTGCTTTTATTGATAAAACAAGGTATCCAAGAACGAAAGAAAATATATATTTGATCATTGCAGTGAGACATGATAGCAGTACAATAAGTTATCAGCTTAACTTCATGTTCACCGTCACCTGAGTTCCAAGATTTGTTATTACCAGAAAGTTAAATTAGGAATTGCCTATTTGCAGGAAGACCTGTTGTTTTTTCCCCGCTCATTTCTATCTACAGGAGAACCCTTTTAGCCTGGTGAACATAATGTTTGGACTAAAGATCAATAAAGAACTATTATATTCACTCATGAAAACATTTAACATTACCTATTTCTCTATGTACATTCATCTGTAGATAATTAGAATCTGTCTTCCAACCTCCGACAAAAAGACCACTATATGGCAGTGGAAGTTTTTCTGGTCTCGCAAGACATGCTAGATGGGTGCCCATATATTCACCAGAGGGTTTGTTACTGTTGTGAAATAAACGATACTTGGTGGCACAGACTATCTTTACCTTTTCACGAGTACATTGAATACTAATTTCATTTCAATGGATTGGAACGCCCGTCCTCATAAAGCTGGAATGCATTCGCAGGATGGGGCTGGTCAGCCAGATCTCCAGAATTAAACCCCAAATAGCCTCTTTGAAACACTCTAGAAAGCCTAGTTGCAAATCAATTTTTACCTGGCAGAACCATTTAAGGTATGAAAGCAGCTTTTCTGGAGAGCGTAACTGTCTACCACATTGATTGCTTAAATTCTAGTATGAATTTAAGTTGCAAAATTGTAAAAGGGGACCATTCCATTTATTAACCGATTTTTTGTTGATGATTTCGATATTTTTTTACATTTTCAATGTTTATTTATCTTATTCAGGTTGTGTTCATTTTTTATGTTATATTGACCTAAGTTCATGTATAATTTCATTACAATTTGTCCTATTGTTTTGGGGATATTCAAGTGTAAGTTATCTTAATTTTGAAATCCAGTGTAGAAGCAATTTTATTGTTATTATAATTTTGGTTTAAATATTTAAGCTTATTATACTTAAAGAAAAAAATATTTAGGTTTTATCAGTAAAGCTGTAAAGAATATACTGTGTATTTACTCAACAAAGTAAAACAATTGGTAAATTATAAAAGTTATGAAAAATATTCACCGTTTCAGACATTCATAAATAAAATGCCTTTTTTCCTTTAGGTTCATTAAGGAGGGATTTAAGGTTTTCAAGAATTATTTATTGCACTATAAATGTTTTGGTAATAATTCCTTGCGAACAAATTTATTTAGCTTATTTTTTAGAAGAATTCCTTTCTTTATCTCTCATGAAATATTAATGTTCACTGCTGGTAACAGAATGATTTATTTTATGTACCTAAATAAATAAAAAAAAATCACACAATGGCGAAAGCACACATTTTTTTTCTTTCGTGTAGTCAATAAAAGGCATCCAAATGAAGAACAGTTTAACAAAATAATGGAATTTATCATAAGTATTTCTTTCTACAATGTATTTAATCTTAACTGAAAATTCACCTCTACAAAACCACTCGGAAAATTGATTAGGTGGAAATGATGTTATTATTCCGGATCTGGACAGCGTAACCTACGTGTAACCGGAATTCTAGTAATTACTTAAGCTACTGGAAACCGACTCAGAGAACGAGTTGAGATATCATTCTGACTATGACCGATACCTATCGAACGAATTTCCCTCCTGAGGGATATTCAGTGAGAGATGTCCTCAAGAAAGTCATTTTATATATATTATAACCTATTCATAGAATTAATAGATAATCAATCTTTTTGAGGGCTTTTAAAGTATTGAAGAACATCCTTGAAAGATTTCCCTTGAAGTCATATATAAAATATAGTTTATTTTTGAATACAAATTATATATGTATAGCTATAGTTTCATTCTTATGGCAGAAAAACTTGTAAATCAATCAAAACATATATGGCAATTTGATACTAATATAAATTCTCGATGAGTTAATTAACATGAAATATTTGCTGTTACTAATCCTCCTGGTACAGGAAAGCTTACACCAGGTCCAAGAATCGTGTCGCAGGCGGCTGGTCCATGGTTACGGGTAATATGCAGCTTCTCTTTAGCGAGGAACCACTAGAACTGAAGACTGAATAAACTTCACGACAACATTCTACCATAATATTAGACCAGGACCTACGGTTTATAGTGGGTTCTGAACCACTACAAATATCTATGGCAACACCGTATTCGAACCCGAAACATGTTGTACTGAGATCTCTAGATTCGGCCTTCAGGCACGATAGATTCAAGTGCTAAAGTAGAAAACATTCTATTACAATTTGCTGTCTATTATGACATTGAATATCCTCCTAAGTATATCGTAAATGATTTTCATACAGAATCTAACTTATTAAATATTAATTATAAATGATAAATTCCTAACACAAACGAACATAATAAAAACGAACGAAACAATATCTACAAATGAAAAACACCCACAAAACATATATATATAAACGAAAAAATATCCTGTAGGATATATACAGTGATAGATGTCCTTTCAAAGCCCAATTTATAGAACCGTCAAAATATAGTCAATCTTCTTAAATGTTATTGAAGTATTTACCCCTTGAAGAGATCATTTATATTTAAAAATATACTGTAATAGATATTTGATGTATAGCTACATTTTATCTACATGTATAGCTACATTTTATCTACATGTATAGCTACATTTTATCTACATGTATAGCTACATTTTATCTACATGTATAGCTACATTTGTTTTGGCAGAAAATTTGTAAATCAATCTAAACATATATGGCAATTCAATACTAACAAAAATTATCTATGAGTTAATTTAATACTACCAAAAGTTCTCTATCAATTAAATGGTAGATTCAAGTGCTAAAGTAGAAACCATTCTACTAACATTTGCTGTCTATTTCGTCTTTTAATATCCTCTTAAGTATCTCCAAAATAGCTTAAATGATTTCAAACAGTATCTAACTTATTAAATATTAATTATAAATGCCAACCAAAATCCTAAACACGTACAAAACAACATCCACAAACGAAAAACATCTTGTGGGATATATACAGTAATACTTAGATGTCCTCACAAAGTCTAATTTACAGAACCGCTTAAAAAGTAGTGTTTTTGAATGCTTTTACTACAAATATTTACATCTTGTAGATGTCTATGAATTAAAATAACTAGGATACAAATTATATTTAATGTATAGCTGCATTTTCGTTGTTATGGCAGAAAATTGGTAAGTCATGATCAATCAAAACATATATCACAATTTAATGTTAACATAAATATACTATGAGTTAACTAACATGAATTAATTAAATCACAGATTCAAGTGTTAAAGTAGAAATCATTCTATTAACATTTGCTGTCTATTTTGACTTTGAATATTCTCTTAAATATAACATAAATGATTTTCAAACAGAATCTAACTTATTAAATATTAATTATAAATGCCGAATTCCCAACACAAAGAACATCCTAAAAATGAACTAAACAACATCCACAAACGAAAAACATTCTGTGGGATACATCCAGTCATAGATGTCCTCACAAAGCCCGATTTACAGAAGCGTCTAAAATATAGACATTCTGAATCTTTTTATTACAAGTATTTGGCCCTTAAAAACATTTGAATTTATATTCAAAACTCGATTTTATTTATGATCAAAAATATACTAAAACAGTTATATGCAAAAATATGTAGTAAATACGTTAAATATATTGCAGAAAAATTTGTAAATCAATCAAAACTTATCGCAATTTAATACTAACAAATATTTTTTATGAGTTAACAGGAATTATTTAAATGATAGATTCAAGTGTTCAAGTAGAAACCATTCTATTAACATTTGCTCTCTATTTTGACTTTGAACATCCTCTTAAATGTAGCGTAAATGATTATTAAACAGAATCTAACTTATTGAATATTAATTATAAGTGCCAAATTCCAACACAAACGAACCGGAACTAAAGCCGAGCAATTCCATTTCTCACTCAGCTCAGCTTTAAAGGAATGAACAGCAAGGCCATTATAAACTGCCCCAAGTCTAATAATATTCAGAGAGAGCTCCAAAAGCCTTCTGAACAGAAAACCGAGATAAATAATTGATCCGTTTGAACTCCATAGTAGCGAGGAATTTTAAAGCAGAAACCTTTTCAAGTAGATAGTAACTAGAGAGGTATAATTACGGATTTTTGTGTAAATAGGTGAGTGAAGTTGAATAATGAACCATGCTAAGACGGGATTAATTTTCTTCTGGTATGCAAATGGGAAAGACAACGCTTGTAAAATGCTGCTGGACGAAATCAAATGCATAAATTTGTTAAGCATGATTTGTAGAAAAGGATCCAATTCAATTAGAGGTCGAACGCTTAATAATGTACTGACTCAGTGGTTTTCTTTTAAGAGAAAATGTCTTTCATCATAATAAAAAAAATTTCGCAATTTTTGGAATTTATAGTAAATGAAGTAACTATCCTTTTTGTTTAAAGCTTTTTGGAGACTATTCTTATTTCATAACCTGCGTGGTTGAACATATCTTCTTTTTAAATTTTTTTAATTATTTAGGAATAGAGTTTCATAGGCTGATAAAATAGTTTTCATATTTCATAGAGAGAGAATAGAGTTTCATATTTCTGATAAAATAGTCCGAAACAACTTTTTTTACTTTGTTACTACGATGGAATTTTTTGACCATTTTAATATGAAGAAGGAACATAATTTGCATTTATAGTTATAGAGTATTCATTGTGCCAGGGAAGAATAAATTTTATTTATTTTTAATTTGTCAATTAATTTCTAAAATCTAATTAAAATATGCAATATATATATATTGTTTCTTAACCCATTTGGTAGGGATAAATTAACAATAACATTATATAGACAGCAACATCTAGACTAAGTCCAAGAACTAGTGTATTGCAATTTATTTTAAAAATTTAAGTTTCTAATACTTAAAGAAAAAAAAGAATTAGATTTTATCAGTAGAGCTCTAAAAAAGATACTGTGTATTGAATAAATGTAATTTACTCATTGATGGAAAGCAATGTGAAAATTATAAAAGTTAAGAAACATGCAATTTATTATCGTTTCACAACGTTCATAAATAAAATGCCTTTTTACATGTGGATTTGGTGATGGGCCCCATTGTTTAAAGGAATGAACAGCGCAGCCATTATAAACTGCTCGAAGTCTAATAATATTCCGAGAAGAGTTCCAAGTTTTCATAACAGAAAACCGAGATAAATAATCGATCCGTTTGAATTTCATAGTGGCGAGGAATTTTAAAGCAGGAAACTTTTCAAGTAGATAGTAACTAGAGAAGTATAATTACGGATTTTCGTGTAAATAGGTAAGTGAAGTTTAATAATGAACCATGCTATGACGAGATGCATTTTCTTCTGGTATGCAAATGGAAAGGACAGCGTTTGTAAAATGCTACTCTACGAAATGAAATGCATAAATTTGTTAGACCGGATTTGCAGAAAAGGACCAAATTCAATTAGAGGTCGGACTCTTTATAATGTACTGACTCAATTGTTTAAGAGAAAATGTCTTTCATCATAATAAAAAAAAAATGTTCGTCATATTTTTGCAATTTTTAGTTAATGAAATAATTATGTTTTTGTTTAAGAGTATTTGAAGACTTCTCATTCATAAATTAGAAATAGTTAAAGATAGGGGCTTTAGAGGTAGTTAGTTTTTTAAAAATATTTTAAGGGAGAAATTTTTATTAATTCATGAATAGAGTTTCATATCTGATGAACTGGTCCGAAATAACTTTCTTTACTTTTTTCTACAACGCCATTTTTTTTACCAGTTTCATATGAAGAAGGTACATAATTTGCATTTACATAGTTGTAGCGCATTTATTGTGCCAGGAAAAGTAAATTATATCTATCTACAATTTGCCAGTTAACTTACTAAATTTTTAAAAGTGATTAAAATAATCAAGAATATATATGTTCTTTTTATCCTACTTGTTAGACAGCAGCATCTAGACCTAGTCCAAGAACCAGTATGGTGTCATGGAAGGAGGGAAAGGGGGATAATTTCTGTAGTGATGGAGCACTCGTAGGTAGAAGTCTGGTTGTAGGGTTGTGAGCCCTACCCCCAACTATCTACAATAACATTAGAACAAGAACTGTGGCTTAAAATGGATTCCGAACCACTACAAACATCCATCGCAACGCCGGGATTCGAACTCGAAACCTGTGTTACCGAGTGCCAAAGCGCCAGCCATTTGGCCATCAGGCATGAAATATTTAAATGATAGATTCAAGTGTTAAAATAGACACCAATCTGTTAACATTTGCCGTCTATCTTGACTTTGAATATCCTCTTAAATATAGTGTAAATGATTTTCAAATAGAATCTAACTTATTAAATATTAATTCTAAACGTCAAACGAACATCCTAAAAACGTACGAAACAACATCCACAAAATATCCAAAAACGAAAAACATCTTGTGCGATGTATACAATCATAGTGTATCACAATCACAACGCCCAATTTAAAGAATCTCTAAAAAGGTAGTCCTTTTGAATACTTTTACTACAAGTATTTACCCCTAGTAGATATTTATGAAATAAAATCTGTTTTTGGATATAAATTACATTTGATGTATAGCTACATTTCCATTGTTATGGCAGAAAATTCATAAAACATATATGATCTATCAAAATATATAACGACAATTTAATACTAACATAAATTCTCTGTGAGTTAACTAACATGAATTATTTAAATGATGGTTTCATGTGTTAAAATAAAAACCATTCTATTACAATTTGATATCTATTTTGACTTTGAATATTATTTACGCTACATTTAAGTTGAATTTTAAAACAGAATCTAACTTGTTAAATATTAATTCTAAATGCCAAATAAACATCCCAAAAACGTACGAAATAACACCCACAGAACATCCACAAACGAAAAACATACCTGTGGAATGCATACAGTAATAGATGTCCTCAAAAAAGCTCAATTTACAGAATCGTTAAAAAGGTAGTCTTTTTGAATGCATTTAATACAAATATTTACCCCTTGTAGATAGATATCTATGAAATAAAATAACTAGGATATAAATTATATTTGATGTATAGCTATATTTTCATTGTTATGGAAGAAAAATTTGTAAATCAATCAAAACGTATGGAAATTTAACGCTAACATGAAATATTTAAATGATAGATTCAAGTGCTAAAGGAGAAACCATTCTATTAACATGTGCTGTCTATTTTGACTTTGAATAGTCTCTTAAATATAATGTAAAGGATTTTCAAACAGAATCCAACTTATTAAATATTAATTATAAATGCCAAATTCCCAACTCAAACGAACAGGAACTAAAGCCGAGCAATTCCATTTCTCACTCAGCTCCTTCCGTAACGGCAGACATACTTCATTGATTTATGAAGTAATTGCTCGATAAATACTTGCCTCCGGAAAGCTGTGAAAGGGAAGGCGATGGGGCCTCATTGTTTAAAGGAATGAACAGCACGGCCATTATAAACTGTGCCAAGTCTAATAATATTCCGAGGGAGCTCCAAAAGCCTTCTGAGCAGAAAACCGAGATAAATAATTGATCCGTTTGAACTCCATAGCAGCGAGGAATTTTAAAGCAGAAACCTTTTCAAGTAGATAGTAACTAGAGAAGTATAATTACGGATTTTCGTGTAAATAGGTAAGGGAAGTTGAATAATGAACCATGCTAAGACGGGATTAATTTTCTTCTGGTATGCAAATGGGAAAGGCAGCGCTTGTAAAATGCCGCTCGACGAAATCAAATGCATAAATTTGTTAAGCATGATTTGCAGAAAAGGATCCAATTCAATTTAGAGGTCGAACTCTTAATAATGTACTGACTCAGGGGTTTTCTATTAAGAGAAAATGTCTTTTATCATGATAAAAAAATGTAGTCCATCTTTTTGCAATTTTTAGTAAATGCAGTAACTATCCTTTTTATTTAAGATTGTTTGGAGACAATTGTAATTCATAACCTGTGGTTTTAGAGATTATTTTTAAAATATTTCAGGGGATAAAGTTTTAGTAATCTATAATTAGAGTTTTATATCTGATAAAACAACAGCATTCGAACAATTTTTTTTTGTTTCAACTTAGTTCGAAATAGCTTTTTTTTAATACAACGCCATTTTTTTATAATTTTCTGATGAAGAAAGAAAATAATCTGCATTTATATAGTTATAGAGTATTCATTATGCTAAAAATCAATTATATTTATTTACAGTTATATCTAATTATAATCTAATCTATCATTATAATCTGTAATTTATTTGTAATCTATATCTAGTTATATCTAATTACAGTCATTATATTATCTCTATAATCTCTACAGTCATTAGATCTTTTGTCACATTTTTTTTAATTCCTTAATAAGGATCACCAAAAATATGAATAATATATAAGTGTATATGATTTAAATTTCAATAGTCTCCTATTTATGACACGGACATCATAAACTACATACCATAACAACATCATGCCTATACCATGATATCAAATTTTTAATATACAGTATAAAGTATGAATTTCTTTTATTGGTTATGATTTTACAAGTATGGATTGAGAATAACTTTGCGATCCACTTCTACAATGACTAAAATAGAATCTTACCATAATATTTTTTTAATGGAATTGCAGGAAATTCCCAAATAAACATGTACTAATTGGATTTGACGGCTTTTCTATTTACATTTTTGTTTTGATGTAAAAAAAAAAAAGAAAAACTTACGTAATCCGAAAACTGTGAAACCAAATACAGCTTTGGAAAATAAAAAAAAAAAAACCGTCTGAGTGCTCTTCCTGATTTATCACGATGTAATTACAGTTTCCTGTTTTCAGGCGCTTAAACTATCGAAATCCTACCCTAATCGCCGGAAGGAACAAAAGCATCGAGGTTTTAGAGATGGTGCCCTTTTTTGGCTTCCAAAACAAGAAACTCTACTGTTTGTGTCGCTTTGTTTGGTACTTTATTTTTATATACCATAGAATTTTTCAAAATACCACACCATGAATTGTTGGCAAGTCTAAGGTTTGAATGATTAAATTTTGAAGGCTTTCCGTCGTCATTCAATTTAGAAGATATTTTTCTTGTAAGTTCAAAGCAGTAGGTTGAAATTGAAATAGTGGAGAAAACATATTGTGTAATGCTTTTTTAAAATGGACAGTTGTTTATTTTTAAATGAAAAGCCGTTTTTATAAACTTCAAAGAGTTATATCAATTTAAATAAATAAGGATAAATATAAAATGTTTTCGAACGGTAATGCACAAGTATTTTTATTCCGAATAATTCTGAATAATTATTTTTCTCATGAGAAATGTTTTGTCATTTCATTCCCAGGAGAGAGGAATGCATGTTATTTTAACAACCCATCACTGAAATTTGACAGCAGACAAGCAGGATTGTGGGTAGTTATACTACATGAAATTAGAGCTTTGTGCTAATGAGAACAATCTGTCTCTCAAATTTGATAGCAGATATTCGGTATCATGTATAAGGAGAGTCAAGAAATTAGCTAATGTCTATGCGACCTTCACAGATCGAAACAACTATGGATTGAATATGAACTATACCATGAGTGGTTCTATTGTGATTGGTGATAGACCACGAGCTGAGAAATGGCTACTACAGCAAGAAAAGAAGCTGATTTCGTGTACACGCCGTGTGATAATTAAGATCTGCTGCATACTAGGTAATTAGAATCGACGTATTTGGCTTTGTGAATAAAGTAAATAGATGATTTAATTTGAGTAGAGTAATTTTAATAAAATAAAAATTGAATTCTTTAAAATTTAAATATTATTTAAAAATATTTTTATACATTTTGATGTAAAATTCTTTTGAATAAAGATAAATATATTAAAAGTACAGTGCCTTTTTATATTATAAAAAGTTAAATCAAGAATTGCATTACCCCACATATTTAAAAGTTTAATGATGTAAAAGTTTGGAAATTAATTAAAATTGCTTTGGAGCTTTCATTTTTTCTGATGGGTTACATTCTGTTTTTTGTTTGAGTTACAAATTTTTTCTATTATTTTATTAAAATTTTTTAGTAATGTGTTTTGGTATTTCAGCCTCGAAACTGTCATGTCGTCTATTACGTCATATTTTTAAACCGAGCGTATTACTTCGTGAATTATAATTACTTATAATTTAGCAAAACATGATCAGAAATTGATAATTATTTTCATTTCAAAGCTAAAAGAAGTATAGGTTTCAAAATTGTTTAATTCTTAAAATTTTTTTTCGCATTTTCCCCAATTTGAAAGACCATTGTCCTTTTAACTTCTTGATAACAAACTTAAGCAAAAAATAAAGAAATATAGGGTGCCCATAAATCGATTAGAACGAATATATGATTTAATATGCGCAGTTATACAGCTAAGCATAAGATTACATAGGTTTTTAGTAGATGTACAGCTAAGCTTCTGGGTTTCACACATGGAGTTTAATATCACGTAAGATATATTACTAATTTTCATCGATTCCATATTTAACAATTGATTAGTTCCATTAACTATTGATTACCTCTTAAATTATTCAGAGATGAAAATGTCCAGATAACTTGTGTCTAATCTGAATAAAAGATTAATTTGAAGAATCACAAAAATAATAATCCACAAAGTGACTAAGGTGCAAATACAACTTAGCTAAATTTCTAAATAAATTCCTTACCTTTTTAAATTCAACAAAAATTTCTTGAACCATAAAGAACTTACTAGTAATTGTTTCATACTTTCAAAAATTTCGAAAGCTTCTGTTGTTGTTGTTTCTTATCCCACTTGGCTGGACAAGCCCACGAGCCCAAACGTACTCATGATTGAAGGGGAAGGAAGGAGCTTCTGTTGTGATGGAGCACCCGTAGGTAGAAGTCTGACTTTGGCTCCGTGACGCTCTTACAGTCATAGGAGACCGGAACCTACGATTTAAAGTGGATTCCGAACCACTACAAACATCCATGGCACCGCCGGGATTCGAACCCGAAACCTGTGGCCCCGAGCGCCAGAGCGCTAGAAGACACTCGGCCATTCAGGTCCCAAATTTGTGAATGCCAACGGCAAGCGGTGTTCCCAGGTGGTGGTCACCCACCCAAGTACTGACCACGCCCACTGATGCTTGACTTCGGTGATCTAACGAGAACCGGTATATTCAGCATGGTATGGCCGTTGGCATCGAAAGCTTCTTCAACAAGCAAAATCACCATATAACTACTTGCGTGTTACACAATTGAAGTGACTTGTAAGGCCAATCAAATAGAAGGGAGCTGGCATTGAACTGAAAAATACAGTGGCTTCTCTTTTTTGACAAAGTAGAGGGTGGGGTAAATAAACGGTTGACTAAAAAAAAAAAAAAAAAAATTTCGGCAGCTGCAAATCTTGTTACGATAGGCAGTTTTAGCGCATAATAAATCTATTTGTAGAAAGAAAAGAGTTCAAAGAAGAACAAAGCCTTAGCAACCGAAAGTAATGGCAAAAGAATGCTTCGTTTTAGCAGGTTTAAATTCTGGCATTGTATTTAAAAGGAAATAAAAGCCTTTATTAAATTGTAATATCCTTCAAACACTATTTTGTTTATACATATAATCTATTAAAGTAATAAGAAAATCCGCCGCATAGTCGCCGTAAAAGGTTCAATACATTATCTGAATACCCATACGTAAACATCACATATCTCGAAAAACTGCAAGACACACTTTTATTGTCTTCATTCCGTGAATATTATTTGTGTTCCATGGTAATACATATTGTTATTCCAAAGATATACTTCATAAAATGTTTACGAGCTGTTTCGGTAGTGGAAAAACACAACATAAAACTAACAAAAGGAAATACATACTTGCGGCACACCTGCTTTTTTTATTGAACGAATTGATAGATATTTACTAGACGTAAAAAAATATTTTTTAGCCTTAGTTTATCATTTATGAAATCGTACTGAATAGAAAAGGACTTTCTTAACTATTGAATTTCGTTAAAAATACTTAAGTCTGAACACAAGTTTTGTAAGAAGTACTTCAAAAATGTATCGTTCCAGTATATATAAATAATAACTATTACCAGTGCAAGACCACACATCTCATAACCATCGCCTAGCTTTTATGCTAATTGTGATTTATAGGTATAAAAGCATCCCATAGGTGCAAAGGCATAGGCTTTGGATTGCTGAGGCCATTAAGACAAAAAAAAATCTCGTTTTATATTAGAATGGTATTAAACAGATTGGCTTATTCTTGAATAATTTTAAATAATTTTTATTTCAATTTTAATGGTTAAAATAGTTAATATTAAACAGTGGATATTACACGAGCGCTATATACCTAATTTATTTTTATTCTCGAAACTTCTGGCTGTACTGAGACCAGGTGGCCCATGATGGCCTGTTAGGAACGTATTCTAAATTGATGAGACACATGGTTGTATTACAGGAAAGGTTCTCTGCGATTCAATGATACCTTGCTAAGACGTCACCATTGGCGCCATACCAAATGATGTGAACCTAGAGATTTAGAGTTTGTTACCAATACAACAACAAGTGTGAAACTTACCATCACAAGTGATGGATTTACAAGAATTTGATGAAATTCTGTTACAATCTTTGTGTGATTTACAATGAACAACCAAGGATGCTTAGTAGGAAGGTTTTAAAAAAATGTACTAAATTTTCATTTTTTTAATGTTTAGTTTATTTAATAGAAAAATAATCTGACAGTGCTTTTCAAATTGTAGGTTGTGAAATATTTCTTATAAATAAAGAATGAATTCTCTTATTAAAAGGAAAAATTTAAAAATATATAAGGTAACTGTTTGATGAACACAAATAAAAGAGTTTCAAAATTATTTTGATGAGCAAAAGCATCCTGATCTTAAATTGAAAATTATAAAAAAAAAATTATCTATGTGGTTAGATATTTTTTTTATACATCCACTATAAAAAAAATTAAAACTAATGATTGAGAAAAAAACAATCAAATTAAAGCACAAGTGTAATTGATAATCAGTTTCGTTGTCAAATACAGAACATTTTATTCCGTAAATTGAAAATGAATATTTCTTTTCGAAAATTGATAAAGTTAATGAATATTGATTGAATATAAGTATACCTTATTTCCCACTTGTCTGTTAATCTGCACATTGCTTCATTTGAAAGAAACATAAAAATGCATAGAAATCTTATGAAAGATCATTGAAGAATATGTTACGCAGGTAATTTCATCCAATTCCAGAAATAAGCAGATAATATAAAGAATCTAATTTATCAAGAGATCTTGTAGACAAATGTTATATCAGGTTCAATTTGGTTCGAGCACATAACATCCATGGAAACATGGTTTCAAATATAGGTTGCTAGGCGTGACGAAATGTGGTGGAAAAAAAGGTCTCCTTTTTCTAATTTTGGTGGAAGGACATATACGGTTGCATACATTTTTAAACACGTATGCATTTGATGTTTGATTAGGAGGAATCGATAGCATTTTTTGTAATTTACGTTATTGTTATATTTGCCTATTTAATTTCACATGTATTTGTAACGAAATTATGATTAATACAAACAATCTTCAGAAAATATTGGTAACAAATATTAATAAACTTTTCTGCCAATATTAATAAACATTTTCCACCTAATAATCTTCGAAATATAAATATTCCTCTGGCATTATGTAAAAATTCCAAAGTATTCCAAGTATTGAAAATTTTTAATGCAATCAAAATTTTAATTTTTTTTAAAAAGTTATTTTTACTGACGTTTTTTTTTTTTTTTTTTTGGTAAAATAGTAACGTTTATTATATTTTCGATAAAATAATATTATTCTCGTCTAATCTCGTATTTAGTCTCGTCTAGTTTAGCCGAAACTACTTGATGTATGTATCAGAGATTAATATGAAAAATTAAAATTATATGCAGTCTGGTTGAAAACTATCGACTTATATTGAAAAAATAATTTTCAAAAGGTATAAAAGATAAACGCATTCGGTTTTGAAACTAACATTTGAAAAAGATACCAAAATATTAAATTATTCACATTATTTTTAAATAGTACATTCTTTTTATGTATTAGTATTATTTTTATCAGATAAGATTTAATTCGCAGGAATCGATAGCTTTTTTGTAGTTTACGTCATTGATATAATTACCGATTTAATTTTACATGTATCTGTAGCGAAATTATGATTGAAAATAAACAATCTTATGCAAATATTAATAAACATTTTTCCTACCTAATAATCTTCGGAATACAAAAATTCCACTAGCACTATGCAGAAATTCCGAAAGTAAATATTTTATCATTGAAAATTTTCTGGCGATCAAAATTTTTACTTATTCTAAAAACTTCATTTTTACTGATGCCATTTTTAGTAAAATAGTCAAGTTCATTATGATTACAATAAAATAATATCATGCTCGTCTAGTTTACATGTTTAGCTGTGGCAATGCCGAAACTACTAGACATATATTTCAAAGATTAATACGAAAAATTAAAATATTATACAGTCTAGTCGAAAATTATTGACTTAAGTTGAAAATATAATTTACAAAAATAAAAGATCATTCGGTTTTGAAATTGTAACATTTGAAAAAGATTTTAAATTATTACATTATTTACATTATTTTTTTAAATAGTATATTATTTTTATGTATTTAAGATAAAAAAATCACTTTACAAATTTAGTAGCAGATAGGATGTAAAGCAGAGGTTTCCATTCTTTTCTGGACTATCACTCCCTTTATAAGGAAAAATATTCTAACGCCCCATCTTAAACAATTAATTATACCAAATATTAAAATATTTTTGCATATTTTTTATACCTATTTTATCTATCTATTAAGAATCAAAGTAAAATGAATCAAAACGATCATTATTCATTAAAAATGTGAAAATAAAGACAAAATCAATAAGAAAAAAATTAATGAGATGGCAAAGTTTGGTAAAGTTTTAACGATCTTTTTTATGTAGAATTCCAATTTCGGTAACGACAATGTTTTGACCCTATAGTATTTTATTAGAGAGCTAGTATTGGAAGCAAATTGGAATTCCTGAATTTTACTTTTACTTCAATGATGTACAGTCAGGTCCTTAGAAGTATCTGCAGCAAGTAAGTAAATCTTTGCTTTTCAGAGACTGCTGATAATGTAGAAAAGGGGCTGCATTCATCTCTATCACGATTTCGTTTGAACAGAAGAAATTTACTCATAAAAAGAGCTATGATTTATTAACTTGCAATTGTAAATTGATTTCATAAATATACGAATATGGATAATTAGTGAAGCACATAAAAATAATAAGACGTTCCTATAGCTAAGACTTTTTAAAGATTTGATTTCGTGTATGCATCAAGTTGTACGTTTGATACTTGTACCTCTGCAAGATTGCGATGCCTGTGCTCTTCGTCTGTCATAATAACTTGTTACTACATGACTGCATAAATCAACTAGTCTGTAAAAAACGCTAGTATGATAACGTATTTTGGAATTTGAATAGAATTTGAATAGATATAATTATTGAAAAATATATATTCGGAAAATGTTTGTATATTTTTAACTTAATTGATTAATATCATAAATTTATTGTAAGTATTCATTTTATGTAATTGGTGTTCCAACTTTAAGTCAAACTGAATAATTTGCAACTGCAACAAAAACCTGTATTTAGAGTATTAAGTAGTCTTAGTAAAACGACACGTGTGTATGTGTATGCTTGAAATGAAAATGTGTGTTTTACAACTAAATAAAAGTTGTGGTTTTTGAAATGAAAGTTATTGCAATTCTTTTAATCAATAAAGTTCACGCTATAATACGCTTTACTAAATAAATAGCTTGAATACTATATACGCTTTTATCAGTTACGCTATAAAGTCATAAAAATAATAAAATTATAAACCAATATTCTTATATTTTTGTCAATATATACGTGAATCGTATCTTTGTTTACCAAGCTGCAAAGATTTGTCATTGATAAAAACTGAATTAGTTATGAGTATACCTAATACTACCTAATTTTTAAACATTCATTTACGTGATAACAATAAGAGAAAAAATTTTAGGTAGCTAGATGAAATGTTTAGTCATGAAAGCTGTAGATATTTTCCAAAGTATTTTATTATATTAATTTCCTAAATAGGTTGATTCGGAATGAAAGATATTGTAATCTTTTTAATCAGTGAGAAATTCACGTAATCTACGCTATAAACTCATAAACGTAATGAAATTATAAACCCAATATTCCTATATTTCTGTCAAAACATACATGAATCGTATCTTTGTTTACCAAGTTGCAAAGATTCGTCACTGACAAAAACTGAAGTAGCAACGAATATAAATAATACTAATTAAAATTTTGTAATATTTATTTACACTATAACAATAAGAGACACATTTTAGGCAGCTAGATAAAATGTTTATTTATGAATGCTATATATGTTTCAAAGTATTTTATTATATTAATTTCCTAAATAAACCACAGCCGATCTTTTTGACTGTCTTAAGGCCCCAGGACCTTCTACCGCCCTATGGATGGCTACAGCACCGAGAGTTGTATGAAAGAACTAAATATGAATAACCCAGTATGACCATACTAAAGAATTCGCGTAAACTAGAAAATTTGATGTTTCCTTACCTTTCAAGTGCAACGAAATGATGAGAAGGCATCCAAAAGGGTGGGTTTGTAGCCAGTCAATCACATAATCTTCCACAGTACTTTTCCAAATCTTTATTTTAACAAATGACGATAAAGACAATAATTTGCTTTGAGAAAATACACAAAATTCGAGTTTTCACCGGTAAACAAACTCCTACTAGCAAATATTAAAATGTTATTAGGCGGAGGAGTACAATTACAGTTACAAAAATTGTTCGGTTACAAAATGATGCATCTTTTTAAACACTTATCCTGCTTGCAATATTCTCGCTCATATTTAATAAAAATAAATATAATTTATTTCTATTATAACTCGAATCTTTATTTTACTAAATGAATACCTTCAAGATTTTTCATTTCAGTATTACATCTCGTCTAAAAAAACATGATGAAGAAATATATCGATAAAAGAAGATTATTATTGATTAAAAAATGAACTAGTTTTTCCTTGTGATGACGAATGAGGTACTTTGCTTAATTTGTCATGTTTCCACACCTGTTTTCAAAGGTGGTTTGTCTATGGTCATTTTGTGCACTCTTTAGACTAATTAGTCCGGGACCTACAGTTTAACGTAGATTCCGAATCCCTCACAAACATCTATGCCACTATTTGGTTTCGAACTTGAAACCTGTGGTACCAAAGGCCAGAGCGTTAGCCAATTGGCCATCAGGCCGCCACTGTTATGAAAAGGCATTACGGCAAAAGCATGTTTCTAAATTAGATGCGTATCAAGAAATATGTTGTAAAGTTCAAATAACTGTACTATAGGCCTAAAATCTCAACAAAAGTTTTTTACCAATGTTAGAACTCAGACAAGAATCGATTGTGAAAACTAGTTATGTAATCATTAATTTAACAGCAAAAAAATCGATAAAATGTTTTCTGACAGCGTGGTTATTAAGGAACGCACGGAAATTGTGTCAGATATAATTTGCCATGACAAGAAAAGCGATATTTCTAAAATCAGTTTGTCATGAAAAATGACGAACTTGGGTATATCTATCGAAAAGTACGGTTTGCAGATTTAATTATTTTAAAAGATGGATGAAAATAGTGATGCTACCAATACGGATCAATGTATCATTTTTATTAGAAGTATTAATAATATAATGCAACTGAAGATTTCATTTAAGCCGTAGGTCCCGGTCTCCTATGACTGTAAGAGCGTCACGGAGCAAAAGTCAGGCTTCTACCTACGGGTGCTCCATCACAACAGAAGCTGCTTCCTTCCCCTTCAATCATGAGTACGTACGGGCTCGTGGGCTTGGCCAGCCAAGTGGGATAAGAAACAACAACAAAACAACAACAGAAGACACGACAACATCAAGAGATTTATATAAGACAGTGGTAAAAACGTTACAGATATTTTCTTTGTCTCTTGTAAATAGTTACAAATGTGTACATATTATGGTAGGTAAAAGAGGAGTAAGTGTAAAATTAATAGAAAGCTATGTCATTGCTGTCAAAACTCTCGTTTGATGAAATACCATTGCATAAATATATCATGAAAATGTTTGCGGAAAAGCTTGAAAAGTGGATCATGTTATGCGAATTGTCGTCAAGATTGTGAATTTCATAAGGGCTTGGGGATTGAATCGTCACCAATTCCAGGAATTTCTCAAAAGTTTGGAATAGTGCATAGGGTGATATCGTACACCTTATAGATTTGTTTGTCGCTCTACGGTCATTTCATGCACACACTAATAAAACGGGCTAAATAGACCGGGACCTACAGTTTAAAGGGGATTCCGAACCACTAATAAACCTCCATCCCACCTCCAGGATTCGTATCTGAAGGCTGTGGTACCAAATGCCAGAGCGCTAGTAATTTGGTTATCAGGTCCCACACCTTACAGAAGTAAGGTAGCTATGTCGAAACCAAATGCTAAAAAAATTTTAATAACTTAATTATGAAATCAAAAGTAAAATCAATGTAAAAAATGATGACTCCAGCTAGCAGATTTATCATTTTTGGTAGATTTGACTGCTTATTTAAATGACTTAAACATGCATTTTAAAGATATGATGGTCGCACATTTGTTGACCAAATACCATCCTAAGAATGGGATAAAATATATAGCCCTATTTTTCGATTTGATACAAGAATTTGAAAATTGATAGCCACGGATTTTAAGCAAAATAATTAAAATGTTTGCATATTTGCGTCTGTATTTACAATCGAATGCCAGCAAATTTTCAAATGGAATTAATTGAGTTGCAATCTGACATCAAACTTAAGGAAACATTTGAAAACGTCTCTATAGAACATGTTTATTGAGAACCTTACCAAAAGAATTCTATTATATTTTTGTATATATTTTTTGCAACAGCCTGAATGGCCGAGGGGCTAGTGCTCGGTGCCACAGGTTTCGGGTTCGAGTCCCGGCGGTGCCATGGATGTTTGTAGTGGTTCGGAATCCACTTTAAACCGTAGGTCCCGGTCTAATATGATTGTACAGCGTTGCGGGGCATTGTTACTCCTCGTCCTTGGCTTATCTTCAAGTTACACGCGCCCCCTGGGTAATGCAAAGTGAGTAACGTCTATGCAGCGCTTGCCTTACGGCATTCAAGACCAAGCTGTCTAAATGTTTGCCAGCTGTATTAGAAAGAAAAAAAAATATGTTTTGCATCCAACTAAAGCACAGATTTGTTTTTCAGCGTAGAAAATATTAGCATTTCTAATTCAATATCATCCTCATAACTGGCTCGACAGCCCGTTGTGGGCCTTGGCCTTCATTAAAAGATCCAGCCAGGCTGTTCTCCTCTTGGCCGTGAACCTCCAGTTTTTGATCGTAATAACATTAAAATCAGAGTCTAAACAGTCGATCCATGTCTTTTCCGGTCTTCGCATTGGTCGTTGTCTAATTCAATATACAGGATTAAAATAATTAACTAGTGTATTTTGATTTTGCTGCTTTTTTTTAAATTCCTTCTATTAGGTCACACTCTCCCTATATATATCTTGTTCAAATTTTAATTCCCTATATATATAACTTGTTCTCCCTATAAATTCTTGTTTTCGTTCATAAAATACATTTTATTCATCCACTCAAGTTCAAATACATTTTTTGAAACTTATAGTGGATGGCACTGGATGTTAATACAGTTTTTACAAATATTAATTCAGTAATTAAGTTTAGATTTTTTTAGATTTAAGTTGAATATATCTGCCAATAGATGGCGCCAGATAAACTTAAAAAAATGAATGAATTATTTGTGAAGGACTTTCTGCAATACAGTGAAAAAAAAGAAGGAATTTTTTTTTATTTACTTGACTTTTTTTTATATTACTTTTTTTTTTTCTAAATATTAATAATTTCCCGTTAAATGCATATCTGGAAAGAAGACACACATAAATCTGGGCATAAACAGAAATTAATAAAAGGCAATTTATAGCCAGCTGAAAATAATTTTTTCATAAAAGTTTTCTTATGAAAATCCCGAATGAATCTTACGAAATTCCGTAATATGTAATCCTCCGTAAAAAATAAAATTTTGCAAAATCTTTTGTAAACATTTTTCAAAATATTTTTATAAAAGGTACAAAAAATTGAAAAGGAGATATAAAAAAACCCTAGCTACATTAAATTTTGAAGAAAACTATTTTAATTTGTCGAAAAATTTATGCATAGATAAATAGATCTAAATATAAAAATGTTGTTCCATATAGCCTTAAATATATATTAGTTTCGCATTTACCAACTATTTTTTTTTAACTAATTTCAAAAATACCATTTAAAAAAAAAATTGTGGAAGTTTTTGTCTTTAAATTCTTTTAAAAATTCGTATTATTTCTGAAAACTTATTATGGTTTTGAGTACACTGACCATTATTCATTGGGGCCTGTTGGCTAAATGACTAGCATTGTGGCGCACTGTACCACATGTTTCGGGTTCAAGTCTCAGCAGTGCCCTGGGTGTTTGTAGTGGTTCGGAATCCACTTTAAACCGTAAGTCCTGTCTAATATGACTGTTGAGTGTAGTGAAAAAGAAACCTACCCCGTAGTGAAAAGAAAACATCATCTGTTTCGAAATCTGCCAGGACGCAGACGGTCGTGGCTCAGCATGAGGCAGTTGTGCCAATAATGACCACTATTAAATTAATGTCACCGTTCTAAAAGCGTGGGGTGCTTTGTATGACATTTTTAAACTAACTCTGCATTTCGGAATGAAACTAATGAAAAATTATAAAGATTGATATCGAGCACCCCACGCTTCTAGAACAGGGACATTCATTTTCTCGACAGTAATTTTATTCTTATGTTAACAATTATTGTTTACTTTTTAGTTTGATTAACTCTAAAAGCGTGTTTTTTAGTTTTTTTTAAACTATAATTTATTTTTTACTTTTTAGTTTGATTAACTCTAAAAGCTTGTTTTTCACTGTTTTAAAACTATAATATTTAAATGAGGTCCCGGTAAGGAGGACTGGAACTATAGTTCTTACAATAATTTAATTGTGAGTAAAACAAAGGTTAAATGAGAATAAGTCGAGCCAGCCAGGAACAGGGAATTTCCTGATCCGTAGTCAGGAGCGTTATCCGTTGTGTCACTGTCCCGCGTAGGTTTGAATGTCTTAGGTACTTTCATTCTACATGGGTTAAAATTGCTCTTCATAAGTTAAAATAAAATCACTAACCCTGGCTATCCTAATCATGCTGAGATAATAAACTTATCAAAATATTTTAGTGTCGTCGGTCCTTGATAAGTCTACAACGTTTAAATTAAATCTAATAGCTTAAAGTAGGGAAAAATCGAGCCCGAAGAGAGTCAGTTATAATAATGCTTAAATAAGAACTTGCTTAAAAATTCCTTCATCTTCTTCAATGGCGCAATAGACCCATCGTGGGCCAAGGCCGTCTGCCTACTGGTAGATTCTCATACATATGATGTTTTATTTTTACGCGGTAGGGTTCTCAGACCTACGAACAACAGTCATATTGGAACGGGACCTACGGTTTAGGGTGGAATTCGAGCCATTATAAGCTTCCATGGCCCTACCGAGACTCGAACCCGAAACATATGGATCCCAGCGTTAGTCACTCGGCCATCAATGGTCCTGGGGAATTTATTGAACCAAGTTATTTTGCAATTACTATTGGTTTTGAACAATCTCTTTACCAGTTACATTTAGTTTTAATTATTACAAATTTTGCTTATGAGTTGCTATCATAAGTCATGTCCATACTTGAATGCATGAACGGCGAACGACATACATGAAAATTCTCAAAATCGGTTTGTTGAAGTATGAAATAGAAAAAGCCAGTGATTCAAAAACTTTTGCCAGCTCTGGAACAAACAAGATTTCCGTTTCAGATAGAATCGGTTTTTTAAGGTTAAAAAAAAAAAAAAAAAAAAAAAATCTAAAGACGATTGATGGCTGGCTGGTAAGAGGAGATAAGGAGATTTGTTTTTCCAGGTCACACTGATACATTCTGAAAAGTAATTGGCACTCAAATTGGGTGCGACTATAATTGTGATTTTACCATTATGAGTTTATAAAGTAAAAGAGTGCAAAATTTTCCGTCATATTATACATTTATTTATTTTTTTTCAAGAATAAAACATTTCGACAAGAATGTAATTTTACAAAAGACCGAAAAAGAAGAAAATTCATCAGATTGCAAATTCTGAAGTGAAACTAGAACGAAACTTTCAGACTTCATGGAACTAATTGATAGAACATACAATAAATTAAAGACTTTATCTAGCAAGAAAACTAGCAATTATGAATTAGACGCATACAAAAAATTGAAGAATATTTTTGACATTTTTAATCTGTTGATTTACCTATAAAATATATTTGTTAAAAATAAACACTACTTTAGAAATTTATTTGTGAAGTATTTTTCAATAAATCACAGAGCATTTCTGAAATATAACAGAAATGACTCATTATTCCTTGGTTTCGTTATCATATTTCCCACCAGCAAGTTTTGTTGAAAAATAAAATAAAATTCACGAATATAAGATGTATATAATTAAGAAAAACCATGTGTATCATATATATATATATATATATATATATATATATATAAATATGTGATATCATCACAAACAATCATACGTGATAAGTGCAATCTAATTTTTAAAATAAATTCTGTAATATCTATCCATAATTCCATCCTTTAAAAGAAGTTAAATAGCATCAAATTTCAGATCAAATAAATAAATAAATAAAGAATAAGTATCAAGTGATAGAAAGGGTAAATTTTAGTAAAGTTTAAAAATACTTACGTTTTATAGTAATTTTATCTCGAGTTTAAAAAAAATAAAGCGATGAATTTAATTAGAGTTAGTGCAACTCCGGGTGATATAATTGATGTCAACCTTTCCATCTTCGAAGCGTTGATTTGATTGCTGTCGTTATAGGGCGTTAATAATAATGACCTATTGCATTCGAGTTGTGAAGCACTGTTAAAATTAACCGCTAATATCAACGCCTCCCTTTCCAAACAGTTGCATTTAACCAGCATTAAAATTAATATTATTTCTAACACCAACTAGTTCCGAGGTGGAGTACCACAGTTAAAATTAATAGTTAATTTTTCCATTTGTCAATTAGAGTTGACTCGAATTACAGTCAACATAGTTAAATGGACAGTTATGTTAATATTAGCACAAAACTACTTTGTAACTAGGACTACGCACTTCATCTAATCATTGTAACTTGTTCGTGAACCGGCAATGTATATAATAGCACCCGTTCGCTCTTAATGATTAAATGAACTCCATTTAACAGTTCAGTTTATTGCACTAATTTACATTAGCTTTTATTCTTATATTTTCTCATATTAAACTTCTTGCCTCTCTGTAATTATTAGTTGCCTTAATTGTCCTGTTAATGAATTATCTCCTATTATTCATTACCAATGACCTGAAACAATAAAGAAAAATCATTGCAAGCGTTTTTTTCAGTATTTCATTCGCCATGATTGCCCTACTCCATTTAGCTTTTGCAGCCTTCAGACAGACTGCTTTTCGCCGTGGACTCTTTAAATTCATCATAAATAGTTAATAAAAAGAATCTATGACTTTTAACCACTTGCGAAATCAGCTTCGATTTTGACAATGCTTGGATTTCGCAAGTGAATTTCGCGACTACTGCTTGGATTTCGACATGCTTATAAGGATGTAGATGACTTAATTAGGTTTCTAAATTTCTAATAAGATATATCCGTTAGAGCTGATATTAAAAATATTAGTATTAATTACCTTGAAACAGAGTTTGTTGATGTTAATAGTAATATATTTAATTCATTGCAAATCAAATTTGCGATATAAGCAAAGAACTCCATTTCAAAATTTTATATTCTGAAATTCCAATATATCAGTATCAAAATACATCGTAATATCCTTATAAATAAATTCCAATCAATTTATTGCACTTGAAATAGAATAATTTTTAGCAGACAACACATTAAAAACTTCAGAATGTGCTGTTTAGTAAAGGAACTTCTTTAATACTAATAAATTCTTAATTTTTAATTTCTGAAGTCATCATTACTTGTACATTTATTGCTAAATGTTCATTTCGTGTTTTACAGTTACCTTAAATACTTTACACTTTCGGAGATTTTTCCATCGTTATTTTATGAAATACTTAGTCACACTAAATTTTAATGCAAACGATCCATCTTGGGACCAGAACGACCTCATTAGTATCATTAGACGATCTGGTGTGTCTAGGACAGGAATTTTTGGAAGTGAACTAACTGATTGGCTCACGGAACAAGTTACCAAACTGGACATAAAAATTAATGTAAGGGACACAAGAGTTTATCAGATTTCATTAGCAAAATCGCAGAATAGGGGCTGCTGGGATTTAGCGTCAAAAAAAAAAAAAAAAAAAAAAAAAAAAAACCAGTACAGTGAATTGCAAACAATACAAGAAATCCGGATTACTACATTTGGTGATTTATCTCGCAGTTGGAGCCACAAAAAAGTTACAAAATCCCTACGGTCCCCATTTTGCGATTTGGCCATGTCATCTATGCGCAATTGTTTTTAAAACTGTAATGTTCTCCCTAGAAACAGATGCCACACATTTGGTGTTCGAATCCCAGAGGTACCATGGATGTTTGTAGTGGTTTGAAATCCACTTTAACTCGTTGCTTGCGGTCTGTAGAGCATTGTACGTAGCGCTGGCAACCTTATCCTGTAAAAAGAAACCATCTAATATCTCTAAATCTGCCAGTAGGCATATAGCCTTGACCCACTATGGGCTGTAATGTCAGGGAGTTAGTTAATTAATATTTAATAGTCATATCGTTTTATTAATTACATGCCTTGGAATTTATCATAAATAAAAATAACTAAATTGTCCATAACATACTTATTTAAAATTGTGCTTTATAAAGTGTCTGTGGTTATGGTTAAATAATGTATTACGGTATATTACGGTAATAATAATATTACATTTAAATATCAAATTATATATGTATCAATACATATTTGAGACAAAATATTTTAATAATAAATATTATAAATCGATAAAAAGGGAATTAACTAGAAATAACTAACTAAAAGAGAATAACTAACTAACTAAAGAGAATTAATTAAAGAAATTAACTATTCTTGCAGTTCATTTTTAAAAGGAAAAAAAAACTTAAAATAAATGTAGGGATAAGTATCAAATTAGCTACTTTTTATTACATGAACTTTAAAGTTTATTTTGTGTGTGGCCCAAGGACAAGTTTCAATTGATATATATACTGTCTGCAGACTTCACAAGCCTGTGTATCCATTAACATTAATTAGAATGTTTCCTGTAAGGGAAACATTCTAATTTTTTTAAATGTAAAGAACTAATTTTTAAAATTAGAAAAAAATTTCAAAATAGGAAATAATTAAAAAATTTCGAAGTGGTAAATATATATCATAGTGAAATGGAAAAGGCAATTTGACTCTTAAGTGTTGAAACGAAATTGCTCATTAGTGGAATTTTCATTTGAACTTTGTTGAGAAAAGTTATGCCTTAAGTCTTGACTTCTGTTTAGGAAATATTTCTAGAAGAATTTCATGTAATGATAATTCTTAAGGTATTAACAAATGCTTGTTAGTGACTAAATATTAGTCCGTATAGTTAAAAGTTACAAGGGCAATTTATTAAAATTTAGATTAAATACTTAAAGATTTATTGCAAAATTGCAATGCTATTATGGATTTAAGGAGGATCTTCAAATATTAATTAAGTAATTTTCATAAAAGGATTATAATAATACTTCTTCATTTTTTTAATTAATAAATTGTTACGATTTTTTTTGTAAATTAATTCAAATATTGTTGCGTGTCAAATATTATTGATTATAATAAGTATATATACATATTATGCATAAATATTTGTATTGTATTAAATTATTACAACTCCTATTCTTATGTGACTAATATTGTCAACTCAGACATTTGTCGTGCAGGTTTTTCGTTCAATACTACATTAACTGTGCAGGGGACACTACGTGAACCTAATACAAGGACGGTGTATTACATTGAGCAACATACAAAACACACACATTTAAACATGAAAATAATTTCTTACTAATTGGGATGCACTGATTACAAAATGGATGATAAAAATTGACAATTTTCTTTTATTAAGGTGATAGGAAGTAGTCAGTTGCCTTAGTTTTCTTGAAATGCATGTGAGAAAGGAAAAATATAGAAATATGTAAATGTTTATACAAATTATAATAATTTGTAAATTAATCAGCAACATTTAAAAAAAAAAGATTTCTATTAAAGTATGTCTCAGATACTGAATGTATATGAATTGTGTAAATATTAATATACATTACATATATATTAAACATCACAAAAAGTTAGAAACATAGTTCCCTCAGCATAGAGACGATGTCAGTTTGGTTGCCGGCACTGTTTCCTAACAAAAAATGCGATAGCTGTTAGTTGTACACGGTGTTTTATGTGAGAAAGAAATTATTACAATTAATTTACGTTTCAGTTGACATATTATATTTTTTAGAGATGTGATGCTACATAAGTATGTTGATAACTTCTACTAAATATGTGGGAAAGTGATATTTGAAGGCCAAAAATATTCCAGCACATCTTTAGCAGAAAAGGGTGCGCAGAAGATCTACCTCCCCGTGGTGCACCTGGTAACATTTTTTAGTGGCTAAAAGATCTACAACATGGCTTTATTGTTTGATTAATGAACTCTGTTTCAGCATGTATTATCTGTTTTTTTCGTTGTTATTTTTATTGCTGTAACTGTTCATAATCTGCCATTGGAAATAATAAAAAAAAATTAAGCAGAAAAAGGCTTATAACTGTTATTTGGGATGCACAATTGGAGATCAAGATAAGCCTGTACCCCCCATATTTTCTGTAATTCCTTCTACGTGGCTGAGAAGAAAAAAGAAACGGACAATGCTATTTTCTATTCCCATGAGTTAGAGGGAAGAAAGTAATAATGTTAACGACTGTTACATTTCCATTCCGAAAATTCCTAATGAATTTTTCATTTATCCAGAGGAAGATGAAGAATCAATTTCATGTGATGCTATACAGTTTTTGACATCTAATGCTGAATGATGGTCCTAGATATAAACCACACATTCCGTCTCAAGAAGAGCTGAATAACCTTGTTAGAGATCTAGAACTGCCCAAGACTGATGGAGAGTTACTTACATCGAGAATGACTCTCCATCCTCCAGGAAGATTTTCGATGGATTTCTTTTCGGAATTGTCATGAACAAATTTCTGTCTAAACTCTATAAGCCATTCTGATCCTTCAAAGCCTTCTAATCTAAGCCATTCTGTAAAACATTAAGGGCTTAATAATGCTTTCAATGGCGGCTTTCTCAATGGCGGCTATCCATAGATTAGTCCAAAACAAGTTACACGGTTGCATAATAAATACTAACTTCCATCCATTCCAGTCAAATACCCTGTCTCTATAAAAGAAACTGAAATATTTGAATTATTTGTTGGAATGCATACTAACTAATTAACTCCCTGGTGCTACAGCCCGTGCTCGAACATGGCCGTCTGCCTACTGGAGATTCCGAAACAACAAATGTTTTCTTTTTACGGAGGTTATAAGCCCTACGCTCTACGTTCATAATAGACCGAGACCTACGTTTTAAAGTGGATTCGGAACTACTACAAACATACATGGCCCCTCCGGGACTCGGATACGAAACCTATGACAATGAGTGCTTGAGTGAATTGCATACAGCCGGCATATTTATTGCGATTGGAAAGCGCTAGAGCTCTTCTCATGGGTTTTCAATAAGTGCATACGAAGTTCAGCTGCTTTTTATGTGATTGGTACAGTAAAGCTAAAACTTTACACTATGTAAAAAACAATGACCTATTAAAAACATATTATATTGGAGAGAGGAATGTACAGAATTTATCATTACTAGAGGCAAAAAAATAATCTACTTAAATAATAAAATTTCTGCTATCAAAGTTTAACTGAAAAAGGAAATTTTCATTGGTCCACAGATTCGTAAGCTCTTCGTGGAGGCAAATTTTGATTGTGTAGTCCAACATGTTGAAAAGGAAACTTGGAATACTTTTAAAGTTGTTGTTTTAAAGTAATTAGTGATGGACATGTTGTCTGCATACAAGGAACTGGGTTGCATTATATCTCTAAAAATACATTTGATAGTGTCCTTTGGATTTCTTCACTGAAAATTGTGGACACGTCAGCGATGTACACGTGAGCGTTTTGAATGGGACAATGAGAAAATAGAGAAAAGATACCTGGTAAAATAATCCATTACAACATTGACAGATTATTGTTGGATAATTTTCAATGATTATGAGAAAATTCATAAGAAACAATATAAACCATCCCTTAGCATAGAATAAATGTGTTAACATGCAATGTAATGCAATGACAGGCGTTAGTTAACACATTGTTTCCTATTTAAAATATTAAATTATAAATATCTTAGGAAGAGGAGTCAATTTCAAATTTAAATTGTCATATTCTTGTGCAAATGAAGATTTTCTGTTCATACCCAAAATGAGTAGTAAAGGGATATTTCAACTTCAGAAAAAAAAATTCATAGAAATTTGTTGTCCTGAGTCAGATAAATGAGATTAGTGTAGTAGTACTGGATAAACACGAATCAGAAAGTGTATTGTAAGTGTATTAAGTGTATAAATGTATTCTATAGAATTTTTTAATATTTCAATTGCATATTGCGAATAATATTTCATTATGAAGGAACTAAATGGAATATTATATTCAAAAATTTGTAAAGTAAAGTATACAAATCAATTTACTACAGGTAGAAGTAATCAAAATAGTAGTTTGAACTTCCCTCTTGTAATTATTATACTTTATCATCTATTGCAATTTGCAACTTATTAAAAAATTAAGTAATAAAAGTAACATGCACTTTTTGAAATACATTCATAAATTTAAATTTTACATTATTTCATGATTACATTAAATATTCATTCGTGATTACGCTTGTCCTAATACTAGATTATACAAAATCAATGGGACAAAAGTATTTTTATATTAAAATATTATCGGACGCTTTATAATTTATGTACAGAGACAGACACACTATGTAGATTTGAAATCAAATTCCTTTTAACTATTACTGAGGACTTTTTATTTTATTCTATATAACAAGACTGCATTGAAAGAATTCTGACTAAAAATATTTTAAAGTATTTGCCTAACTATGTTAATATGTCTATACTACGTTTATAAAAAACTTACATTATAAGTATTTGTTTCTATTATAAATGGAGGTATATTCCCTATGTACTTCTTCTTTTTCTTCTTCATTGGTGCAACAGTCCCCATCAGTGGGCCAAGGCCGTCTGTCTACTAGCAGATTTCGAGACAAGATTTGTTTTCTTTTCATGGGGTAGGATTGTCAGCAGTACACCTATCTACATAGATGTTTAAATATTTAATGATTATTAGTAGAATAATTGAGTCCCGGCGGTGTCATGGACGTTTGTAGTGGTTCGGAATCCACTTTAAGCCTTAGGTTCCGGGTTGGTTAATATGGTTGTAGAGTTATGTTTGTAGTGCTAACAACGCTAACCCGTAAAAAGAAAACGTCTCCTGTCTAGAAATTTGATAGCAGGCAGACTGTCTTGGCCCACCATGAGGTAGTTGCGCCTCTGATAATGATAACGAGTAGAATAATTGAGGCTTTAAATATAGATCCTTGAAATTTAGAAAAATAAAATAGCAAGGCATAGATTTGCATTTTGGGGCCTGATGGCTGAGTGACTAGTGCTCGGTGGCATAGGTTTCGGGTTTGAGTTCCGGCGGTGTTTATAGTTGTTCGGAATCCACTTTAAACCGTAGATCCCGTACCGTACTATGGCTGTTAAACTTATATCTGTAGAGAGTGGGGCTGACAGCCCCACGCCGTAAAAAAAAACATCTCATGTTTCGAAATCTGCCAGTAACCAGACGGCCTTGGTCCACCACGGGGCTGTTGCGCCAGTGAAAAAGATTTGGATTGGCTTGGTTTGGTTTGTCGCTCTACGGTCCTTTTGTGCACATCATAGGCTAATTAGACCGGAGCCTACAGCTTAACGTTCCAAACCACTAAAAAACATCCATGCCACTGCCAGGATTTGAACCTGAAGCCAATGGCCAGAGCACCAGTAAATTCATTGAAGAAGAAGTTTTATGTTTTCATTACCGAAATATTTTATTCAAATTATCATTGGTCAATTAACTGTGAAAATTTATTTTACCCGAAAAATATTATGTATCATGCATAGTTATATAAAAATTGAATGAATTTTCTTGATTTATTCTCGTTAAAAGTGTACCAAATATTTTAGTTGCAATACTTTTTAGAGCGTTTTTTTAAGCACATTTTTAAAGGATTAAACCGTGCTTAGTATCATAGTAATAAAGTAATAAAGGCTTAATTTTCAAAATATCTTACTTAATAGTAAAAATCTTATTAGTACTGACATCGTCCGTTGTCTTATTAGGTCTTCTTTGTTTAGGTGAATTTGGAGACAAATTAGATAAGAACCACTTTCTAAACCCCATTCCATATCAACACCCAGATAACATTTATATCGAACACTCTTCCCCTGTTACTTACAAAAGTTACAGCAACTCTATACCTTCATTCGCTATACTGATGAAGTAAAGCCCAATGAATTTACTTAATTTCTTTATTAAAATAAGGGCTGTACTCATTTGAAACCGAAGGTGAATTCAATTCACTACAGCTGTATACCTCCATTTCATCTTATTCAGTCTGTTTCCCCTTTGATAACAAACGGAGGAACAGCTTTTTGTGATATTCCTATTTGGGAAGGGTAACATTCATATTATGACAAGACTGCATCCTGCGCGTTGAGGACATACGTTCCCACCCAATCTGTTTATTCAATTTGGTTTCTCTTCACTGCAACATCTGCACGCAGCTGGTAACTGTATTTAACTTTTCTCTGTTGCTTATAATGCTCTGTGTATTTTACTCTGTGAAGACAGACACTTCAAACAAAGCACGTGATTAAAGTGAAAGGGGTTTTACCATTACAATCGTTCTTTTCCTTGTATGTTTTGTAAGGATTGGGTCTCTAGGAAGACTTTTATGGTATTGAGTCACGCAAAAGTAATTGAAATACTGTTTTATTTTGAACTTCATGGGGTATAAAATTTGTTTACTACTTCTTGGATGTTAAGTAATAAAACAATTAAAATAATAAAATAAAAATGAATATATATACATGGGGACCTGATGGCCGAGTTATTAGGGATCTGGCGCTCCGTGCTACAGGCTTTCGTGTTACCGGCGATGTTTATAGTGGTTCGGAATCCCCTTTAAATCGTAGATCCCTTTTTATTATGGACGTAGAGCGTAGGGCTCACAGCCCCACCCCCTAAAAAGAAAACATCTCCTGTTTTAGAAACTGCCAGCAGGTAGACAACCTTGGCCCACCATGGGGCTATTGTGGCGTTGAAGAAGTATTAAGTTTTTATAACTGAAACATTTTATAGAAACTATGTTTTGTTAATGAACGGTAAAAATTTATTTTACTCGAAATAATATTATGTAGCATGCATACATATAATTTGTTTCCATTTAAAAGGATTTCTCATTAAAAGCGAACGAAATATTTTAGTTGCAATACTTTTTTATATCATCTTTTAAGCAACATTTTATAATAGGATTAAATAGTGTTCAATATTGTAGGTATAAAATAATAAAAGCTTCTTTTTCAAAATATTTTACTTAATAGTAAAAATCTTATTTGTACTAACATCGTCCATTTTTTTATTAGGTCTTCTTTGTTTAGGTGAATTTGGAGACAAATTTAATAAGAAACACTTTCTACGCCCTATTCCTTATCAATACCCTGATAACATTTATAACGAACACTCTCACCTGTTACAAAGGTTACAGCAACTCCATATCTTCATTCGCTATACTCATGAACTAAAGCCCAATGAATTTACTTAAATTTACTTAATTTCTTTATTAAATCAGGGCACAACTCATTTGAAACCGAAGGTAGTAAGGTAATTCAATTCGCTACAGCTGTATCCCTTCATTTCATCTTATTCAGTCTGTTTCCCCTATGATAACAAACAAACGGAGGAACAGCTTTTTGTGATATTCCTATCTGGGAAGCGTAACATTCATATTATGACAAGACAGCATTCTGCCATTCTGGTGTTGAGGACATACTACATTCCTACCCAATCTGTTTATTCAATTTGGTTTCTCCTCACTGCCACATCTGCCCGCAGCTGGTAACTGTATTTAACTTTTCTCTGTTGCTTGTAGTTGCCTCTGTGTAATTTTACTCTGTGAAGACAGACACTTCAAACATAGCTCGTGATTACAGTGAGAGGGGTTTTACCATTACAATCGCTCTTTTCTGGTATGATTTGTAAGGATTGGTCCTATAGAAAGGATTGTCTGGTATTGAGTCCCTCATAAGGTAAATGAAATGTTGTTTTATTAAGAATCTCTTTTGATATAACAATTTGTTTAATATTTCTTGGATTGTTAAGTAAGGAAAATAATTATGATAGTAAAATAAAAAGAAATATCTATATGTATATATGATTCATAAAATGATAACACTAAATATCTTTAGATGATTAAAAAAAAGACTTTCCTTACTCAGTAGTAGCTGGCATATTAGCATATTAAAATGGCCCCGCGTATTATTTTTGGTTTGTCAATTCCTTACTGTTTTCATATCGAAAGCAAATGCAACTTTTCTTCTTCTTCAACGGCTGACAACTTCGTAAAATAAAAACATGTTTGAAACCTGACCGAAAGCCTTGATACACCATAGGATTATAGAGCAATGGAAGAAGAAGTATTACGTTTTTATTAATGAAACATTTTATAAAAACTATGTATGCTGTTCAATTAACGGTAAAAATTTAATTTACTCGAAAGAATATTATATAACATCTATAAAAATTGAATGAATTTCCGAGATTTGTTCTGGTTAAAAGTGTACAAAAAGTTTTAGTTGCGATACTTGATCTAAAAAAAAAAAACTTTTAAGCAAAATTTTACAACAGGATTAATCAGTATACAATATTGTACGTATAAAGTAATAAAGGCTTATTCAAAATATTTTACTTAATAGTAAAAATCTTATTCGTATTGAAATCGTCTATTGCTTTATTAGGCTTTCTTTGTACAGTGAATTTAGAGACAAATTTGATAAGAACCCTTTTCTAAGCGCCATTCTGTTCAATACCACAGAGCACTTATATCGAACACTACCCTCTGTCACTTACAAAAGTTAAAACAAGTCCATACCTTCATTCGCTGTACAGATGAAGTACAGCACAATGAATTTACTTAAATTTACTTAATTTCTTTATTAAATCTGGGCTAAACTTATTTGAAACCGAAGGCAGGGTAATTCAATTCACTACAGCTGCATTCCTTCATTTCATCTCATTCAGTCTGTTTCCCCTTTGATAATAAACGCAGGAACAGCTTTTTGTGATATTCCTATCTGGGTAGGGTAACATTCATACTATGACAAGACCGCATTCTGCGCGTCGAGGACATAGTACGTTCCTACCCAATCTGTTTATTCAATTCGGTTGCTCTCAACTGCAACATCTGCAAACAGCTGGTAACTGTGTTTAACTTTTCTCTGTTGCTTGTAGTTGCTCTGTGTATTTTTATTCTGTGAAGACAGACACTTCAAACATAGCAGGTGATTAAAGTGAAAGGGGTTTTACCATTACAATCGCTCTTTTCCTTGTATGATTTGTAAGGATTGGGTCTCAAGAAAGACTTTTATTGTATTGAATCCCGCAAAATAAATGCAATACTATTTTATTATGAACCTCATTGGATATAAAAATTTGTTTGCTACTTCTTGGATGATTAAGTAATAAAAAAAAAAGAAAATATATATATGATTCATAAAATGATAACAATAAAATGTCTTTAGATGATTAAAAAAAAGACTTTCCGTTCCCAGTAGTAGCTGGCATATTAGCATATTAAAATGGGCGACATATTATTTTTTGACTTGTCAATTGCTTACTGTTCAGATCAAACTCAAATGCAGCGTTTCTTCTTCTTCAATGGTTTGCATACAACTTCGTAAAATGAAAACATGTTTGAAGCCTGGCGGAAGGCCTTGAACCGCCATGGGACTGTTGAGCCATTGAAAAGAAGTATTACATTTTTATTACTGAAAGATTTTATAGAAACGTTTGGTGAATTAATGGTAAAAATTTTTTTTTGCTTGAAAGTATATTATGAATTAGAATATTATTATTATTATAATATGCATATATAAAAATTGAATGAATTTTCACGATTTATTCTCGTTAAAAGTGTACAAAAAGTTTAATTGCAATACTTTTCAGATCGTCTTTTAAGCACATTTTTAGCGGATGAAACCGGGCTTAGTATCATAGTTATAAAGTAATAAAGGCTTAATTTTGAAAATATTTTGCTTAATAGTAAAAATCTTATTAGTACTGACATCGTCCATTGTCTTATTAGGTCTTCTTTGTATGGGTGAATCTGGAGACAAATTTGATAAGAAACACTTTCTAAACCCCATTCTTATCAATACCCCGATAACATTTATATCAAGCACTCTTCCCTCTGTTACTTACAAAAGTTCAAACAACTGTATACCTTCATTCGCTGTACTGATGAAGTAAAGCCCAATGAATTCCTTTAAATTTACTTAATTTCTTTATTAAATCAGGGCTGAACTCATTTGAAACCGAAGGTAAGGTAATTCAATTCACTACTACAGCTGCATCCCTCCATTTCATCTTATTCAGTCTGTTTCCCCTTTGATAACAAAAGCAGGAACAGCTTTTTGTGATATTCCTATCTGGGAAGGGTAACATTCATATTATGACAAGACTGCATTCTGCGCGCCGAGGACATACGTACCTACACAGTCTATTTATTCAATTTGGTTTCTCTTAACTGAAACATCTGCACGCAGCTGGTAACTGTGTTTAACTTTTCTCTGTTGCTTGTAGTTGCCTCTGTGTATTTTTACTCTGTGAAGACAGACACTTCAAACACAGCCCGTGATTAACGCGAAAGGGGTTTTACCATTACAATGGCTCTTTTCCTTGTATGATTTGTAAGGATTGGGTCTCTAGAAACAATTTTCTGGTATTGAGTTTCGCAAAAAGTAAATTAAATACTATTTTAGTATGAACCTCATTGGATATAAAAATTTGTTCACTATTTCTTGAAGAAATAAACATAAATATAATAATAAAATAAAAAGGAAGATATATAGATACATGGGGTGACTGGGGTTCTGGCGCTCAGTGCCACAGGTTTCGAATTCGAGTCCCTTGCGGTGTTTATAGGGGCTTAGAATCCACTTTAAATCGTAGATCCTGGTCAAATATGTCTGTACAGCATAGGGCTGACAACCCTACTCCATAAAAAAGAAAACATCTCATGTTTCAGAATCTTCCAGTAGACAGGCAACCTTGGCCTACCATGGGCTGTTGCGCCACTGAAGAATTTTACGTTTTCATGACTGAAATACTTTATACAAATTATGTTTGTTCAATTAACGATAAAAATTTATTTTACTTGAAAGAATATTAGTATATAACATGCATATATAAAAATTGAATGAATTTTCACGATTTATTCTCGTTAAAAGAGTACAATAATATTTTAATTGCAATACTTTTTCATATCGTCTTTTAAGCAAAGATTTACAATAGGATTAAGCATTCAATAGTGCAGGTATAAAGCAATAAAAGCTTGTGAATCAAAATATTTTACTTAATAGTAAAAATCTTATTACTACTGATATCGTCCATTGTTTTATTAGGCCTTCTTTGTATGGGTGAATTTGATGACAAATTCCCCCATACAAACCCCTTTCTAAGCCCCATTCCTTATCAATACCATGACAACATTTATATCGAATACTCTTTCCCGGTTACATACAAAAGTTAAAACAACTCTAGTATACCTTCATTCGCTGTCCTGATGAAGTAAAGCCCAATGAATTTACTTAAATTTACTTAATTTCTTTATTAAATCAGGGCACAACTCATTTGAAACCGAAGGTAGTAAGGTAATTCAATTCACTACAGCTGCATCCCTTCATTTCATCTCATTCAGTCTGTTTCCCTTTTGATAGCAAATAGAGGAACAGCTTTTTGTGATATTCCTATCTGGGAAGGGTAACATTCATATTATGACAGGACTGCATTCTGCGCGTTGAGGACATTGTACGTTCCCACCCAATCTGTTTATTCAATTTGGTTTCTCTTAACTGCAACATCTGCACGCAGCTGGTAACTGTGTTTAACTTTTCTCTGCTGCTTGTAGTTTCTCTGCGTACTTTTACCATGTGAAGACAGACACTTCAAACATAGCAGGTGATTAAAGTGAAAGGGGTTTTACCATTACAATCGCTCTTTTCCTCGTATGATTTGTAAGGATTGGGTCCCAAGAAAGACTTTTATTGTATTGAGTCCCGCAAAATAAATGCAATACTTTTTATTATGAGCCTCATTGGATATAAAAATTTGTTTGCTACTTCTTGGATGGTTAAGTAATAAAAAAAAAAATATATATATATACATGATTCATAAAATGATAACAACAAAATGTCTTTAGATGATTAAAAAATTTTCCGTTCCCAGTAGTAGCTGGCATATTAGCGTATTAAAATGGCCACACATATTATTTTGTGATTTGTCAATTGCTTACTGTTTTCAGATCAAACGAAAGTGCAACGTTTCTTCTTCTTCAATGGCTTGCATCCAACTTCGTAAAATGAAAATATGATTGAAACCTTTCGGAATGCCTTAACCCACCATGGGACTGTTGAGTCATTGAAGAAAAGTATTATGTTTTTATTACTGAAACATTTTATAGAAACTATGTTTGGTCAATTAACGGTAAAAATGTATTTTACTTAAAAGAATATTATATAACATCAATATATAAAAATTGAATGAATTTCCAAGATTTGTTCTGGTTAAAAGTGTACAAAAATTTTAAGTTGCAATACTTGATCGAAAAAAAGAACTTTTAAGCAACATTTTACAACTGTATACAATATTGTACGTATAAAGAAATAAAGGCTAATTCAAAATATTTTTCTTAATAATAAAAATCTTATTCGTACTGAAATCGTCCATTGCTTTATTAGGTCTTTGTATGAGTGAATTTGGTGACAAATCTGATAAGGACCACTTTCTAAGCCCCGTTCCTTATCAACACCCTGATAACATTTATATAGAACACTCTTTCCCTGTTACATACAAAAATTAAAACAACTCCATACCTTCGTTCGCTGTCCTGATGAACTAAAGCCCAATGAATTTACTTAATTCCTTTATCAAATCAGGGCTCAACTCATTTGAAACCGAAGGTAGTAAGGTAATTCAATTCACTACAGCTGTATCCCTTTGTTTCATCTCATTCAGTCTGTTTCCCCTTTGATAACAAACGGAGGAACAGCTTTTTGTGATATTCCTATCTGGGAAGGGTAACATTTATATTATGACAAGACTGCATCCTGCGCGTCGAGGACATCGTTCCTGCACAATTTGTTTATTCAATTTGGTTTCTCTTAACTGCAACATCTGCATGCAGCTGGTAACTGTATGTAACTTTTCTTTGTTGCTCCGTGTATTTTTACCCTGTGAAGACAGACTCTCCAAACATAGCCCGTGATTATAGTGAAAGGGGTTTTACAATTACAATCGCTCCTTTCTTTGTACGATTTGTAAGGATTGGGTCTCTAGAAAGTCTTTTATGGTATTGAGTCCCGCAGAAATTAAATTAAATACTATTTCATTATGAAGTTTATCGGGTATAAAAATTTGTTTAATATTTCTGGGATTGTTAAGTAATAAAAATAATTATGATCGTAAAATAAAAAAAATATCTATATGTACACATGATTCATAAAATGATAACAAAAATGTTTTTAGATGATTAAAAAAAAGGACTTATCATTCCCAGTAGTAGCTGGCATATTAGCGTATTAAAATGGCCACACATATTATTTTCTGATTTGTCAATTGCTTACTGTTTTCAAATCAAACGCAAATACAGCGTTTCTTCTTCTTCAATGTTGGACAACTTCGTAAAATAAAAACAGGTTTGAAACCTGGTCTTGAGTCATTGAAGAAGAAGCATTGCGTTTTTATTATTGAACCATTTTATAGAAACTATGTTTGGTCACTAAACTGTAAAAATTTATTTTAATCGAGCTAATATTATGTAACATGCATATATATAGAAATTGAATGAATATTGAATAATGAATGAATGAAATGAAGAAATTGAATGAATGAATGAAAATTATATGAATATTCAATTTATTCTCATTAAAAGTATACTAAATATTTTAGTTGCAATGCTTTTTAGATTCGTCTTTTAAGCAAGATTTTACAATAAAATTAAACAGTGTTCAATATTTTAGGTATAAAGTAATAAAGCCTTATTTATAAAATATTTTACTTAACAGTAAAAATCTTATTTGGCCTTCTTTGTACATGTGAATCTGGTGACAAATTTGATAAGAACCACTTTCTAAGACACCTTCCTTATCAATACCCCGATAACATTTATATCAAACACTCTTCTCTCTGTTACTTAGACAAGTTCAAACAACTCTATACCTTCATTCGCTGTACCGATGACGTACAGCCCAATGAGTTTACTTAAATTTCCTTAATTTCTTTATTAAATCAGGGCTGAACTCATTTGAAACCGAAGGTAAGGTAATTCAATTCACTACAGCTGTATCCCCACGTTTCATCTTATTCAGTCTGTTTCCCCTTTGATAATAAACGCAGGAACAGCTTTTTGTGATATTCCTATCTGGGAAGGGTAACATTCATATTATGACAAGACTGCATTCTGCGCCTCGAGGACATACGTTCCTGTACAATCTGTTTATTCAATTTGGTTTCTCTCAACTGCAACATCTGCACGCAGCTGGTAACTGTGTTTAACCTTTCTCTGTTGCTTGTAGTTTCTCTGTGTACTTTTACCATGTGAAGACAGACACTTCAAACATAGCAGGTGATTAAAGTGAAAGGGGTTTTACCATTACAAAAGCTCTTTTCCTCGTATGATTTGTAAGGATTGGGTCTCAAGAAAGACTTTTATTGTATTGAGTCCCGCAAAATAAATGCAATACTGTTTTATTATGAGCCTCATTGGATATAAAAATTTGTTTGCTACTTCTTGGATGGTTAAGTAATAAAAAAAAAAGAAAAGATATATATGATTCATAAAATGATAACAACAAAATGTCTTTAGATGATTAAAAAAAAGACTTTCCGTTCCCAGTAGTAGCTGGCATATTAGCATATTAAATTGGGCGCACATATTATTTTTTGACTTGTCAATTGCTTACTGTTCAGATCAAACTCAAATGCAGCGTTTCTTCTTCTTCAATGGTTTGCGTACAACTTCGTAAAATGAAAACATGTTTGAAGCCTTGCGGAAGGCCTTGAACCGCCATGGGACTGTTGAGCCATTGAAAAGAAGTATTACATTTTTATTACTGAAAGACTTTATAGAAACGTTTGGTGAATTGATGGTAAAAATTTATTTTGCTTGAAAGTATATTATGAATTACAATATTATTATTATTATTATAATATGCATATATAAAAATTGAATGAATTTTCACGATTTATTCTCGTTAAAAGTGTACAAAAAGTTTAGTTGCAATACATTTTAGATCGTCTTTTAAGCACATTTTTAACGGATGAATCCGTGCTTAGTATCATAGTTATAAAGTAATAAAGGCGTAATTTTCGAAATATATTACTCAATAGTAAAAATCTTATTAGCACTGACATCATCCATTGCCTTATTAGGTATTCGTTGTATGGGTGAATCTGGAGACAAATTTGATAAGGACCACTTTCTAAGCCCCATTCCTTATCAATACCCCAATAACATTTATATTGAAAACTCTTCCCCTGTTACTTACAAAGGTTGAAACAACTCTATACCTTCATTCGCTGCACCGATGAAGTAAAGCCAATGAATTTACTTAAATTTATTTAATTTCTTTATTAAATCAGGGCTGTACTCATTTGAAACCGAAGGCAGGGTAATTCAATTCTCTACAGCTGTATCCCTTCCTTTAATCTTATTCAGTCTGTTTCCCCTTTGATAACAAACGTAGGAACAGCTTTTTGTGATATTCCTATCTGGAAGGGGTGATATCTATATTATGACAATACTGCATTCTGCGAGTTGAGGACATGCATTCCTACACAGTCTGTTTATTCAATTTGGTTTCTCTTAACTGCAACATCTGCACGCAGCTGGTAACTGTATTTAACTTTTCTCTGTTGCTTGTAGTTGCTGTGTGTATTTTTACACTGTGAGGACAGACACTTCAAACATAGCACGTGATTAAAATGAAAGGGGATTTACCATTACAATCGCTCTTTTCCTTGTATGATTTGTAAGGATTGGATCTTTAGAAGGGATTTCCTGGTATTGAGTCCTGTATAAAGTTATTAATTATTATTTTTTGAATTGTTAAGTAATAAAAATAATTATGAGAGTAAAATAAAAAGAAATATCTATATGTACATATGATTCATAAAATGATAACAATAAATGTTTTTAGATGATTTTAAAAAAGGGAATTTCCGTTCCAAGTAATGGCTGGTATATCAGCCCATTAAAATGGTCATACATATTATTTCGCGATTTGCCATTTGATTACTGCTTCCCGATCAAACGCAAATGCAGCGTTTCTTCTTTTTCAATGACGTGACAACCCAGTGATAAGCCAAGGCCTACAGCCCGATTCCAAACATATGTGAGACATTGCTTTCTTTTTACAGGCTTGGGTTGTCAGTCCTATGCCCAATAGTCATACTAAACCGGTTCGCTGTGTGCTACGGCTTAAAGTGGATTCCGAACTACTACAAACATTCATGGCACCGCCGCGACTCCAGCCTGAAATCTGTGATACCGAGCGCTAGAGCGTTAGTTATTCGGCCATCAGGCACCAAATGCAACGTTTAAAAAGTAATATTTTGTATAATACCAACAGTTTGAAATTATAATTAAATATGCCCTTAAGCAGGAAAATTTTGTATAGATTGTGACATACATAAGTCACAATTAGACAAAATTCACCAACTCTACAATTAATAAAAATTCACGCACTTTTTTTTTCCAGAAATGTTTTGGAATTTTTCCTTAGAGTTACCGTTAGAAGAAATACACCACGAGTATGTGCTAATAAGCACTTACTCAAAATAGACTCATATTAAGTACATCTTGATAAATCTTAGCAATGAAAGAATGAAAATCGCATGCTTGTAAGAAAATTGAATATAGTTTTATAGAGAATCTATACGGAATTTACCATCATATCTGCATATCTGAAAATAATAATAGGAAGAGAAAAGACATTTAATTATAATTTTATACAATTAATGAAATATTGGATGAACATTTATTTATTTGAATCATTTAATTTTTCAGAAAAAAACCCCAACAACAAATGGTTTCAAAGGGTGAAACATTTTTTTATTTAATTAGCCGTAAAATCGTAAAAATTTATTAGAATATTGTGGAATACATATTTGCAGTGAATATGAATAATCAGGAATTATTCATAATTACTTGTGTTTGTATATGCCATGTATAATCACCGGAAAATATACTTTAAGCTGTAGGTCCCGTTCCTAACAGGATCGTAGAGCGTTGCTGGGGCATTGTTACTCCGCGTCCGTGGCTTACCGTCAAGTTACACGCGCCCCTGGGTAATGCAAAGTGAGTAACATCGGTGCAGCCTTTATGGTGAAAGATCCCGGTCTTATTTGCCAGCTGCATTAGAAAAAAAAATAATCACCGGAAACATATAACGGTGATTATTTATAATCATTGATGAATAAATCCGGTGATTATACCGGCTGGCGTTCTTGCCTTTGGTACCATAGGCTTCGGATTCGAATCTAGGCGGGGGCATTGATGTTTGTTAGTGGTTTGGAATCCAAGTTAAACTGTAGATCCCGGTACAATTAGCCCACAGTGTGCACAAAAGGACCGTAGAACGACAAATCAAACCGGTCATTATACATAATTATCGGCTGATCGCATTTATCGTTACACACACACACACACACATATATATATATATATATGTGTGTGTGTGTTATAGAATGTTATTGAATTAAAATTTATGTGTAACATATATATCGAACAGCCGATTATGTATATTTTTTATATTAAAGGCACTCCTCATATAGTAAACTAAACATCTTAATTATGTATGAGTAACATTGAAAATAATGGAAGACTAATTCGACGTAAGTAAAGTTGATGCAAAATAATTATGGTTATACCAGAAGTTTTTTGTAAAACTTTGAAATATTTAAAGTTTATACAAGTATTATATTACAATTGTATTTATAGATGCATGATTAATGATATAAACAGTCCAGTCACATTAATGTGACCACCACCTACTTTCGACGTCAACGTGAAATAACCAATCACAAAATTGCAGTGGAGTGTATATAAAGAATTCCACTTAAAACCACATTTCACACTCCACTTAAAGCCAGAATATACAGTGTATATTCTGACTTTTGACAGGTGGTCACATTAATGTGAACTGCACTGTGTATAAACACATGTTTAATACAATTGTAATGTGTTGAAATTAAATAACATCCATCATTTTAACAAAATTTACAAAGAATTTAATGCATATAGAAGATGAGACTTTGACTTTTAAAAGCCTGTAACTTTGACGCACTCTTCTATCGAAATATTAATATTAGAATCCTCTCCAGAATTTTTTATACTGCACTAACAATAGATAAAGATTATCATACAAAAATCATTATTTTATCATATATTTCAACTAATCACGTGTTCAGATATCATTTATCATGCATTTCAGATAAATAGTCCTCCCTAAAAGCGTTGTCCACCTCCCCCGTTATCCGTCGGGGGTTGATCGTTAGAGACCAGTGGTTTTTTAATCCATTTATCAAAACATATCTGTTTTGCAAGAGATAATACTAATATAATATGAATAAGAGGGCCAACTTTTACTAAGATTATAACTTTATACTTAGCTTTATATTATTTAAATAATTTTTATACAATAGCAGATTGTGGTTTCTTAAGATAATTGAAATTATTTTTGTTTAAAATTTCAATGGTTAAAATAAAAATAGGAAAATATTAACATAAATCAGACTGACTTAACGCTAGTACTTTGTACAATATAAAAAGTCAACTTTTATAGGTACTTAATTCTCGCTGTATCGTTGTTATCGTATCGTGTCTTCTGTCAGTTACAGACATATGATTGGATGTCTTCTATGATTGGATGTTCTTCAAGATGGTCTTCTGCCATCCCATGATCCTCTATTGAGATGTCACTATTTTGAGGGTTGCAGTTTCAGAGTAGAAACAATGTAATTTTCTTGATACGAAGTCAGTTATTTGTCATAGTACTAATTTTTTTAAGAATAAATCAATTGATGAATTTCAGAGTTGAACGATATTAACGATTACAAAATTGAATTAAATGATGAAAAATCTAATTTTAATGTGTTTTATTTTCAAAAAATACTTCACAGCGCAATAAGATTAGTAGTAACATATTTTATTTATTGATATGTAATTAAGAAGCTATCGGAAATCATCAGCTGATATTTAGATCCTAGACTATTATCGTTTATAGTTTATTGTAATGGGAAACGGAAATATTTTATATATTGAAGCTCCAGGTTAGGAAAACAATTTATTTAATTCAACATTGATAATTTAATCTTAAAAGACACGTTTAAAAATAACAAGATTAAAGATATATTTAATAGAAATTAATTAAATATATTTGAAAATTCTAAATAGAGAGAAGACTTTTTCCATTTAGGAATACAACCAACATCCCACCGCAGAAATTTTCTAGGAATAACTGTCCCATATTTGCGTGTTGTAGGACAGAAAGTATAAAAAAAAACCCATCTCACTAGGAATTATAACTCGATGCTTATACATGCTGCTCCTATCGCTAACATATCTCTTTGTTTTTGAAAGCAGTGACTACAACAGATGCCATCAACGGATTCGAATATAAGCTCTCCAGATATTACCACTATACCACGAGTCTGGGTATTAGGATGTAGACATTTTTTTAAAAACTTTGTTGCTTGATCCCATTTTGTATTGAAATAAAACACTTGAAATTGAGTAAGTAATACAGAATATATTTGATCTAATTTAAGTTTTTCTGCTAAAGAAGATGAGAAATTTAGAGCCAAATCGTCAAAATTTAACTGTTGAATTGATCGATATTCAATGTCCATTAAAATGCAATTCCAATATTAATTACGGCTATTGAATGGTGCAGATTTATAATATTTGAAATTAACTTCCAAGAGAGAATTATCAATAATTCAGCTTCCATTATAACGCTGGAATTCTGACGCTAAATACACTTGGTTCAAATAAAGATATTCAAATAATCGTTATATAACCAAGCTGAAATTAGAAGATCACTTAATCCATTATATAGAATCGGAGCTATCATTTAGCCTTTGGTATAATCAATCATACCACATTATCTCAATCTATTTAATACTTGGAATTTTGAGCACAGATGTCCACGATTGATTGAATGCACTAATTTCTCTGCCTTGGCTTATTTTCCATCACATTCAATATATCCGTCCAAATATTTGGATATCGGTCCAACTGTAAGGCGGACGACAGATTTGTTATAGAAAAACATGAGCATTTAAGAACATGACAGTGTGTGCAGCATTAATTATAATCCTCCATCAATTTATTAAGTTTTTCGCATCTTAAATTGTGCCAATTTAACTTATGTGCACTTATGCAAATTCCAACAGAAACTTAGAACAAGAACTGAACTCTTAGAACTCAAGACTTCTATTCAAGAGATATTTCGAAGGTAATCAATTCTTAGAATCCGAACTTAGAACAAGAACTCTTTTCAAATTATTTAAATAATTTCGATTATTTATTTAGTAATTAGTTCGTGTTCGAATGATGGGCACTCTGACCTTTGTTATTCACAACAAGAAAGGCAGATAACAGATTCATCGTTACCGAATCAGCTCCACGGATGCTTGATATTTTACCAAACAATTTTGAGTGAGAAATCCTCAAAAGTAGCATTTGGCAGATTAAATCTATCTCCTACCCCCAAAATCAACAAAACAGCATTGTGGCTCACTGATTTATCATGCCCGTATTGCTGGCGTTAAAGCTGGAGATTTTATGTACACGTTAGTATCCCAACAATAACTCATGTAGATTACGGAGAGAAATTTTATTTTACGCATAGCACATCATCTGGGAGCTATTTGATCACTAGGAAAATATAAAAACATTTATATGGGATTAGGGGAAGCAAAGAACCGAAAGCAGAAATTCACATCAGATGCTCTACTACTATTTTTACAATCCCTTTCATTTATATTCCGATTGGTATGGAAAGATCATGCTAATCGTATAACGGAAAGCGATGTGAAAAACAATCCCGTCAATCAGAATATAAATGTAGCCGAGGTGAAAAACAATCAGATAAATCAAAAGAAAATTCAATAATTTTCAAGATTTTGAAGTTTTGGAAATTTAAATCCTACAATCAATCAACAGATGCCACTATATATAAATTTCTGAGAGTTTTATTTTAATAATTAAATCAAATATTATAAAAAAATACTGTAATAAAAAATGAAATAAACATACCTTAACTTTATTCATTCTCATGTTTATGAGAAACGTGAGTCTAATGTTTCTTAATGATTCTTCAATGTTTGGACATATATTTGAAAGGCAAACTCCGATTTCGTAAACACATTATTGACGATTTCCTCTATCTTTACACTTACAAATGTGCTGAGAATTGAAAATCCTAATTCACATAAATATGACGTTGAAAAGGATATATTAAAATGTTCAAAACTTTCTTAAACATTAACACATATTTTTCTTTTATAAAAATCCAAAAAAGTTTCAAGAGCCAATTTCTTATATTTAATCGTCAATCCACGAACATTGGATATAGCTATCACTTATAAATTCTGTTAATGTCAAACAAAATCACTTGAAATTTCCACGACTGTGTTTTTAATCCGTGTTTTTGCAGTGAAGTGATGGGAAATAAGAACTTAATTTTTCTTCCACACTTGTTAAATGTTCACGTATTAATATAACTTTGTTTTTGTTGTTTCTTATCCCACTTAGCTGGCCAAGCCCACGAGCCCATATGGACTCATGATTGAAGGGGAAGGAAGCAGCTTCTGTTGTGAGGGAGCACCCGTAGGTAGAAGCCTGACTTTTGCTCCGTGACGCTCTTACAGTCATAGAAGACCGGGACCTACGGCTTAAAGTGGATTCCGAACCACTACAAACATCCATGGCACCGCCGGGATTCGAACCCGAAACCTGTGGCACCGAGCGCCAGAGCGCTAGACACTCGGCCATTTAGGTCCCAAATTTGCCAACGGCACGCAGTGTTCCCAGGTGGTCACCCACCCAAGTACTGACCGCGCCCAATGATGCTTAACTTCGGTGATCTAACGAGAACCGGTATATTCAGCATGGTACGGCCGTTGGCTCGATTAATATAAGTGCTTCATTTATATGAATGTTAATTACCAGTGGAAACATTTCCCAATCACCTTCAACAGCTTTCTTTTGCATTCATATTATCAGTGAAACACTGAACATTTTCTTTTTTTCCATTTCATGCTAGTATTCAAAATATTGAGCTGCTGAAATAGATTGGTAGACCTGGTAGCCTGGTAATTCGAAATTCGCACCGAAAGAAGTTACTACAGTGGAATTGTATCATTTTTTCAAAAAAACTCAAGATGTTCTTGTCTTAGATCGTATACAGGGATAAGTACTTTCTCCCTTGTCAGTATATATGAAAAGCAGCGTGTTGTGAATCCATATATATATATACAAAGCCTGTGGCGCTCGGTACCACAGGTACAGGGTTCAAATCCCGGCGTTGTCATGGGAGTTTGTAGTGGTTCGGAATCCATTTTAAACTGTAGGTCCTGTCCCTAATAGGATCGTAGAGCGTTGCGGGGGCATTGTTACTCCGCGTCCGTGGCTTGTCTTAAAGTTACACGCGCCCCCGGGTAGTGCAAAGTGAGTAACGTCGGTGCAGCCCTTATGGCATAAAAGATCACGGTCTATTTGCCAGCTGCATGAGAACAATAATATATATATATACAAAGCTTTTCCAATAAACGTGATTTGACAGGTCTTGTTTTAATACAGAGTATCATTTGTTCTACATGATATAAAATGTCTCTTAATTTTTCTCTTAACGTTATTGTCATCAAGGCCTTCCTGCGAAGAAGCAATGAGTTACTATAGCATTTTTAACCAAGGATGTAAGGCCTTTAACACAGCCTATCAAGTAAGAGGTTCCATCTGTACGAAAATTGTTGTCAGAAATTGTTCTTTATTGCGTAGAGGACTGGACCCTCGACGCAATCAAGAAATAGTTGAACTGGTCGGGACTGGGGTATCGAGCATATCTCTGTGAGTAACTCAAAGTGGGCTGCACTGATGAACACCATTACTCACTTAGCACTACCCGGGAGAAGCGTGTAGCTTGAAGATATGCTACGGAAGCGAATATTACTACCCCCCACAACGCTCTACGATCATATCACACTGGGACCTACGGTTTAAACTGGATTCCGAACCACTACAAGCATCCATGGCACCGCCTGGACTCGAATCCGAAACCTGTGGTACCGAGCGCCAGAACACTTGTCACTCTGCCATGAAGCCCCAGTTCGAAAAAGTAGCGAGCAATGCATCAAACAACATTTAGGATAATGAAGTAGTATATCGCAATATATTAATGTAACTTTTTGTTTTCTTGTCCCAATTAACAAAAAACAAAAAATTATTTTGTCTAACCTTTTTTTTTTTATTCTTATGTGTTTTAATAGTTGTTATATTTTATTTACCTTACATTAAAAAAAATTATATCGCAAGGAATTCTAACTCTGAATTAAATATTCAGAATATTACTCAAAATTGCTTTAAATGAATTAATATATGTTTTGACGTGTAATTTATATGTCTTAAGACAAAAATAAGAAATGTAGTGGATCATCTATAAAATGTGCGCTTTTTCAAATGCCATCACAGAAGACTTTTAAGAAACATTTGGTTTTAGTGGAATTTTATAACACCTGAATTCAATTATATATTCCGCATTTAATGAAAATATATATATATATTTTCTTCTCCTTCAATGACGCAACAGCCCCATGGTGGCCCAAGGCCGTCTGCCTACTAGCAGATTCCGAATCTTACGAGGTAGGATTGTCAGCCTTACGCCGGAGTTCTACAAACATATTAGACCGAGCCCTGTGGTTTAAAGTGCATTCCGAAGCATTACAAACATCTATGGCGCCAACAAGACTCGAACCATAAACCTGTGGCACCGAGCGCTAGTCATACGACCATATATATATATATATATATATATATATATATATATATATAAAATATATAATAATATAAAAAAATAATATATATATATTATTTTTTTGTAACTTTTTCATTTATTTATGATGATTTATCGCTAGGTCACCTTTCTCTTTCAACTCATCTACGTCGTTCTTAGGAATTGCAGCCTACAGTTTGAGTATATAATATTTGCAAAGTACACAGAATAAAATATTTATACCTCTGTTTCTGAGATATTTGTTTTTATTGTAAGAAAGTGTAATTAAATATAATATTTTGCAGTAAATTATTCTAAGAAAAACATAATTACATGTGGCACTGTCTTGAAAATATTTAAATACACTATGTAATCTATCTTATGTACTACATGGAATATCTATTTACATGTCATTTTCAAAGAAAGAAATTTATTTAAGAATATAACAACATATATGCATAGACTGAACATAGATACGCTGACATTATCCTATAAAATCACAATACCGTCTGGCTTAGGGATTATTTCGCATATTGTATACAAAAGGATCTTGTTATAAAAGTAATATGAAAACTAATGTAATATTTTCCATCTAACTATATTTTCTTACAAAAGGAAGAGGAGACTTCGTCTGGTACTCAATCCATCTCGATCCATCCTGCTATATCTCCTACAAAGACGGACTAAAGTAACTTTAGAATATGACCGATACACGTATTTCGTGACAATATATGAAATTCAAGCGCATCTTATGACTGTTGTTATATGTTTATAGCAAAATTCTATTTTTTATAACTGATATGGATGGGCTAGGCTTTCCATTACAGTAAATGCAATATTTTTTAATATTGTTTTCAGTGACAAATTAAAATAATAGAATCCCATTGTTTTTTTTTTTTTTAAATCAGTTTTTTATGTTGTTGTTTTCAATAAAAATAAATAATTATGCTGTTTTAAAAAATTTCGTCTTTTTAATGGTTTTCAATGACAAATTAAAAAAAGGATTATGATTTTTTAAGCAGTGTTTTATTTCAAGATTGCTGTTTGTATTTAATATGATTTGAGATCATTTGCTACTAATATGGCAGATGTGCAGCACATCCAACGTTACTCAAGGTGCCTCATTGGCAGCCTGCTATATCCAAGGTGCGGATTTTTTTTTGTTCTAATGCAGCTGGCAAACACTTAGACAGCTTAGTCTTGGATGCCTTAAAGCAAGCGCTGCACAGACGTACTCACTTTGCATTACCCAGGGGGCGCGTGTAACTTGAAGATAAGCCACGGACGCGGAGTAACAATGCCCCACTCTACGATCCTATTAGGACCGGGACCTACGGTTTAAAGTGGATTCCGAACCACTACAAACATCCATGGCACCGCCGGGACTCGAACCCGAAACCTATGGTACCGAGCGCCAGAGCGCTAGCCACTCGGCTCTGAAAAAAAAAAAAAAAAAAAAAAAACCTCCAGGAATATTTTTTAATGAAAAAGGCCATTGATTTATTGAAAGCCATTTATTTTTTGAAAAATTATTATTATTGTGTGTCAGGTATTTGGCGTTCCGCTTTTGTATAACAATAAAACATACAACAAATGCCTTTATTTAATTGCCTTCAACCAGAAGCAAACCAACTTTGGCACTGATACAATAAGTTTAAGATGTTCATGATATTCGGCGGACTCGTTTACCTGTGAGAAAACTTCTGTAACCACAAATCAAACTGTCTTCATTACTTCCCGAGTAGTGAATGGTGGAACGCTTCATGCAGTTGAGCTACGAAGGATAAATGTTGGATGTGCACAAAGCAGTGACTTCTTTTTTTGAGTGGCAGTGACAGTTTGCTTCATGATAAAGGTAACGAAAAAACCTTATCTTATAAAGTCTTAACAAAGTACCGACGATAGTGGGGTTTAATGTCTACAATGGAAAATAGAATGCCGTATTAAAGAAAACCAGAAAAGCTTTCACGAATCAGTTAAATTGTCAATGTTAGCTTTTGGTGTTAAATCAGCTATCACATATCCTCGTTTATGAAAGCAGAGACTGCTTCATGCGTCACCAGTTGATGTAAATGTCCGTTACTCTAATGTTCTAAATGTGTCCTTTTACATAATAAATTTGAGTATTATCACTGTGTCATGAACAAGCGACATGTAAATTTGTATTTGCAATTTATTTTACTATAAACTTTACGTGAATGATAATGATGATAAATTTTATGTTAATGATCTTGCTTCTCTATAGTTAATTTTTATCTTGACTTAACTTGACCTAGTGATTTGTCCTCCCCATCTGGCTATTATATCTCAAATTATTCAATTTGTGGCATAACAAAGAATACGAAGAAAAAATAATTTACAAACTCATAAGTCCTAACAGCCAAAATATATTAAAGGGACAAAATACTCTCTACAAATGAAGTATTAGAACTTCATAAAAATAACTCTAGACAAACATACAAACGCCCCATGTTCCAAAAATCACTAGCAAGTGTTATTGATTGAAAACTTATAGATAAAAATATCCATGGAAACAAAGAAAATTTTACAAAGTAGATCTGCTTCCAATTATCTTGATTAATAATAATCTCTAGATCAAACGAAAATAATTGATCGTTAGATTAATTAGTGAAAAAAATAGGGAAAATCAGAGTGAGCTAATAAGATAGAATGAAATAAAAAGAACATAGCGTGTACATTTGTAACCTTATACAGTCTAACTTCATACACACAATACAGTTTTGGTTTAATGATAATCCAGGTCAATTAGATCAAAACTCCAGTAGAAATATGGGAAACCAAACCTGATGGGGTTTTTTTATATTGCTTATACTGGATTATCACACATTGAACGCAATATTCAAGATTTCTTTCGTTTTTCTTCAGATCTGTCACCCATCGAACATGATTACAGAATGCCTAGTCACGCATGCCGCCCTCTCTTTTACGCCAGATGAACGTTGGCTACGTGTGGGGGCAGCATGGTTAATCATTCCTAAATAATACATCAAAGCCTCTTCGATTCAATACAGCGGTGTGTACAAGCGGTTATTGAAAGCCATGGCGATATCAGCCACTACTTATTTTCTCGTTTTCCACACCTCAAAAAAGACCGTATTTCCGATCAATCAACATTTATACTGTATAATCTCTGAAATAAATTTGACTTTGATATCTCCCTGGTGTTGGATATTCGATAATGGGCTGTGTATATTTGTGCACATGTATGTTCATGTTTAGATATACATACATACATACGTACAAAATTACCTGCACACATTTACACATATATAAATATGTATGAATCTACATGCATATTTATACAAAACATATATATGCATAAAATAAACATGCATAAACTCATATAAATATACACATATATATATACACATACATACACAAGCATAAACGTACACGTATACATATACAGAAATATGTTATAAAATTATAAATTTTAATACGGAATATTAAAATTTATCTGTATATATGCATATAACGGATAAATGCGTAGATAAATATTCATTTGTTTATGTCCTCACACGAGTAAACGTCCCCGTACATACAAGCATACAAAGGCATTTTCATGCATACATAAGTAAATATTCACTTGTAGCTGAAGGCATATTTATACATCATTCCATATCAATAACACTACATGATTATTCATGAAGTTATATGCATAAGAAGATGTACATGTGCTTCAGAAACATACACATATACACTTTGTTACGTATAAATAAAACCATAATTTTCCGAGGGGTGAATTTGAATTGCAAAAACGTTGAAGTTGATTAGCAAAAAGTTGGATATGAAATGAAAAAAGGCGAATTTGCAAAATTTTAATTTTAGATTATTAAACTTGTGAAAAGCAAATTGCTAATTCGTTTTTTAAATTGAATTGTATCTTATTTTTTGACAGAGATAATTTTATCAAAATATAATTGTCAAATTTTGGAAAAAAAATTGGTTGTTAGAAGATTGAATTAATTAATTCCTGATTTTAAATAGTTACATAAAAGTTTTTAATATACAGTTAAAAATAGTTACATATTCATTTTTTTCTTAAAAAACGTCTAATGTGTGTTGGTACTAATTTTTTTTTATTTTTATAAAATGTAAAGACATTTTATTGAAAATCCATTTCGGGATTTTTATGTATAGTATTCTGATAAAAGTTTTGTTACACAAAAAAGAAGTTTCATTCTATAGTATTTTTATCATGAATATATTGAAAATGAGAAACTTTTTATGATGATGAAGGTTGCATAATCCTATATATTATACATAAAGAATTTTTTTAAAAAAGCGGAATTAGACAGTAATGATTATAAAAGCATATTAAGTTTTATTAATAGTTAAAATTTTCAAAGTGCATGAGTCAATTGTACAATTTTTGTTAAAAATTCATAAGCCTTCTTATAAAATTTAAGTATTGTTTGTATGAAAAGTCTACAAAATTCGCAAAGACATTGTTATAAATTCGTGCCCTTTTGATACTTTTAATATATTGCGACATCTGAAAAATAAATTGATTCATTTGTGTTTTAATTTTTAAAAATTTTTAACAACGTGATATAAAATGAAAAAAAAAGGATGTTTTTAACGATCGCAAGATGAATTAAGAATTTTCTACAGTTAAATTCAGAAATCTAACATAGATAAATAACCAATGAAAAACTTTTGGGATCAAAATTTGTTTTAAAATATAGTCTATTATATTCTACACTGAAGTGACAGAAGTCATGGGATACCTCTTAATATCGTGTCGGCGCTCCTTTCGCCCGGCGAAGTGCAGCAACTCGACGTGGCATGGACTCAACAAGTCATTGGAAGTCTTCTGCAGGAATATTCAGCCATGCTGTCTCGATAGACGTCCATAATTGTGAAAGCGTTGATGGTGCAGGATTTTGGGCACGAACAGACCTCTCGATGATGTCCCATAAATGCTCGATGGGATTCATGTCGGGCGATCTAGGTGGCCAGATCATTCGTTGGAATTGTCCAGAATGTTCTTCAAACCAATCGCGAACAGTTGTGGCCCAGTGACATGGCGCATTGTCATCCATAAAAATCCCATCGTTGTTTGGGTGCATGAAGTCCATGAATGGCTGCAAGTGATCTCCAAGTAGCTGAACATAAGCATTTCCAGTCAATGCTCGGTCCAGTCGCACCAGAGGACCAAGTCCATGCCATGAAAAAACAGCCCACACCATTACGGAGCCACCACCAGCTTGAACAGTGCCTTGCTGACAGTTTGGGTCCATGGCTTCGTGGGGTCTGCGCCACACTCGAACCCTACCATCAGCTCTTACCAACTGAAATCGTGACTCATCGGACCAGGCCACGGTTTTCCATTCATCTAGGGACCAACCGATATGCTCACGTGCCCACGAGAGTCGCTGCAAGCGATGTCGTTCTGTCAGTAAAGGCACTCGAGTCGGTCTTCTGCTGGAATAGCCCAAGAAAGCCAAATTTCTCCGCACAGTTCTAACAGACAAGTCCCTTGAACGTCCCACATTGATTTCTGCGGTTATTTGACGCAGTGGTGCTTGTCTGTTAGAATTTACGACTCTTTGCAGACGTCGCCGGTCTCGGTCGTTAAGTGCAGGCGGTCCATGGTGGGATGTTATGCCTGAAATTTCATACTCTCTGCACACTCTTGACACAGTGGATCTGGGAATGTTGAATTGCCTAACGATTTCCGAAATGGCATGACCCATGCGTCTAGCTCCAACTAACATTCCGCGTTCAAAGTCTGTTAATTCCCGTCGTGCGGTCATCATCACGTCAAAACCTCTTCACATGAATAACTTGAACAGAAATGAAAGCTCTGCGAAAGCACTGCGCATTTATACCTGTTCTACTGCCATCTGAAAATTTGCATATTGCTATCCCATGACTTTTGTCACTTCAGTGTATTATAGTCTATTATTTGTTTTGAAATATAGTCTATTAGAGAATAGTCTGTTTCATGTTTTTTTTTTTTAAATTTATGTGTTATTAAAATGTATTTGCATCAATTTTTAAAATAAGAATTGATATCTCATATTATATTCCTTTTCAGAAACATTCAAGTAATACCATAAATATATGACAGAAAAAAAAAAAAAAAATAATAAGTAGCTTTGAAGACATGATACGAATGTCAATTTAATTTTCGTTGAATAATAGAGGAAATTAAAGTAAAAAAATTTACTATAAAATAACGTAAGACTAGAAAAAAATATAATACGAACAATATAATAAAATTATAATTCAAATTAATTCATAAGAAAAATAAAATTGATATAAAAGTGCATTAATAAATATAATTAATAAATAAAATAAATTGTTATTTACTAATATAATTAATTTATATATTATGATGGTTTTTATATATTATTAATATAATATTTTATAATTTATTTATTGATATAATTAATTTATATATTATAATAATTTAATAGATTATTAATATAATAATTTATAATTTATATATTATTAATTTATTTTTAAAATGTAACCGTACTTCCTCCTACGCATTGCAAGAGCGCCCCTTGTGGCGTTCAGGAGAAATGGTCATTAGCATCGAGACTCTCACCTGAGAGGAAGTACGGCGCAATTGGCGCTAATGTTAGTTACAATCTCTCATCCCGAGAGGAAATAAGAGGCTTTTCGGCTTAAAAGTGGAATCGTTCCACGAATCTTTAATTAGATGTCTTTAATTGTGTTACGTATTGCGTGTTAATTATTGTATGTGCGCCGTGTTTGTGCTTCTGTAAATAAAGTTGTGTGTTCTCAAACCTGTGTCTAAACCCATTCACACCCAGATCCAGCTGCAGGAGCAAACGACAACACTACAAATATAATTAATTAATAAATTCAATTTTAGTAATAAATAAAAAAAAATCAATAAACTATAAAATTATTTCGAGCTATCAAATATTTTAGAACGAATTTTTTTTATCTTTCTAATTAGAACAAGAATTAAAAATTTAAATAGTTAATCCGTAGTTAAAACTTGCGGAAAATATTATTTGAAACCATATAACAGAAATTATCATGTAAAATTCTATAGTTTGATCCATAATTTTAGATAAAGCAATTTGCATTCCAAGAGTGGCTTTGAATTTATTACCCATAAAATATATGGATAATTAAATCTTTTTTAATTTCTTTCACGAGCTGATAGCTATATAATATAATTGATAATGTAAAATTGTTCAAAAGATCTTTTGGTGAAAGCAAAAGACAATTTTATTTCAAAGTGAAAGATTTTTCAAGAAAAAAAAATCGGTTTTTAATTCTATAGTTTTATATTATTTAAGATTGCTGTTATGAATTTTACTCGCATATTAAATTCTACATTTTATAGTCCCACCGATTACAATTTTATATTTTTACTTTTTACAATTAATTTTGTATTTATTTATTATATTTAAATTAATAAAACGTTAATTGGATTAAAGATTTTAAGACTGTCATAAATACAGGGTGATTATAATTAAAGTCATACTTTCAAAATGCTGTAAGAAAAAAAGAACCACTCGTCACAATGAGTTCAAATTTGAACTGAAGATAGTTGAAGAGGAAAATGGTATGGCATCAGAAAACGTTCAAATAAAAGTTCCACCGATTTTTCCTATCCAATTTGATATAATCTTGCCGTGGTGGATGGGCTTTCCGCTAACAGTGCCACAACTGTTGAATGACCTGGAAGCCATTTTTTCCGTCAAAAAAACCGAAACAATCAAACACATTGAATACTACATTTATTTTAATGTGAATCTAATGCCAAATACGTTTCATTTAGATTCAAAATATCAAAGACAATGGAATTCATTTTCCTTATGCCGCTTAGAGCGCCATCCATTAATACACTTTGGAACTGCTTTTGATGCCATACCATTTTGCCCTTCTTCACGTTCTTAAGTTCAAATTTGAACTCTTTGTGACGAGTGTTTCTTTTTTTACAGCATTTTGTAAGTGGAACTTTAATTATAATCACTCTGTATAATAATCAATTTGTTGTTGTTAAATAGTGAATCTTTACCTTAAGAAATAAAACAAATATTTATATTTATACATAAAATAGTTTTATCCAATTTAAAATCATATCTTTCCGATCTCTGTCCACAATATATTTTTTATGCCATTCATACATGAAATCTTAACTGTTTTCAGTTAATAATATTTATTCTTCTAATGAAATATCTTCAATCTGCTAAGTTCAATTTAGCCGAGAAAAATCCAATTAATAACTCGACAGTGTCCTTATTTATTTTTTTTTTTAACTTTTTTATCACTAATGCTTATAAAATTGTTTCGAATTTTATATTTTCAGAATTCAAATATGCAGCAATCCGAATTTTTTTCACGCTTCTGTTATTATATTATTGAAAAAAGAAATAAAGTTAATAATATTTTCTTATTGAAATCTTGGGAATTCGAAACGAGATTTTTCTGACTAATAAGAATTTCGTATTCAAATAAAAGAACTAAAAGTCACGCGAGAATTCGAATATTCTTGTTAGAACAACAAACGATTTTTTTTTATTCTTTTTGTTCCTGTTTGTAACACCTCGTTAAACGAAATAATTAGTTGTGTATTTCACCCCGATGATTTTGTAGTTTTGAAATGTTTCTAATATATTCAGAATTTTTAAATGGATAATGTCCATATTGACTTCCACGTTCTAAGATTAAAAACAAGTTCACAACATTGTTAGAAGAAAGAGTCACGAATAAAATGGCAGTATTGTTTTTCACAAATAAAGAATATTTTGCAAAAATAATAAATAAATGTTAAAATGGATAATTCTTTCGCTTCCAAGTAGAAATGAAAGAATCAAATAGAAGTAATTAAATTTTTATGAAACATTTTGGTAACAATTTAAGCAAAATAAAAAGAAAAAAAGAATAGCTGATTTGATATGATGATTATTTTACAATTTGACTGCTTATGAGACATGCCTAATTATCACATGAATTGTGAACTTGAAAATGATTTGTGCATTTATAATGTTTTCATTAATATTATATTAAATGTTTTTTTACATTTATTATAATATTCATTAAAAATTATAATTTTACTACATTTATATAATTTATATTTAATATAAACAAGAATTTTTTTATAAAATAATTAGTGTTTTTAGAGTATATAATAGAAGTATTTCGTGAAGAATTTTATAGAAGTTGTTTTATAACAGAAGTTTACTATTTCAATAACTTGTTTTATGTCATTGATATTTGAAATCATTGTTGTTTTCACTTAATAATATTTATTCTTCTAATGAAACTTGTAAGAAATATCTCCAATTTTGCTAAGTTCCCTTAAGTCAAGAAAAATCCAATTAATATGTCGACAGTGTCCTCATTTTTTTGAATCTTTTGTTATCACTGATACTTATAAACGTATTTCGAATTTTATATTTTTAGAATTCAGATATGCAGTCGCCAGATTTTTTTTCATGCTTCTGTTATTGTATTATTGGAAAAAAGAAATAAAGTTAATAATATTTTCTTCTTAAAATCTTGGGAATTCGGAACGAGATTTTTCTGACTAATAGGAATTTCGTATTCAAATAAAAGAACAAAAAGTCACGCGAGAATTCGAATATTCTTGTTAGAACTGCAAACGATTTTTTTTATTCTTTTTGTTCCTGTTTGTAACACCTCGTTAAACGAAATAATTAGTTGTGTATTTCACCTCGATGATTTTGTACTTTTGAAAAGTTTCTAATATATTCAGAATTTTTAAATGGATAATGCACGTTCTAAGATTGAAAACAAGTTCAAAATATTGTTAAAAGAAAGAGACACAAATAAAATGACTGCATTGTTTTCACAAAGCCAGAATATTTTGTAAAAATAAGAAGATAAATGCTAAAATGAATAATTTCTTTTGTTTCCGAGTAGAAAATGAAAGAATAAAATAGAAATAATTAAATTTTTATGAAACATTTTGGTAACAATTTAAGCATAAGAAATAAATTCGTTTAATATTACTATTTTGATATGATGATTATTTTACAGTTTGAATGGTTATAAGACAAGCCTATTTAACACATGACTTGCGAAGTTGAAAAAGATTTGTGCCTTTATATTGTTTTCATTAATATTATATTAAATGTAATTTACATTTATTATAATAAAACATTAAAAATTACAAATGTACTACATTTATATAATTTATATTTTATATATTATTATAATCACCCTGTATTTATGCTAATCTTAAATTCTTTAATCCAATTAACTTATATTTATTTAAATATATTAAATAGATATAAAATTGTAAAATGTAAGAACATAAAATTGCAATCGACTGGGACAATAAAATGTAGAATTTAATGTAAGAGCAAAACGCATAACAGCAATCTTATTAACAGCAATATTATAACAGCAATCTTATTAACAGCAGTATTATAACAGCAATTATAATCAATCTGCATAATAATCAAACTTTTGTTGTTAAATAATGAATCTTTACTTTAAGAAATAAAAAAAACAGAACTTATATTTTTACTCAAAATAGTTTGATCCAATTTAAAATCCCACCTTTCTGATCTCTGATCGCAATACATTTTTTTATGCCACTCATATTTGAAATCTCAACTTTTTTAGTTAATAATATTTATTCTTCTAATGAAACTTGTAAGAAATATCTTCAATTTTGCTAAGTTCCCTCTAGCAAAGAAAAATCCAATTAATAACTCGACAATGTTCTTATTTTTTTAATCTTTTGTTATCACTGATACTTATAAACCTGTTTCGAATTTTATATTTTCAGAATTCAAATATGCAGTCATCAGAATTTTTTTCATGCTTCTGTTATTATATTATTGAAAAAAGAAATAAAGTTAATAATATTTTCTTCTGGAAATCTTGGGAATTCGAAACCAGATTTTTCTGACTAATAAGAATTTCGTATTCTAATAAAAGAACTAAAAGTCACGCGAGAATTTGAATATTCTTGTTAGAACAACAAACATTTTTTAAATTCTTTTTGTCCTTTCTGTTCCTAGCACCTCGTTAAACGAAATAATTAGTTGATATTTCACCTCGATGATTTTGTAGTTTTGAAAAGTTTCTAATATATTCAGAATTTTTAAATGGATAATGTAGATATTAATTTTCCCGTGCTAAGATTAAAAACAAGTTCAAAACATTGTTAGAAGAAAGAGAAACGAATAAAATGGCTGTATTGGTTTTCACAAAGTGAGAATATTTTGTAAAAATAATAGTTTAAAAAAACTAAAAAATACGCTTTTAGAGTTAATCTATCTAAAAAGTAAAAAATAATTGTTAACATAAGAATAAAATGACTGACGAGAAAATGAATGTCACTGTTCTAAAAGCGTGGGGTGCTTGTATGACATTTTAAAATTAACTCTGCATTTCTGAGTGAAACTAGTGAAAAATTATAACCATTGATATTGAGCACCCCACGCTTTTAGAACAGTGACATTCATTTTCTCGTCAGTCATTTTATTCTTATGTTAACAATTATTTTTTACTTTTTAGATAGATTAACTCTAAAAGCGTGTTTTTTTTTTAGTTTTTTTAAACGAATTTCAGATGCATGCTGACGCATTTGCTGCAAGCGATATGCTCTGTCTTGTTTCGACTGTTTGGCTCTATAATTTTTCATATAGAGCTTTCTTTTCTTCTTTCTCTCTTCTAATTCTTCACTTGAGAGTTTTGATTTTCTGCTCATTGATATTTGTCTTCTTTCCTCCAATGTCCTTCTTTTCTGTATTTTGTTGTTTTTATTTTGTTTGTTTTCCATAATGTTCCCACGAGTAATGGACAATGTTCACGGAGTTCCTTGGCCTGTTTGCGGCCTTTTCTCCAGAGTTGTACACAAAAAGTTCATTGGAGAGAGAAACACATTGATAAGCATGAAAATTATATATGTATAAGGCATGAATTATATAGGCATGAAAATTATATATTTACAAGAATAAAATAAGAAAAAGTAAAATTAAGGAATAAAAAATTTAAAAGTTTATGAGAAATACAAAAAGATAAATACAATGCAAATAAAAATTAATGAAAAATACTAAAAAGCTAAGTACAATACAATTAATATAAGCAAAAAAGAATAATGTAAAAAGTTGGAATATACTACAAAGTAGAGTAATTGCTGCTAGAAAGGATGACTAAAGTCTAGGTCTGGTGCAAATTATGCAGAGACGGTACCTTGGCCGATTATCCGCTAAGTTTATATACTTTTTGCCCACCGAAATTTTCGGCCAATAGGAAGAGCGCAATTCGACATGATCGCACTCCTATGCCTTTGAGATCCGCCTCTTTTTTAGCCACGGAAATTTTCGGCCAATAGGAAGAGCGCAATTCGATCGCGGATATTACTGAATTTCTACCCGGGGTGAAAGAAAGCTGGGCAACGGGCGTACCGGTTATGATGTTCCTTGGTGGTTTTAAGAATCACAAAACCTCCACATCTTAAATTAATTGAAACATTAGCATAAATTGTAGTTTCTTAAATTAATGAATAGAAGTAATTAAAAATAAATAAATGAATTTAAAATTTAGGAAAAACATCTGCTTGAGAACAATTAAAGCATGAGATCAAAAAAGCTAAAGCTATCGGTACAATTAAGAGTTCGTTGACGATGCCCAAAAATAAAAAGGTTAAAGTTAAAAAAAATGAGAATTTTAAGATAAAAGTAAAATAAAACAAAAGGAATTAAGATTAAACAAAATAATTATACAAAATAAGTAGGGTTTGATCAGTTGACTGACTCGCCAGTAGATGGCGCCATCAGTCCCAACATCGAGCCCAAAAAGTGAGTTACATACAAACATACATACATACATACAAACATACAGGTGAAGCTAATAAAAGCGTATTAATAAAAAGATAAATGTTAAAATGAATAATTTTTCCGTTACCAAGTAGAAATTGAAAGAATCAAATAGAAGTAATTAAATTTTTAAGAAACATTTTGGTAAGAATTTAAGCAGAAAAAGAAAAAAAAAATCCTTTTAAAAATACTATTTTGATATGATGATTATTTTACAATTTGAATGGCTGTAAGGCAAGCCTAATTATCACATAAATTGCGAAGTTGAAAAAGATTTATGCATTTATAATGTTTTCATTAATATTAATATTAATCGTTTTTTACGTTTATTATAATAGAATTATAAGTGTTCTACATTTATATATAGCTTAAATTTAATATAAACAAAAATATTTTTTTAATATAATAAGTACTTTTAGAGTACACGATAGAAGTATTTTTTAGAAGAATTTTATAGAAGTATTGTTATAATAGAAGTACAAGAATAGAAAATTCATTAGAAGAGTTTGGTACTTACGTATTAACGGTACCTTGGCGATTTTTAAGTATCGCCAATCTAACAGCTACTAAGGTTACCAAACCAATAGAATAGATTGGTGTCACTTAAAAACCGCCAAATCTGTAGCTGCGGTTGGCGCGTGTGCTCTTTATTGGCGCAATTGTCGCCAAGGTACCGTTAATACGTAAGTACCAAGAGTTTTTATAATTGAAGTATTTTATAGAAGTATTTCTTATTTCTATAGAAATATTGAGAAATTTTTAAAAAGAATTTCATAGAAGTATTTTATAATAGTATAATAGAAGTATACTATTCACAATACATTTTTTTATGTCATTCATATTTCAAATCTTAACTGTTATCAGTTAATAATATTTATTTTTCTAATGAAACGTGTAAGAAATATCTTCAATCTTGCTAAGTTCCCTTTAGCCAAGAAAAATCCAATTAATAACTCGACAGTGTTCTTATTTTTTTAATCTTTTGTTATCACTGATACTTATAAACCTGTATCGAATTTTATATTTTCAGAATTCAAAATGCAGTCATCAGAATTTTTTTCACGCTTCTGTTATTATATTATTGAAAAAAGAAATAAAGTTAATAATATTTTCTTCTGGAAATCTTGGGAATTCGAAACCAGATTTTTCTGACTAATAAGAATTTCTTATTCTAATAAAAGAACTAAAAGTCACGCGAGAATTCGAATATTCTCGTTCGAACAACAAACGATTTTTTAAATTCTTTTTGTTCCTTTTCTAACACCTCGTTAAACGAAATAATTAGATGATATTTCACTTCGACGATTTTGTAGTTTTGAAAAGTTGCTAATATATTCAGAATTTTTAAGTGGATAATGTGCATATTGATTTCCATGTTTTAAGAATAAAAACAAGTTCAAAACATTGTTAGAAAGAAAGGCCCGCAATAAAATGGCTGCATTGTTTTTCAGAAAGCGTGATATTTTGTAAAAATAATAAGATAAATGTTAAAATGAATAGTTCTTCCGTTTCCAAGCAGAAATTGAAAGAAATCAAATAGAAGTAATTAAATTTTTTTGAAATATTTTGGTTACAATTTAAGCAAAAAAAGAAAAAAAGATTTATATAAAAATAATATTTTAAAATGATGATTATTTTACAGTTTGAATGTTAAGACAAGCCCAACAATTATATGAATTGCAAAGTTGAAAATGATTTGTACATTTATAGTGCTTTCATTAATATTATATTAAATGTTTTTAACATTCATTACAACAAACATTAAAAATTATAAGTGTACTACATTTATATAATTTATATTTAATATAAACAACAATATTTTTATAATGTAATACCTATTTTTAGAGTATATATTAGAAGTTTTTTTTAAAAGAATTTTATAGAAGTATTTTTATAATAGAATAATAGGTACTTACGTACTAACGGTACCTTGGCGACAATTAGTGAAAACGCACAAACCGCCGATACAGATTTGGCGGTTTTTAAGTGGCGCCAATCCACACTTAAAAAACAATCAAAACGCTTTCAAAATATTTTTATTCAAAACAATAAAATACATAAAACACTTCATTTAAAATCAAAACAATAAAATATATAAAACACTTCATTTAAAATCAAAACGATTTAAAAATGCCGACCACAACGACTTTTACGTTTAGTAAACAAACTTTCATCAATTTCCACAATGCAATCTGGTCCACCTACCTTTTTTTTTGGTTTATTCACCATATCCAAGACACATAATTCACGCATGTAATTATTCCAATCTATAAGAGTTTTATCCGCTATATCAAGTTGCTTTTCACAAAATTTAATCGACGTCAACTCCTCGCACCAGAAGTATATGAATCTCAAAGCTGTACGAAATGGAATTCTGCTTCCTTCAAATCAGTTGTCTTTTCGGAATCCCACACGATGAGCACACTGACTGAAATTGCATTTCCAAAACTTACGTTCACCAAAATAAAGTTTCATGTCATGGGAATTCGGACATTTTCGTTGTTTTGGTAAAATATTTCGCTCCTAGAAAAATAAAATTGCATCGTGCTCCGTTTCTGGCAAATCCCAAATACGCATTTTCGTATCACAACAATATGGCTTCGAAACTCAGCAAATCTACAGCCGTTAAAATTGCCGCCACTTAAAAAGCGCCAAATCTGCAGGGGTTACTGTATTGGCGTAACTGAAAAACCGCCAAATCTGCAGGGGTTCCATTGGCGACAATAAAAAACAAAAACAAACAAACAAAAAAAAAACGCCAAGTCTGTCGCCAAGGTACCGTTAGTACGTAATTACCCAATAATATTAATAGAAAATACATTAGAAGAGTTTTTATAACTGAAGTATTTTATAGAAGTATTTCTTATTTTTATGGAAATTTTGAGAAGTTTTTCTTAAAAAGAATTTTATTTAATATAATAGAATTTTTTAATAATAGAATAGAAGTATACTATTCACAATACATTTTTTTATGACATTGATATTTGAAATCTTAACTGTTTTCAGTTATTAATATTTATTCTTTTAATGAAATGTGTAAGAAATATCTTCAATTTTGCTAAATTCCCTTTAGCCCAGAAAAATCCAATTAATAACTCGACAGCGTCCTTATTATTTTTTTAAGATTTTGTTATCACTGAAACTTATAAACCAGTTTCGAATTTTTCATTTTCAGAATTCAAATATGCAGTCATCCTAATTTTTTCACACTTCTGTTATTATATTATTGAAAAAAGAAATAAAGTTAATAATATTTTCTTCTGGAAGTCTTGAGAATTCGAAACGAGATTTTTCTGACTAATAAGAATTTCGTATTCAAATAAAAGAAGGAAAAGTCAAGCGAGAATTCGAATATTCTTATTAGAACAACAAATGATTTTTTATATTCTTTTTGTTCCTGCTCCTAACACCTCGTTAAACGAAATAATTAGTTGATATTTCACATCGATGATTCTGTAGTTTTGAAAAGTTTCTAATATATTCAGAATTTTTAAATGGATAAAGCACATATTGATTTCCATGTTCTAAGAATAAAAACAAGTTCAAAACATTGTTAGAAGAAAGAGACACGATTAAAATGGCTGCATTGTTTTTCACAAAGCGTGAATGTTTTGTACAAATATAAAGATAAATGATAGAGTGAATAATTCTTTCGTTTCCATGTAGAAATTGAAAGAATTAAATCGAAATAATTAAATTTTTATGAAACATTTTAGTAGCAATTTAAGAAGAAGAAAAAGTTTTATATAAAAATACTTTTTTTGATATGATTATTTTTACAGTTTGAATGCTTATAAGATAAGTCTAACTATAACATGAATTTCGAAATTGAAAAAGATTTTTGCATTTATAATGTTTTCATTAATAATATTTTAAATGTTTTGGTTCTTACCTTTATTTAAAAAAAACATTAAAATTTATAAATGTAAAACATTTATATAAGCTATATTTAATATAAACAAGAATATTTTTATAATATAACAAGTATTTTTACATATAATAGAAGTATTTTTATAATAGAATAATAGAAGTTTAATAATAGAATAATAGAAGTTTAATAATAGAAAATACATTAGAAGAGTTTTTATAATCGAAGTATTTTGTCGAAGTATTTTGTCGAAGTATTTTATAATAGCATGATAGAAGTATACTATTAACAATACATTTTTTTTATGCTATTGTTATTTGAAATCTTAACTGTTTTCTGTTAATAATATTTATTCTTCTAATGAAACGTGTAAGAAATATCCTCAATCTTGATAAGTTCTCTTTAGCCCAGAAAAATCCAATTAATAACTCGGCAATGCCCATAGTTTTTTTTAATCCTTTGTTACCACTGATACTTATAAACCTGTTTCGAATTTTTATATTTTTAGAATTCAAATATGCAATCATCAAAATTCTTTACCCGCTTCTTTTTTTATATGATTGAAAAAATAAATAAAGTTAATAATATTTTCTTCTAGAAATTTTGGGAATTCGAAACGAGATTTTTATGACTAATAAGAATTTCGTATTCAAATAAAAGAACAAAAAGTCCCGCGAGAATTCGAATATTCTTGTTAGAACAACAAACGATTTTTTATGTTCTTTTTGTTCCTGTTCCTAACACCTCGTTAAACGAAATAATTAGTTGATATTTCACGTCGATGATTTTGTACTTTTGAAAAGTTTCTAATATATTCAGAATTTTTAAATGGATAATATGCATATTGATTTCCACGTTCTGAGAATAAAAACAAGTTCAAAACATTGTTAGAAGAAACAAGACACGAATAAAATGGCTGCATTGTTTTTCACAAAGCGAAAATATTTTGTGAAAATAATAAGATAAATTTGAAAAGTAATAATTCTTCCATGTCCAAGTAGAAATTAAAAGAATCAAATAGAAGTAATTAAATTTTTATGAAACATTTTGGTAACAATTTATGCAGAAAAAAAAATCCTTTTAAAACTACTATTTTGATATGTTGATTATTTTACAATTTGAATGCTTATAAGCAAGCCTAAGTATAATTTGAATTGCGAAATTCAAAAAGATTTGTGTATTTTTAATGTTTCCATTAATATGATATTAAATGTTTTTTGCATTTATCAAAATAAACATTAAAAATTATTATAATAAACATTTTAATCATTTGCGCACTTTAATTAAAAGTATTGTTTCCAATGGAGAATATTCTTATGGAAGTGAAAAATTAATAATAATAAACTGTTTACCATAAATGAAAATTATCATACAAAAATATAACAATATATTAAATTGTGTTATTAATATTTGTCATACATTATGAAATGAAAAAGATTAAATATGTAAATAAATACAATTTGATTGGTTAAGATAATCCTTACTATAACATGAATTTTGAAGTAGAAAAAGATTTGTATATTTATAATGTTTTATTAATATTATATTAAATGTTTAATATAATATTAATAAAAACCTTATCAATGTGCTACAATTATTTAATCTACATTAAATACGATATTATTAAAAACATCATAATAGTTTATAAAATAATTTGTAATTTTATTTAATTATAATAATTAAATAAAATGAAAAATTTTTTAGTTCATAAATTATTTTTATTTAATTGCTTATGTAATTTAATTTGAAGTATTGTTACAAATATCAAATAATCATATGGATGTGAAAAAACAACTTTTTATCACAAATGAAAATTATCATTAAAAAATATATCAATATATTAAATTGTGTTATTATTATTTGTTATGCATTATGAAATGAGAGAAAGCTTAAATGTGCAAATAATTATAATTTGAATGGTTATAAGATGAGCCTAATTATAACATGAATTAAGATGTAGAAAAAGATTTGTTCTTTTATAATGTTTTCATTAATATTATATTAAATGTTTAATATAGCATTAATAAAAGCATTATAAATGTACTACATTTATGTATGGTATACGTTTAATGTGATATTATTAAAAACATTGTAAAATATTATAAAATAATTTCCAGTTTTATTTAATTATAATAATCAAATAAAAGGATAAATTACTTTAGTTCAGATATCAGAGAGTTTTTGCATACCGTACGTTAGTTACCGTAGGACGTCCGTTAGCTTTTTCTCCCTAGCGCGCGTGCTCATAGGAAACTGTGCATGCGCGCTAGGGAGAAAAAGCTAACGGACGTCCTACGGTAACTAACGTACGGTATGCAAAAACTCTCTATTATTTTTATTTAAACGTATATGTATTTTAATTTAATTTATTGTTACCAATATTAAATAATCTTATGGATGTAAAAAAAACTATTTACCATAAAGGTAAATTAGCATTTAAAAATATAACAATAAATTAAATTGTGTTAATATTATTAGTTATTCATTATTAAATGAAAAAAACTAAAATATGCAAATAATCGAATTACATGCATAAAAAGGGCATTTATTTCTGATAAAGGAGAGTTGCCAGATAAGAAAAACCTTCATTTAAAAAAGAACGTTCTTTTTTTTTAGGAGTTTTCTTAGAATTTCTTGAAAAGTATTTTAATAAGATAAAAAAAAAAAGATACAAAGCGTTTAAAATCTTCAAATAATAAAATACTGGTGCCCTTTTAAGAAATTTATCTCTTTAAGAAACAAGAAAAATTTCAGCAAATTCAGTTTTTTGCAGTAAAGTGAATTTGAAATGAGAGATCTCGTAATTATATTGGACTAAACGTCTTATGAAATTAAAACATGCATTATAAAGGTGAGAATTCTTCTTGTTTTTTTACTCAAGTTGTTATTATAAGATACTTTCCCGTCACATTTTTTTTTGAAGTTGTCTCATAAAAATTCTCTTTTCTTTTTTTTTATGATGCAAAAAAGACTTTTTTTTTAAGGTAGGTATGTCTTGAAAAGAAATTTAATTAAAGGAAAAAGTAGAATAGATGTGAAAGACATTTGTTAATTTTTTTGTGGAATGAAAAAAAATGTTCTTTTTTGCTTTTATTATTAATAAAAGGCATTTTAGAATAATTGTTCATTTATTATGTAAATTTGTATGTAGATCTATACATATTAATCCATGCATTTAATAAATAATGCTATATAATATTAACCATAAATATACATACTATTTTAATTTATAAAAAATGTGCATTAAACTTTCTGAATCCCGAGATTTATTGGTAAAACCGTTCAGTTTTAATTAAATTTTTTTTTCTGCATTACGTTTGTATTTAAAAAGTTGAAATTGTATTGGATCTATTTTAAAAATTTTGAAAATGAATTTGAGTACACATAAATAAAAAAAAATGAAATGAATTAAAATAAATACATAAAAAATAAATAAATAAAATAAAAATAAATAAATAAAATAAAGTAAACTCCACTGAAGATAGTATCAAATTTTGATAAAGCAAGTGCTCTTCTATTAATAATTATTTTAAAAATGTAAGGAATTCCAATTTCAAAATGAAATATTGTTAAATAATTAAAACAAATATTCATGTTTTCCTTTAATGTATCACATAAATAACAAGCTTCTTAATATTTCATTTCATCAGTTAAGAGATCATTACAATTTACAAATATTGAAATAAAAAATTGATGTCTAAGAAAATATTCATGTTTTTCTTTTACTAAGTAAGATTCCCTTACTTCTCACTGGAGTCAACACTTCCTTAGTGAATGGTCTATCACCAATTCGGATGTAGCAACTCATCACGTAGTCCATATCGAGTCTGTTATTGTTTCGATCTGTGAAGGTCGTACAGGCAATCGCTAATTTTATGAAGTCTCATTATCCCTGACACTCATAATGTCAGATTTGAGTGACAGGTTGCTCTCAAAGACTAATTACATGCATTATAAGTATCCGCTACACTGTTTATTTGCTGTCAAATTTGAGTGATAGGTTATTACTACATTATATACTTGTTAAAGAATATACATTCCTCTCTCCTGGGAACGAAATGCTACAATTCTTTCCATGGGAAAATTGTTTTTCCTTTAATTAATTTCTTTTTGCATTATATTTTATATTTAAAACATTGAAATTGTGTTGGATATATCTTAAAAGTTCAGAAAATTAATTATGTACAAATGAATTCCACTGAAGAAAGTATCAAAGTGTGACAAAACAAATGTTCTTCAATTAATAATTATTTAAAAAATGTAACGAATTCCAATTTCCAAGTGAACTATTGTTAAAACATTAAAACAAATATTCGTGCTTTCATGTAATGTACTACATAAATAATAAGTTTTTTAATATTTCATTTCATCAGTTAAGTGATCATTACAATTTACAAACAGTGAAATAAAAAACTGATGTCTAACGAAATATTCAGGTTTTTTTACTACGTAAATTTCTCTTACTTCTCCTTGGAGTCGACACTTCTTCAGCCCATGGCCTATAACCAGTCCCAATGCAGCAACTCATCACGTAGTTCATATTAAGTCTGTAATTGTTTCGACTTGTGAAGGTCTCACAGATAATCTTTAATTTTATGAGGTCCCATTATCCATGACACTGATTATCTGCTGTCAGATTTGAGTAACAGGTTGTTCTAGTTAGTACAAAACACTAATTTCACGTAATATAAATATCCACAACACTGATTATCGGTTGTCAAATTTGAGTGAAAGGTTGTTAGTATATACTTGTTAAAGAATATACATTCCTCTCTCCTGGGAACGAAATACTACAACTCTTCCCGTGGGAAAAATGCTCCAATGCTTTTCATTTAATTAATTTTGTTTTTGCATTCTATTATTAATAGCGTTTTTGCATTATTTAAGACGATGAAATTGTGTTGGATCTATTTTAAAAGTTCCAAAAATTGATTTTTGTACAACTTTTCAAACTGTTCCATATTTTGAAAAAACAATTGCTCTTCCGTTACTAATTACTTTAAAAATGTAACGAATTCCAATTTCTAAATGAAATTATTCGCGTTTTCCTTTAATGTATCCCATAAATAAAAAGTTTCTTAACATTTAATTTCATCAGTTAAGTAATGATTACAATTTACGAATAATGAAATAAAAAAATTGACGTCCAAGGAAATATTCGTGGTTTTATTTATTTTAACCATGTACGTTGCATATCAATGTCACCAAGGTTAGATGTAATTCCACGATCCATCATCTTGACAATTCTCATTAAAAGCGAGAAAAAGCGTGTTTTGGCAAGCCCATAGCGACATGATTGGTTGACCGTTTGGCGGGAAAAGAAAACAAAGGCTGTTGATGTAAGTGTTCCAGAACGAATTCTGACAAGCGACGAACTATGCCAATAAAGGAAGTTTCTGGTTTACAAGTATAATGTATCAGCAGCTTGTGTGCGTGGAATATTTTTCTTGATTCTGATCAACCAGAGCGTAAGTAATGTTGTTTCTTTTTTAGAAGCGTTAAGAATGAAAGCAATTTATTTACTTGTAAAAAGTATATTTATATTTATACAATTTACTTTTAAATTGTATACATACAAATTGTATAAAAAAACAATTGCAATGTAACAAATTAAATTATTATAAAAATAAGTTAAACTAAATTATTAATAAATTATTAAATTAAATTATTAATAAATTATTAAATTAAATTATTAATAAATTATTAAATTAAATTATTAATAAATAATTAAATATTATAAAACAATATTAAACAAAATTATCGTGCAATAAACTAAATTCAATTTGTGCAAATAAACTGTATGCAATTTACTTGTAAATTGTATACATACAAATTGTATAAAAAACAATTACTGTGTAATAAATTAAATTATTAAACTAAATAAACTATTAAACTAAATTATTAATAAATAATTAAATTGAATTTTTAACACTAATTAAAATAAATTATAAAACTAAATTTTTAATAAATTATAAAATTAATTATTGTGTAATAAATAATTATATACAATTTACAAGTAAATTGTACCTTAATTTTAATTGGTGAGGCTTTTCATGTGCTTCAAAATAAAATATTTTTATTAATTTAACAGTTTATATATTTTGTGACAGTACAATGTTTTAAGTTTCTTAGGCCAGAATATTTATGCATAGCACCATTTTAAGTAATAGTAGAATTAAAGTAATCAGTAGAAGTATCATTTTAAGTAATAGTAGAATTAATGTAATCAGTAGAAGTATCATTTTAAGTAATAGTAGAATTAAAGTAATCAGTAGAAGTATCATTTTAAGTAATAGTAGAATTAAAGTAATCAGTAGAATTAAAGTAATCAGTAGAAGTATCATTTTAAGTAATAGTAGAATTAAAGTAATCAGTAGAAGTATCATTTTAAGTAATAGTAGAATTAATGTAATCAGTAGAAGTATCATTTTAAGTAATAGTAGAATTAAAGTAATCAGTAGAAGTATCATTTTAAGTAATAGTAGAATTAAAGTAATCAGTAGAAGTATCATTTTAAGTAATAGTAGAATTAAAGTAATCAGTAGAAGTATCATTTTAAGTAATAGTAGAATTAAAGTAATCAGTAGAATTGCAAGCAGACGGCATGAGTTTATTTTTAATGAAGATGAATTTTTTAATTTGAAGATATTTTTTATAAGTATTTTTGCTAAATTTATAAATTTCATAAATTTAAAATGTAATTTTTTTCAGTTTAGGTCTTCGACATAGAATGTTGTTTTATTTGAGAGAACTGGTTAATAGTTTAATTAGTTATTATTAGAATTAGTTATTTCTTATATTTTATAAAGTAACTTCTCTGAATCCATTAAAATCTTGAAGCATAATTGTTAATTTTTATTTTCATACACTATTTAAAATTTTACGTATACTTACTTGACAAACGTTATTTTGTTTGGAAAATTGGATAAAAATATTAAGCATCATTTACATACTGAAAGTTTGGAAAAATTCTGATACATTTTTGCTGCAGCATTTTGTTTCAAAGAATGAATTTTAATTTTAAACAACAACTTATTTTAAATATAAATATGTAATGTATACGACGTTCATTAATACTAACAAAACCTAAGTTATCTTCCAAAAAATATATTTCAATGGTAAATTTTGATCATTTCTATCCGGTTTAATAGAGCCTGATGATTAGCACATTGGGTTTCTGAAAGAAAATGTTAAAAAAATACACAAGCTTACAAATTTCTGTGATTATTCTGAGTATGAGCATACAAGTAGCAGTAGGCAAGTAAGTACGTAAGTAGTAAGTATGCAGTAGACCTGAAGAGTCTTTGCAATTTCGAGGAAATATTTACTTTAAAATATTGTCTCTTATTTGGATCTTCATTATATTTTATTTTATTTTTTAATTCTGTTTAGTTCATCATCCATACCATTAGAAAAAATTACTAAGAATTTCCAAGTTTTGTATCAATTTTCGAATGGTAAGAATTAAATGGATAATTTTACGTTTGAATTTAAATACTATTGACACTTTAATTCACCGCTGATTAATGATAATGCAATTAAATGTGTTTTATCCAATATTCCATTCATTGCAATTTGTATATATGTTACATTTATGTAAACACGCTACATAATGTTCATTAATCCATCAATCTCTATAGATTCTGGTATATATATATAAGCTAGTGAATTTAATGCAATTATCTTGTATGTGATATTAAGACAGTCATTAGGACGTAATGGTTTGATGGTACATTTACGTAAATATGTTGCATAATGACTGTAAATTCACAAACATTGGTGTCTATAACGAATGGAATGTTTCAAGTTAAATAATGTAATAATGTAACTGTAGTGTCAATGTTAAGTGGTTCTAGATTATGTAAATTTCGAAAGCATTAATAATTAATTGTTCAGTATGTTAATTTGAAGTTGTATCCCAGAATTTTCTTTTATGTTTTTTTTGTGTAGATTCTGTATAGAGCATACCTTTTGCTTAAGTATTTTGTATATTGTTGCATGGAATGCTTCATGTTAAATAATTTAGTAATGAGACTGTAGTATCATGATTTTAATGTGGTATTATTCTAAATTATGTAAATTCAGAAATCTCTAATAAAACGTTTTAATAATCAATTTTTCAATATGTTAATTTGAAGTTGTATTGTACAGAATTTTCTTTTTTTTTTTTTTGTCTTTGTTGTACAGATTCTATGTAGAGTATATTATCTTTTGCTTAAGTATTTGTATATTGTTGTATGGATCCGGTATTGTGTACTTTTCCCATTTAGTATATTATAATATACATTTTTTGAAAAATTAAACCAAAAAAAGTTATTGAATTCACTTAATGAAACGATTTTAATTTTAGAAAATACTAATGGTTATTGCTAGAAATGTGTTGGCTGGAATGGAAATTATTCTTGTATTCTGAAAAAATATCGAAAAAATATTAAAAATTGATTTGTTTACTTAATAAACATATTAAAAAAGATGAAATTCCCCAAAAAAAGTTTAAGTTATAGTCTTAAAATAAATGCAGTCGACCTTCATTAGCCCTATCTCCCCCGTAGTTGCAAGGGAAGGGACTTGGTGGTGGTGCCCTGTTCCCATTTATACATTATTTCCTTGATAATCATCATATTTATACATTATTTCCATAATAATCATCATTTATACATTATTTCCTTGATAATCATCAAATATACATTATTTCCTTGATAATCATAATTTATACATTATTTCCTTGATAATCATCATTTATACATTATTTCCTTGATAATCATCATTTATACATTTTTCCTTGATAATCCTCCTTTATACATTATTTCCTTGATAAGATTTCAAACCGTTGTCCACAACGGGCCATTGACTTTATGATACAATAAAATTATTCGATATAGAAACTTATTCATGTAATTAAATTATGCATTTGAGCCGTACATCTGTAACATCAAGCGCATACATAAATTGCATTCAAACTTAAGCACATCATTTAGACATGTAATTCATCTTCAAGATACGTTATATGAGTTCTGACTATGCGTGTGGGATTTCTGATAAAAAAATATTGTGTAGTTTTTACTTCACATGGTGGACATGATAATGGGATGCGAAAGCGAAAAGTTCAAGAACTGTATTTTATTTTCCGATATACTCTTCTATTCATTCCTTTTCATTCATAACTTAAATCGTTGTCGAAGAACTCAAATTACAATACAATATCATTGATGCAGTTTAGGACAAATCACTATTCAAATTTCTTGCTGAAGTGGTTCGAAAATTATAACTAATATAATGTTTTGTATAATTATATAATGTACAGTGTGTGATTTATAATTTATCAATTATCGCAGTACGTTTCACTTTGAATCGCTAATTTATTTACTACATATATATATGGTACCTCTAAAGTGCAGAAATCAGTTATTCTATAAATTTTCTAGGTAATGTGCACATTAACTAGGATGATCCATTAAAGTGTCGAAGATTGTTTTATTTCTCAAATTATCTAGATAACCTGCACATTACATACTACTAGGCACTCGTTAAAACAAAAATTATATCTACGCTGGAACTACAGCATCGTTTCTGTATGCTTAAACTAATATAATGTTAACGACCTGAAATGATGTCCGATCCGAAATAAAGTTATGCCAAAAAGGAAACCAACTGAGTCAGAACGTATTGAATCTAAGCGCTGGAAAATTAAAGTGATGAGATTGTATCGCAAATCAGACAATTAAAGCGCATGATCGTGAAAGGAAAAGAATAACCCGTTTGAAGCCTGAAACTCGTGCCCGTCAAAATGCCCTTCAATGGGAGCGTCGAGCTCTCAAGCGTCAACAGGCTATCAACCCTCACGATGACAATATTAAACACACGAAATGTGTTCAAACTCCTTCTCTTTACTCTCGTAATATACTTTTAATATACTTACTCGTTTATACTTTTAATTCGTCGTCTTCAGTTACTCCTTCCTGCTCCCATTGCTTCATGAACAATACTCATTCCGATTTAAACGACTACTCTCATGAGAAACAGTGGCTCAAAGTCGAAGAACGTTTCTTTAAATCATTTGCTGATGGCCCAACCCATTCGTCAAGTTAGCCGAAACTTGTTTTGATTATGCATTTATGTTAACAAGTTGGCCGAAGCTTGAAACTTGATTATGTATTTATGCCAAAAAAGATATGGATTTCCAAGGAGCTCTAGCGTTTCCAAATTATGAAACGGGTGTGCACATTGCAGTTGTATACCTCAAAAACAATATTCGTTTTGCCGTGCTATATGCCAAGCCAGGTTCGACGGTTGACGAAATTTTAGACGCAGTTGAAGAGGCAGTAGGGGACGAGTGTGACGAATACAAAACTATTTTGGCAGGGGATTTCAATATAAACATGAACACTGAAGATGGAAGGACATTTTGTGAAGTGCTCAGAGACGTTTACTGGTTACATCTTAGAACGAATCCCAGTCATTGGACGACGAGAGGAAGAACATCCATCGATGCTGTCTTTTCGACACACGATTTAAAATGTTGTGGTGTTTACGAAAGCACTTTTAGCTATCATGTTCCACTCTATGGACGATTATAAAAAAAAATGCATATACCAATAATGCAAGTACCAATAATGCAAATACAAAAAATGCAAACACCAAAAATGCAGATACCCATGGGTAAACTGTACATCGGCATTAGACGATTACAATTTTTTTTTATTACACTTTTTCTCAGAATTACTATTAGTCAAAAGAATTATCTTCTAAGTTACTGGCAAAATTAAAAAAAACAAACAAACAAATAGAAATAACGCAGCAAGTTAATTTTTTATTTATTTTTTGACACCAAAAGAATCAAGTTAATACAATCAAGAAATTAGTTGATGGAATCAATCATAAATCAACTACCTAACTAACTCGCTGGCTGGACCATGGCCGTCTGCCTATAGGCAGATTCCGAAACAGGAGATGTTTTCCTTTTTACAGGATAGGGTTGTCAGCCCTATGTCCAACGCTGTACAGTAACATTAGATCTGGACCTACGATTTAAAGTGGATTCCAAACCCCTACAAGCATCTATGGCATCGCCCGGATTCGAACCATGTGGCGCCGAGCGCTAGTTGTTCGACCATCAGGTGCTCATCAATCAACTAAAAAATTATAATAAAAAGAGTCAAACGGTTTAAAATAACATTACAATTAAGTAAACGAATTTGCAAAACATATGATAAAATTATGCTTGCTTATTAATGCAATCAATAGACTGCTGACGTTGAATTACATAGCAATTGGATTTTGCGAAAAGGCCACCTATTTGTGGTACAGTTGGATTTTCAGACATATATTCTCTGAAACCCTGTTCTTGCTACTGACCAAAGGATTGTTTTGCTTCAGTTTCACGTAAATCTACTTCTACAGCAGGGGCATCTTCTTTCCTTAAAAAAATCTCTCTTTGCAAGCGCTGAATTCAGATAAAAACAACAGATGACGGCAAGATACTGGCAAAATCAAACTAAAAATGGAAGCAGAGGAGGAAAGAGTAGGGAACGGAAATGAGAGAAAATAAACTTCTGAGCTTAAACGATACGGAAGCCATTAATGTACACATTACCTGCTTAAAATGTGGAAAATACCTGCTTAAAGACTTAAAAGATTTTGAACGTTAGCGGAGCTTTCAGTTAATCTGCATATTGTTTGTTGTTTCTTATCCCACTTGGCTGGCCAAGCCCACGAGCCCATACGTACTCATGATTGAAGGGGAAGGAAGCAGCTTCTGTTGTGATGGAGCACCCGTAGGTAGAAGCCTGACTTTTGCTCCGTGACACTCTAACAGTCATAGGAGACTGGGACCTACAGCTTAAAGTGGATTCCGAACCACTACAAACATCCATGGCACCGCCGGGATTCGAAACCGAAACCGAGCGCCAGAGCGCTTGACACTCGGCCATTCAGGTCCCAAATTTGCCAACGGCACGCGGTGTTCCCAGGTGGTCACCCACCCAAGTACTGACCGCGCCCAATGATGCTTGACTTCGGTGATCTAACGAGAACCGGTATATTCAGCATGGTATGGCCGTTGGCTAATCTGCATATTAGATGGGTAATGCTTACATCAACGGCTTTCGAGATTTAGCGGTAACATATATACTGATTTTTCGAGGCAGACTTTTCTTGCTGCAACATAAAATACAATTCTTGATGTGAATGAGTTAAAAATCCTGTACTAATTTATTGATAATTCCTTATGCCAAAACTGTTAAATAACTAAAAAATAATGAATAAAATTGAACCACTAAAAATAATGAATAAAATTGTAACACCTTTGCAACAAATATCAAATACAGTGGTTTTACAGAGGGTGACGACAATTATCTTTGTTTAGAAAATACGAACACTTCAATTTAAACAAAAGTATTTTAGTATTATTATGATATTTATTTCTAAAGCATAAGCTGTTTTATTTTATTTTTTATATTTTATTTTATGTTTCAGAAATTTATGTAGATTTACAAAATAATGAAACAGTTTTTAACAAAAATTACACTATGATATAAAACAGAGCAAATTTAAAAGTTCTTAAAATTGTACATTCATTAAACTATACACTTGTATCGGAAGCTTTTGAGTTTCATTTCAATGTTGACAACTTCTAACATTAACTTAGTTATTTAGAAAAATCAAATTTTAAGAGGAATACATCAACTATTATTTAAAATACAGCTTTAATGGCATTATAAAGATATTGATCAAAAACGTATTTTAAACAATTAAACTATACCAAAGTAAATAAAACATTCAAACACAGAGAACAAATGTTTTATTTTTCAAAACATAATCACTCACACATACAACACTATATGTATAGCCACATGTTAACACATTTACAAATATATATATTTACAGACAGATATATATAGAACCAGATTAAGGTATATAATACATATACAATACATCCAATTGTCAATATACACAGACACAGAGTTATGAAAACTCATAAAGCATACATTTAGAATTGCGCAAAGATACATTTAGAATTAATTTCCCTCCATTGCAGTATCATTTGAAGAGCCCCTTAAATACAAATACTACTGCAATGAGAGAGAAACTACTCATATCATATTTATAATATGCAACTACTCTATGCGCCATAAATTTAAATCCATAAAATATACTTCACAACCTAATGCAAACAAATTCACTACTCAGTACATAATAAAGTAATTATTTTATAATTTACACATTTACATATAAATATTTTATTGTGGGGTAATGTTATACTCAAATGATATTTAATAAGATATTAGATATTACATTATTTAATTAGATATTTATGGTAAGAATAAAAACTAAATAAATTAAAAGAAATCAAACATGATATTTATATGTTTCTTGTATCAAAATGACAAGTTGAATCCTAAAATAATTATTTATTTAAAATGAAAAAAAAAAAAAAATTTCCTTAAAGAAGATCTTATAATGTTAAGAAATTGTAAAAAGATGCGAATATTGGATTTTTAATGATGCTTATAAACTAAAACTTTTAAATCCAAAATATTTCGCTTGTTATAATTCCTTTTTTTGTGCAAATTTATTTACTCATTTAAAAAATTCTCAATAGTTTTATAAAATGAAGTTATTTTTCACATATTGATTAAACTAATTCATTTATGTTTCATTCAATGTTTGTCCTTAAAATAAAAATAAAAAAAAATATAGAAGAGTTTCAAAAAATAAAAGTAAGTATTGATTTTATATTATATTATATTAAACGTTATAGAGAAATTCCATTATCAACCAACATAAAATATTTTTAAAAAGAAAATATAAGACATAATTGGAAAGAAAATTAATTAAAAATGTTTTATAATTAAAAGTTTACTAATTACCCCTGTTCTCTCGGATATATGTACATTGAGGATATAAGGGAAATCTCAATATGTGATTATAAGAAAACTACCATTGGAATTACAAAAACTAACATTAATCACAAAAATACATTTTTCACAATCAGAAACGACATGTGCATACTATGTTTTCACAATATCACACAACTTGCAGTTTACATATATGCATATGAGAAAACATTTATAACTGGTGAGTATATATATATATTTGCAATTTATTTGAGCCTTAAAAATTGCATTTCATCTAATAAGCATCAAGAATATTTCATTGCAATATAAGATATAGCTTCACACGACAAGCTTCACTTTGCATCATGTAATAAGATAAATAGTATGAAAAAAAAAGTGCATTATTATTTGACAATTCAGAAGTATCAACATACACAGTTTTGTGCATGTAAATTATTTAAAAGGGACGAGTTCTAACACTCATATAAATACACAATAACTGCAAAAGCAAACAATTATTCTTAAAACACACACTTTACACTTTGAAGTTCTTCAGAATCTTTCATTCCATTGATGTGGGAGTTAATACTTTTTGAAGTTCTTGAGATAAATCGAGACTTCACAATATCCACGTAGTCACAGTTTATTAAAAACGTAAAAACCAACATTAAAATAATGATCAAACTGCTTGATGTAGTTTAAACAATCCAATAATTTTAGATTAAATATGTATGAATTGACTTGAATATTTCAAAATAGTTTTAAGAAAAACTCAATTACAACTATTCAACAAGTCTTTTCAATAACGATACCATATAATGTTTCTCACAATTATACAGTTAATCTGGAATAGATTTTATTTGGTAAAGTCAGTCATCTTGAAGTCAGTAATATTAAAAGTTTTTACTTAAAGTTTCTGTAATGAGTTCAGTCTTATAGAAGCACCTTAAATTCACCATTAAATATATCATTCAGACACGATTTGATCTCGAAACAAAACGAAGAGACGGAAATTTACTATGAATTAAGATTACCATGATGACAGATATCCCTTTTCTTGATATAGCAGTACATTTTTGAATAAGACAATTTTTGTTTCAGTTCAATATAATTCCACCAATATTTGTTCTCCAAAGATGCATCTTGAATTTATGAGGTGGAAACGTGTTTACAATATGTCATTGGATGAATTGTTTGCCGTGAGTTTGGAAGTGCCATTGTTGAGCGTTGTTTCACGTTCGGTTCGGTTCTCTTGGTTGTTGCGGTTGGGCAAAGTCGTCTGCTTTTGGTGGCATGCAATGACTTTGTGGAATGCCTTCCTGAAGTTATCCGAAAGAAACGCGTACAAGATCGGGTTGACGCACGAATTCATGTATGCCAGAATGTGAGCAGTTATCTGACCAACGATTCTCATGGGGGTTATTCCGTAAGAGTTGACGCTTTTCAGCACCAAAACGATTTGAATCGGGCACCAGCAGACAGCAAAGATGACAACGACAATCACGACCATCCTAGTCACGCGTTTCTTAGATCTCAGACTCTCGGCACTGACCCTACCACCGGGTGCGACACCGAACCACAACCTCTTCAGCATCAAGACATATAAGACAAATATCAGACTCAAAGGAATGATGTAAGAAGACAGGAAGAAGCAAATCTGGTAGGCGGCATAATTATAGCCCTCGGTGGACAAGAACATACAAACGGAATATTCAACGCCATGGTAAGTGTAAGAGATTTGGCCATGCGATTGCAGAGCTGGTATGCAAGCCAGAACAATAACTGCCCACATGATAGCAATAGCAATAAAAGCATTTTGAACTGTGCGAATAGACATAGAAGTGATTGGGTGAACAACTGCCAGAAAACGATCCAGAGACATCAATACGAGTGTATAGATACTGGCATAAGCGCATACAATAACCAAATACTGAACAACCCTGCACCAAATATCTCCAAAGGGCCAGTACGGTAGAGCATAATCAAAGGCCGTGAACGGCACACAAAACATTATGAAAAGTAAATCCGCCACGGCCAAATTAATGATCAACACATTGGTTGTTGATCGCATCTGTGGGTTGCATGCCACAACAATGACCACTAATGTGTTTCCGATAAGACCAACTATTACTATTATGCCAAATAGTATTGGCACTACGATGGCCACCACACGTTCAATGGAAGAGTAATCAGTCTTTATTAAGTAATCAGTGCCATTGCATACGGTGATGTTGGTGGTGAAATTGGTGGTGCAGAATTGCGCCGTCTCATTCAGCAGCTGAAAGGCATTTGGTGTCACCGGAATGAAGTCCGAATCAACCGGCTCCACAATCTCGGCCTCAATGTTGATATAGTCGTCGTCGTACATCGTTTCAGATGTTGATGTCCTTGATATATCTAAATTAAGAAAAATAATAATTAGACACTTGAAAATTGTTACTTATATATATAGATATGTTTTTGAAAGAATATTAAAAATTATTAGTTTTGCTGATTTATTTCGCTCCAGAGGAAAACTTGTCCAAAGATCCTTTTTTTAGATTCTTATAAATAAATCCATATGTAATGTGTGATACGATAAAAACGAATGCATTAAAATATATATTAACTATATATATTATATTTTGTAACTATTTATTTAAATTATAACTAATTTCACATTGATTAGTTTTTGCAAGAACTCATGCATATGATTATATATGTCATTTATTATTTTCAATTATATTGTACTTTGTTTAAATAAACCCATATGTAATGTTTGATACGATATAAATGAATGCAGTAAATTATATATTAACTATATTTTAAACTATATATTTTATATTTTCTAATTATTTATTTATAACGCGTACACATTTTTTACACATGTACATAACAAATGGAACAATGAATAAAAATTATTAGCAATGTGTATTTATGTATAATTTAATAATATAATTTATGAATATAAACATTTGATAGTATTAAATAATTAAAGGTAAGAAATGCATGATAAAAATGAAAATAAAATGCCATGAAATGAAAATGAAATGCTATGCCTATGTATGAAATACCCTTAACTAAAAACTATGTAAAAATTTGCTTATGAAATATTTAGTTATATATTTGTAAATATATTATTTAATGTTGTTTATTTATAAAAGTTCGGGCATAAAAATGAAAGAAAAAATAATTCTCATTATAAAATTAAGAACACTGAGATATATTTCATTGATTATAAATTATACGTTTCTACTTTTGTGAGACAATTTTTGATTTATTAGTCATAATAAACATTAAAGAATAATAAAGAAGGAAAATATACTTAACAGGTTACATATGAATTATAAATTAAGTGGTTAACTCCATAAAAAAGTTAGATTATGCTTCTTAAAAAGTTAGTTTATTTCTAACAGCTCGTTGCATTGAACTTAGTAATGCTCTTTTTTTATCTTAGATCTATTTTTTGGTATAATTTATAAATTTGCATTAAATATTTTTAACAAATATTGGAAAAATCACAATATTTTATCCATAAAATGATTGCTTCTTTTTAAAAGCATGATTCCCACTATTGGCTAGTAATCAAACAATTTAAAATTTCTAAAATGTGCTTAAGCGAAATGTTTAGGAAACTGCACCAGAAATAAATTCAGAAAATATGTAAACGGCCACGACCAATTGCATATATTTAAATAAAATAACCATTTCAAGACACCATATTTCAGCGCTGTGCTACAGTTCTATTGATTATACCACCATTTCTTCGCTGGTGTGTTAACAAATACACAATATTTTGTTAACTTTGGTACTATGTATGTTTCCTGATATATAAGCCAAACGAAGTTTAGAAGTGTAAATATTCCTTCACAAGTAAAAATAAGTGCTATTTAGCTAAGTAATTGTGTTGGGCATAAGAATAAATTGCAAATGTATCCATTATTAATGATAGTTTCCTTAGTATTTGTCTCAATCCACAAATAATTTTGTTTTTTTAAAGATAAAGTTATATTCGCTTACGTATGGCTTAAAGTAGATTAATATATCGATACTAAGGAATAATAACAGGAATAAAATAATGAAATAATAAACACGAAGAAAACCAAAAATTTGGAAAGATAAATTTTTATTTTGTAACCATGCTTCCTCCAAATCAGTTTCAAGAACGCCTCCTATGGAAATGACCAGTTGGCCTAGGGACTCTCATCCGGAGAGGAAGTATATTTCGTGTACCCTACTCGTAGCAGATTTTCTGATTTTCGACTTAGAAGGGGAGTTTTTCCACGAAACTATAAATGTATTGTAAATATTATATGTCTCTAATTATATGTGTGTGTGTAAATAAAGTTGTGAGTTCTCCAACCTGTGTCTCAAGTATATCAACCCAACCACACCCAGTTACAATCCGGTTGCCCAACTTCTACACTACAATTTCATATTTCTTATAAACAACTAAGTTTTCAACTAGCTTGCTGTAATGTGAGAATTTTGAGTTCTTAAATGTGCCCTCTTATGCAATTTAAGTTAAAATAGCGTTTATATTAATTTACAGAAAACCAATAACATCTTTGTATAATATATCAATGCAAATTAATAATTTTGCACTGTATAGATATATAAATTTGAAATTAGAAAGTAAACTATAAAGAAAACCAAGTTAATTAAATAAATTTACTATTAAAATTGATGTTGGTTTCGTCCATTAGCCATATATTTTTAAATTATTTTATGGTAATTTGTTAATGGTCAGTGCCAGTTTGAATGGATATTATTCAGAAAAAAGCATATTTAAAGGGAATTTTTGTCCCATTATTTTTATAAATTATTAATTATCAAAGTAATTAACTAAATTTATATTTAGGCTATAAACAATAATTTTTTTTTCATATTCTTAAAGTGGAATAAAATTCTCTGAACTATGATCAAACTTTACTAACGATTATTCTTGTTTTTCCAATTAAAACAATATGCTCCATTAAAATAGATAAAATGTTATTTTAGTAAATGAAAATTCGCCATTAAACTAAATTGCTGAACAAGAAATGATCATTAGAGATATTTTAAAATGCAAACTTCAGACTATTATTTTCTTTTTAATGATAAATTACATTTAACTACTGTATTTATAAAAATATAATAAGAATTTATAAATATATAACTAATGGGCCAACTAACAGCATTTTTCATTGAAAATTTATAATGAAAAGGATTTAATCACTATTGAAAACAGCGATCAGCTACTTTAAATACTTAGTATCCAAATGATACATGATCATTTCCGTTAATTAAGATATAAATATTCGTTAAATCATTTATAGCTTACAGAAATAAATTTATTTAAATGATGAATTCAATTTAAAAAGTACAATTACAGTTTTCCTAACAACAGATTTCAGATTTAATTGTTAATAGAAAATTCTCTAATAAGATATTTGAAATAAATTTATATTAATTAGTTATTTTGAAATTTTACAAAGTTTATTGTTTGTTTGAAATGCTTACCACTGCCTAAAAATAGAATAAGCTGCCTTTAATGAAGTATTTGCTCAACTACAATGCAAATATTTGTAAATAAATATTTAAATATAGCATAACATTGATATATTTGTAGTTTCGATAAATAAAACAAAAGAGACAGTTACAATGTTCAACTGCTTTTGTTCAACATCATTTTAATTAGAATTATAATAATGCAAAATTAAACGAAAAGTATGCAATAAACGCTTATTATAAGAATAAAAAAATTCTGAACTTAATAATAAATTCTACAGAAATTCTTTTCTCGTTGTCTTATGAATTATTTATAGTAGAAGCAGATGTTGTAGATATAAAAATATAACAAAGAAATGGTTTTAGTTGTTTTTGGAAAATTCGCTCTACATAAGTAATAGATTAAATAAAAGCACTAGATTCTTATAGGTTTTAAAACAAAGAGTTTTTGCTTGTAAAATTTAAAAAGGTGTCAAAAAATTTATTTTTATCTTTAAAAATCCTTTTTCAAATCAACTCATATTACATTTTTTTGTGAAAATATTTTCAAGCATTTTGTCAAAAGAAATTTATATATAATGAGTTTATATATCTATATTATACGATAAAAAGAAGTTTATATATAATTTATATATGATATAAATAAATTTATATATGATTGAATGAAATTATGAATAATCTTTTTTCAATAAAGTTGTGAAAGATTATGAAGAAATATAACTATGAAATCAAACCAAGTAATTATAAGTAAACTAAATAAAAGACTAATTTTTTAATATTTAGCAAATTTAAAGAGGAAAAAAAAATATGACTTTTTTGTCACAAAGCCATTTTTCTCAGCCATTTCTATAATAACATATGCATATACCAAAAATGTATTTTAGAGCATTTTTTAAGTCATGATCTTTTACGAAAAATCGTTGGAAAAACTTTTATATTCAGTATGTGTTAAAAAAACTGCGATGGATATAAATTTAAAATTTTAATTAAAAAAAACTAGATTACCCTTCCTAAAATAAGAGAGCATATTGTAACTTGGATGGTTATTTAATTTCGTAATAGGAAAGAAATTGAATCCAACGTTTGAAGCCATAGTATGTGAAAGGTGATGAATTTATAAAGAAAAAAAATGTATTATGCCCTTTATCATTTAAAGTAATTATTTTGTAATAATGTGCTATAATTATCTTAATATATTGGAAATGTTTTCTCCATAGAAAGTCATTATCTTCTTATACTTGTTAAATGTAAGTAATTGGTGATTTAAACTACGGTTATCTGAAAACAAATTCCACAAGAATAAAATATACAAGTGGTTTCATTTGCCTATTAACACAATTTTACTAAGAATATGTCTTCTTCTTCATTGGTGCAACAGCCTCATGGTATGCAAGGCAGTTTGCCTACTGGCAGACATCGATACAAGTTTGGTTTGGTTTATCGCTCTACAGTCATTTTCTGAACCGGGCTACTGGCTAATTTGACCGGGACCTACATTTAACATGGATTCTGAACCACTAACAAACATCCATGCCACCGCCTGGATATGAATCAGAAGCCTGTGGTTGCCAACGGCCAGCGCTTTAACCGACAAGCCATCAGGCAGCCATCGAGACAAAGATGTTTTCTTTTTACGGAGTAGGGTCCAAAGTAGGGTCTATGCCCAAAGCGTAATAGTCATATGAGACAGGAACCTATGGTTTAAAGTGAATTACGAGCCACTATAAATCTTCACGGCACCGCCGGGACTCGAAACCGAAATCTGTGGCACTGAGCGCCAGAACGCTAGTCACTCTTCCATCAGGCCAGATAAAAATATGTACTATGAATAATATACGTGTAATAATAATACATTTAAAATAATAATAACACATTTAATTAAATTATTGCCTAAATTAAAGATTATACTAGTTCATAAAAATGAATTAATAAAGAAGAATGTTGCTAATAAATTTTTCAAAATTGAAACATTTAGAAAATTTAACTTATATCAATGATATAGAAACTGTTTACAATTTGAAAAATCTAATGAAAACTTTCAAAATAGAATATTATAATTTTAATGGCCAATAAATTTTCCATTATTGTTGTTATATGTTGTAAATAAAACATATGTTAAAGAACTTTATATATATAAAATCTGAAATTGTTAAGAAGTAGGTTTTTTTTTTAATGTTCGAATGATTTCGAAAAAAAAAAAAAAAAAAGATAATTCTTTATTGCCTGATGGTTTCACTAGTAACCTAACTAACTAATCAACTGGTACAATTATTATTTGATAATACTTTGCTTAAAAAAAGAAATATGGTTCGCTGCCAACTTTTCTGAACAATGCATCTCAAATTTCCTGTTTTTATAATACAGAAAAAAGCTCTAGAATATCATTTAGCCAATTATATCAAACCAAGAGTATCATTTGGAGCTCTCACAATGAGTCACAAATAAAAAAGAACTGGATAATGTCCAATTCTTCCATACAGTCAGGGAATCGCAATGTACCAGAAAGGTTAATAATGCGAAAAAGGAACTTCATTACTCAACATTAACTTCGTTAGACATTTGTAACTGTGTACAAATCCTGTAGCCTTCTGTTTTCCTCGCACAACAGAAAGGAATGGCGCTAATACAAATCTGTTTGTCTGGTCTTTGTACTTTCTCATTAGATAAAACTTATATAAAATACATTTTGTTCTTACTTCTTCAACTTCTTGAAACTTACTTCTTCTACTTCTTCTCAAACTATTTCTACAGGCATGGCTGTGTTCTTCTTTTTTATTGGAAAAAGATGCTGATTAGGGAAATGTTATGGGTAGAATCAGGAGACTGGAACATCTGCAAAGAATATTTAATGTTAATAATGACAGAATTAACGTTTGTTGTTTCAGAGCAATTTTATTACACATAAAAATTAAGCACGGACAATAAGTGAATAACAGTATGTTTAATCAGGATTAAAGAAGCAAATATTTAAGAAATGGTTATAAAAAAGGGAATATTTGATTCGAATTATATTATTTTTTTACGCAACGAAAAGATTGTTAGTAAAATGTAATAACAATAACATAATTGAAATTTTTTTTTGACTAATAAAATATTTTTTTTTTTTTATTTCTAGTGACAGATTATTAAAATATTAATTTAATATTTCATTAGTCAAAGCTCATGCTCTTTTCCTCATTTTTGAAAGCAATTGCTACTAAAGACACAATCAATGAATTTGAACTGTAGTATTTTAGAATTTGAATTAGTGAATAGAATAATAATGTAATTGGATTTTTCTTTGACTAATAAAATATTAATTTAATATTTATTAGTTGAAGCTCATGTACTCCCCTTTGTTTTTGAAAACAATGACTACTACGCATACAGTCAATTCGAATTCATTGACTGTATGCGTAGTAGTCATTGCTTTCAAAAAATATAGTTTATAAATATATTTATAAATATTATAAATATAGTTAAAAAATATATATTTTTTTATTATAGAAGTAAATATAATAATAATGTAATTGAATTTTTCTTTGACTAATAAAATAAAAATTTAATATTTTATTAGTCAAAGCTGATGATTTCCTCCTCGTTTTTGAAAATAACGACTACTACGAACACAGTCAATGAATTAGAATAGTAGTGTTATAGAATTCGAATTAGTATTCTACAATACCTATTCAAATTCATTCGAATTAGTAAACATAATTATAATATAATTGAATTTTTCTTTGGCTAATAATATATTACTTTAATATTTTATTAGTAAAAACTCATGCTCCTCTAAAATCAATGGCTACTACGTACACAGTCGATGAATTTGAACAGTAGTATTATATAATATGAATTAGTATTATATAATACCTGTTAGATTATAGAATACTAATTCGATTCGAATTAGTAAACATAAAAAATAATATAATTGAATTTTTTGACTGATAAAATATTAATTTAATATTTTATAAGTCAAAGATCATGTTCTCCTCCTTGTTTTTGAAAGCATTGATTACTACAGGCACAGTCAATAAATTCGAACCTTAGCTCTTCTACAGACTAGCTGAGTAGCTAATACTACAGTTTGGTGGCTTAGTTTATTATTGCTTACTAAAGCTCTGTGTAAGTAATGCAGTAAAAAGACAATAACAGCGAAAAACCGATTGAATTGAAATGAGAGAAAGGTAAAATCGATTGACATCTTCCTTTTAACTATTTTTTTAAATACAACATGGAAATATAAACTTTTTTTTCGGTATTACAGAAGATATTCGTATTTTGCAGAAAATTATGGAAACAAATATACCCTTTTTAATACGCTTTTATTAGCTTCACCTGTATGTTTGTATGTATGTATGTAACTGACTTTTTTTCCCTAGAGATCTGTTTTTCCTCATATACAGTCTTTAAGCTGCAAAGAAACATTTACAGGCATCTTTCAGAAAGAAAACAGTTGATTCTTTTCAATACGCTATTTTATTAGTTTCACCTGAATGTTTGTTTGTTTGTTAAACTAAAAAGTAAAAAATAAATTAATAGTTTAAAAAACTAAAAAACCCGCTTTTAGAGTTAATCAAATTAAACAGTAAAAAATGAATTAATAGTTTAAAAAAACTAAAAAATCACGCTTTTAGAGTTAATCAAACTAAAAAATAAAAAATAAATTAATAATTTAAAAAATCTAAAAAAACACGCTTTTAGAGTTAATCAAACTAAAAAGTAAAAAAATAAATTAATAGTTTAAAAAAACTAAAAAATGCGCTTTTAGAATTAATCAAATTAAAAAGTAAAAAATAATTGTTAACATAAGAATAAAATGGCTGACGAGAAAATGAATGTCACTGTTCTAAAAGCGTGGGGTGATCGATATCAATCGTTATTAAAATGTCATACAAAGCACCCCAAGCTTTTAGAACAGTGACATTCATTTTCTCGTCAGCCATTTTATTCTTATGTTAACAATTATTTTTTACTTTTTAATTTGATTAACTCTAAAAGCGCATTTTTTAGTTTTTTTAAACTATTAATTTATTATGTAAATAAGTCTTTGGGTTTTTTTAATACCTCATGGTAGTATATCTTTCTAATCGATATAGGCCTTAAAAACACAAATATATACTTGCATTATCATTAGAAGCATTAACTCATCATGCAACAGAGCCATTAAAAGTACGTGAAAAAAAAATGCTTAATAAAACAAGACGGGAACATGCCCTGAAATTATCCCTCAATTTCTAATCAAGAAGTTGGAGTGTGGGCGAGCAATCCCAACATTAGTGCCAATGAACATTGCCACGCAATTACTGGTAGATCCGCCTCTTTAAATCTCTGCATTGCTTAATCTTGTTGATTTGACTGCAAGGGCCTTGCATGGTATGGCAATTAACTCCAATGATTGTGATTATGGCGGCGTGCCTTACTGGCTGGAATTAGATTCTTGAGGAAAGATTTGCACATTTGCTTCAATTAAGGAGATTTTAATGGGTTGGTCCCTTTAGAGGGGAGCAGTTTTTCAAGGAGGACAAATGAGGTGGAATACATTAAGATTGTTGAGTAAAGGGAATGTGAAAGTCCGATTGCAAAAATTATAATGATGATATTAAAAGAAATATACAAATTGAATCTGGTGTAACCACCGATGATGTTGTTTATTTGTATTTATTCTTGGAGCTGAAATTGCGTGATGTAATAAGAATCTCATACATAAGCCCATTTATTCATATAATGAGATGTGTAAAATTGCATTTGAGAAAAATAAAGTATTTTTCAAAAACTAAAAAATGCATACCATGGAATTGGGTTAATGTTAATATATAAAGATGAGACATTCTAGTAAAATTTCCATTAACTCAATTTTTTTATAAAATTGGGCTTATATTGCTTTAAAAAAATGGCTTATATATATATGTAGTAAATGACAGAATTTTTTACATTTACAAATTGAAACAGATAATATCTTGTTTTATCATACCACATTTTTATTTTATTTCATTTTTTATTTAAAGGTGTAAGATATTTTAAAATAAAAATAAGAAGTTATTACATTTTTTAGATTTAAAACTACGTTAAGGAGGGAGGTAAAGCATTATACTAGTACAATGAATTTTAAATAAAAATCCACACATTTATTGCAGTTAAATTCTCGCAATAAAAATTCAGAATACACCTTTACTAACGACTTAACTTCTTCTGTCGACATTACGAGACAAGGGAAATGAAATAATCGTTACAATTTTTTTGTATTATAAAAAGTCCTATCAAGTATTCTAAAACAGCCAGTTTAATACTTATTTTTAAAGTTGCAAACAAATTTAATAGTTAATTCAAAGTTTTAATAATATAAGTAACTTAATGGAGCGGCCTTTTATATAGCACGTTAATAACGAAAGTTAATTGGTTTATAACAAATGTTTTGTCATCAATTGTTTAAGTACGTTTGATGTATATTAAAACTATACCATAGAGGTCCAATTCGAATCATAACAGGTAACACCAAATCTAAAATAATTGTCTTTTCCTTCTTCAATGGAAGACTAAGACATGATGGGCTAAGACTGCCCACTGGCAAATTTTGAGACAGGAGATATTTTTCTTTTTATGGGGTAGGTTGTCAGTCCTACGCCTAACAGTCATATTAGACAGGGACCTATGGCTTAAAGTGGATTCCGAACCACTACACCATTCATGGCACCGCAGGGACTTGAACCCTATACCTGTGACTAAGCGACAGAGCGCTATCCGGCCTAAATGGCGATCAGACCCCAATTGTCTCTTTGCCGTTATAAATTCGATGGTCGTAAAGCTAGGCCTAAGGCTCGCCTATTAGATTAGGGAAGAAGGGAAGGAAGGTACATAACATCATTTGTCATCCCTAAAGGTTTTCTTTACAACTGGCACGATTTTGATGCTGATACGGCTGCAAAAACAGTTTACGTCCTACAAGAAGTTACTAGTATCTTCAACATGCTTGGAGGTATTGATAACTTTTATGCACAACTGAAAGCTGCTAATTCGCCATTCGAAAAATTTCAAATAATCGCAAGATGTTTTAAGCTAACTATTTAATTGCTCATTTTATTTTTTATCTGTTCCATGCTATTTTTCGTTCTTTGTTTTTTGTTATTTTGCCGTGCGACTTGACCATTGCCGACTGCCTTCTTTTTATAATATTTAATGTCTTGTTTTTTCCAATGCCTCACATAGTACCAGATTTGGAGTCTAGGGCCATACTCGGCCAAGGTACTCTCCATCCTGAATGATGATGATGAGGTTTTCTTTGAAAACTGCTGTTCTAAAATATTGGTGCAGTGCAGCACGTTGGTTAATGCTGAATCTGTCACATATATGCTTCTATAATAGGAATGACTTATTCAAAGATGATACCATTCAATAATATAATATAAATAATAAGGCTTTTCTTATTATTAGTGGTTTCCATATTTAATTTCGAAAAAATACAAGAAGATTCAATTTTTTTTTTCAATTCAGTTTTTTTTTTTAGAATAATAATTATAATAATAACCAAAAAAATATAACGCTTCATTAAAAAAGTTTGTAAAACTCAGCTAAATAAATATTTAATTGAAACATTTAAAACTACTTAAGATACTAAATCTCTTAATACCCAAAACAAAAAGTATCTACAAAAGACAGAAAAAAAAAAATTTAACCATAAGAACAAGTAATTAAAAATGGCCGTTCTGTTATTTATAGCTGATTTATATAGCTCAGTTATTATTTTGCTGATGAGGGGAACCAATTATTTTTTAATACAGAAATTAGAATTCAACTTAATGGCAGAAGTTCAAAAAAAATAATAAAGGATAAAGATAAAAAAAAAATGGCTCCATGCCCAATTAAGGAACATATGCAGATATGAACAGAACAACTTAAAGGAGCATGTTACATTGTGAAACAGTTGAATACAATACTTGAAAAACAATACGCCATGCAAGTACATCTCTTTCACATAAACCTTATTTATTTTTTCGATTGTAGAATTTTTTTTTAACATTTATTCTCATAATGAAGTATCGGTGCTAAGAAAGGACATATTGCATTTGTATTTAATTAATGCAAAGAAATTCATTTCTATGTAAAAATAAATTGCTTTGTAGAGTTGAAAAACCATACAAGAGTTTTATTTTGAATGTTAAAAATTCTCGTAAGAGCTCTTAATTAATTGCTTGAATAAAAGTCTTTTCCAATTAGAAGTAAACAATACAAAATTACTTGGTTTAAAACAAATGTTTTGCTATCAATTGTTTCGATATGTTTGATGTATATTATAACTATGAGAATACATAAATTAATTTATCGTTCTGAAAATCGAAACTTCATTATGATTTTTAATTAATGAAAGGCCACATATCATTTGGTATACTTTCATGCGTTTTTTTATAACATTTTCTCTACATATAAATTGAATTTTGAGGAAAACTGAATTTATTTGAAGTTCGGTTTTTCAGAAGAAGATTTCTCGAATTTTTAGACATTTTACTATTTTGCTTGCATATTATTGATAATGCATGGTACTTATTTGTTTTATCATCACATGAACAGAATAATTACACAATAATAATTTTTCCTTTTTATTAAAATAATTAATGCATGAGAACTGTTTGATTGTACTGGCCTAGCATTTGTTTTATCATCAAATGAACTGAATTATTACACAATAATTATTTTTCCTTTTTATTTAAATAATTATAGATCTATGAGAAATATTTGAATCGTACTGGCCTAGTATTTGTTTCATCATCAGAGGAACTGAATACTTATGCAATAATCATTTTTCTTTTTTATTTAAATAATTATAAGTGCATGAGAAATGTTTAAATCGCACTGGGCTAGTACGTACTATTGAAACTAAGCAAGAGACGTGGCAAATTTATCATAGTGGTGATGTTAATTGTGTATCGTCTAATTAATTATGCAAGTATTTGCAAGTATTAGATTATTCGATAATGCATTTATTTTCTTAATATATTTCTAAATGTATTTTATTTGGTTTAAAATACTGTAACAGATTTAATAGATATTTTTATTGGTTTTAATGCTAAACTCGCGATCCAGTGGCAACGCGAATTGATGGTGAGTATTAGGGCAAAGGTTCAATCCAATGGCGGCATTGTTGTAGACACTATTTCAAAAACACGAGGAGCCTCGTTGGCGTTTGGGATGTTTAACATCCTGCCTCGTGAGTCGCACTACCTGGTGGGAGTTTTCCATGTTTTCTCCCATACAATATGCACATGCGGCATAGTTCCCCCTAAAAGGTCTCCCGGAAGGCACTACCCTCATCCTTCAGCGACTCGGAGCCAAGTCTGACTTCTACCTCTGGTGGCTCCATCACAACAGGAGCTGCTTCCCCCTTTATAAGACCACACGGACTCTTGGACGTGATCTAGAAGTTGCTGTCTACATAGTGGAATAAGAAACAACAACAACAAAAAAAAAAACCATACTCAATATAATCAAATTTAATGTTTCACATAGATTAGAAAATGAATCATTAAAAAATTGGCGATAAAATAAGACATGTGGTTGCGTAACTAGTTAGCATTAAAGCTGTCAAAAATTTGATTTTCGCTGATGCAAAATGACTCCACGACAATTGAGATATCTTGAATCAAGATTTCAGAAATTGTTTCAATTACTCCATATACCCGCTTTAATAAATATGAATATATGGAGCAATTACTTCTGATATTTCTATGGCAGTTGACTACTCCATAATAGGAGCATTATTTTAATTTGATAATGCTTCAGCTTTTTTGAACGAATATCACCCAGTTGGTGGTAATCAATTAAAATTCTAAAGATTGTTTTTACTTTCGACTAGACTAGACTTCCAAATTTAACTCAGTTAGAATTCAGCATGTTAGGTATATGAAGTAATAGAATGTACAGTATCGAAAAAAATCTCCCTTAAGAGTTATAATAATTATCCTTAGACCTTCACAAATGGCTCGAAAGGAATTTGCTAATTAATTAACCGCAACTATGAAATTGTTTCCTTACTTAACGGATATTTTTAGTGTAATCGATTCAGTTTATCATGCATAGCATACCCACCAATGTCTTTTAAAAAGGCTTAATCAAAACCTGTTCATTAGAAAAATTATGAAAATTTCGGCCAAAGCCACTTTTTAACTTTTTAGTATTAAAAGTTTGATATTTTAATGAGAAGATTTTCAATTTTCAATTGAAAAAACTACATACGAAAATTGTGTTAAATGAAAGTAAATAATACAGTTAGACCGGGTTAAAATGAAAGAATTTTATAGTAACGAAATAATATCTCAAATTATCATATAATTATTAATTAGTAACATTTATAAAAAATTATGATTTAAAATTAACTTATAAATTATTCAACTTCCTTTTAACTCATCATTTTAATAGTGAATCAATATTTTTTGATTATTTTTCTAATAAAAAATTTTACAAATATTTTATGAATAAACATTTTTTTTTTAGAATATCAATGTAGTTATTTTATTCTAGATTCATTTCAAATATCTTACTAACGCTTATAATTTATTTTTAGGATGTTCGAACTTTTCATTCAATAATTTACATATTCACTTTTTAATTAATTTGTTTGATATTTTACTTTCAATCTCCGTATTTATTTATTTCTCCGTATTTATTTAATCTCCGTATTTTTTTTATTTATGAGTATTTAAATCGTGTCACAAGGACTTTTTCGTATTTCTGATTTTACTTATTTTTGTATAATAACTTTTAAATTGATCGTTTTATTATTTATTTATTTATTTTATTTTATTTTAGATTGCGGGATGATATGAGATAAACAAATAGAGATAAAACAAATATTATAATAAGCTTTCTTCTTAAACTTTCCTCAATTCATATTTAATAATTTTGAAATGTTTCTTAGCAGATTATGTTAGAAAATTTATTTTAAATAAAACTGTATAACACGCCATGTCTGGTAGTAAGTATTAAAGTATAATAATTTTTAAATATACACAAGGAGAATTTTTTAATTTAATATTAAAATTCAACATATAAGAAATTATATAAAAAAAAGCATAAATATACATTTTTATTATAAAAAGTAAAATTTTATTTTATTTTAGGCCTTGCTGTCGTTGAAAAGAGACTTATTAATTAACATGATAAACTTCTGATGCAGTGGTAGGTTTTTCAAGGGACATGTCTGAAAGCACAGAATATTCTCGCTGTGTATAAACATGATAAATCCATAAGGCGGAAGAATTCTATATTATATTTTAAATAAAAGAGTTAAGAAATGAGTACCTTTTTTGTTTTAAGTTGTTATGGCAACATAGATTAAACTGTGTTTTCTAAATAGGTATTTTAATTGTAAACTGATCAATAAGCTTCATAGCCATTGAATGACTCTGAATTTCCAATGTATACACCATCGACATTTACTGGAGAGCTTTACAATAAAAATAAAATACTCTTTAGATAAAATTTTTACATAAAATAAATAAAAATAATAAAATTTAATAAAATTCATAAAATAAAATTAATAAAATAAATTAAAAAATTAATGAAATAATTACTCTTTAATATCAAATACTCTTTAGGAAAAATTATTATATAAAATAAATATAAATAATAAAATATAATAAAATAAATTTAAAAAAAATAACAAAATATAATAAAATTAATAAAATAAATTAAAAAAATAACAAAATATAAAAAAAAAATTAATAAAATAAATTAAAAAAATAATAAAATATTAATAATAAAATTCTGTTTAATAATATATTACTCTTTAATTTCCTCCGATATTAAAAGAGGTTACTCTTTTACTCTTTACACTCTAATACTCTTTTTTGGTTCAACTGTTTTCAAAAATTATTTTTTTTTTTGCAAAGGATGTCAATTTAAAAAAGAATGGAGATCATTAAGGAACTTTTTTGGTGAATTTCAGATCTAAATCAATATAAAATCAACCTTTTTTAAAACGAATGACAGATGATATTTTAATTACACGAGCAGTAATTAAATGGGCAAGCACATTATCTTTTAAGAAGCTTTCATCAAAAATCTTTTTATAAATAAACTAATTTATTTCAAACTTTTTAACGAAATGTATTCTTTAAATTCAATTGAAATCGATGGAATCCATTTTAATGAACATTTTACGAATTATCCATTGCATTATGGCATTCATTTAATTTAATAGTGAGATAATTTTACAAGAATTAAAAGGGATTTATTATTAACTCTTCACCACACAAATAATTTTTTATTGATTTATAAACAATTTTAAAATTTTGTGAGGCATAAATACATTAGAATTAATAAATTTAATTAGACGTAATATTTTATGTAGAACATCTGAAGATATTATGATACTTTACTTAATAAAAAATCTTTTCATTTTTATATACTAACCCCTATATTTCATGGTTTATAAATACAACTTTTTTTTCTTACTTATTGATGTAATTTGCTTTTTAATATTTAAATTATTATTTTGTTCAAGCATGTTAAACTAAATTGTTATATAATTTCCTAAATGAAAGCAAGTTGCCACCTAGCTATTTGAAGGATTAAATTTCGGGACGGATTACTTTCGAATTAGAAATAAAAACAAATGTTATCCATCGAAATGCAGATTATATTTTGTAAATGCCTATTGAAATAGTTTATAGCATCAATAAAATGAAAAGATAAATATAAATCCTATTAAATTTTAAAAAAAAAAAAATATTTATTTGGTTATTTTTTTAATATTTCCCATTCGATTGAAATAAAATACACGTACTAACTACATATACCATGCATATAAAATAATAAATGAAATGAAGGCTGTCCTATTTTTTTTGGCCGAATGTACCCTATGAGGAATACAAATAGGAAGCAATTAATAATTTTGATTAATTAATTTTGTTAATCTGCTTTGCATGCTTCGGGCCATTTCTAATTATTTTTATCACCATTTCTATTTCTACAACTTATGTAAAGATATAATAGAAATTACGAAAGTTATTAAGAATATCGCATTTTTCTTGGCCGAATCTACCATATGAGAAATGCAAATAAGAAGCAATTAATAATTTTTAATTGATTAATTAGTTTTGATAATAAACTACATTGCACCCTTCGAGCACTTTTTAACGATACCACTTATGTGAAGAAATAATAATAATTAAGAAAGTTATTAAGGAAGTCTCATTTTTTTTCGACCGAATGTACTACAAGAGGAATTCAAATAAGAAGCAATTAATTAATTTTTAATTAATTAAATAATTTTGTTAGTAAACTGCCTTGCACTCTTCGAGTCCTTTTTAACGATAGCTCTTATGTGAAGATATAAGAATTATTACTAAAGTTATTACAGGTGTCCCATTTTTTTTTGGCCTATGAGGAATACAAATAAGAATCATCTAAAACTAAAAACAAAATGAATCGACGATGTTTTTGTTTAAATTTTATACGTTAATAACTGCACTAGAATGCCTTGAAAAATGATATAGACAATGTAAGTTTTGAGAATTGTATCGTATGAAATAAGTAGAATATAATTTATACAACTTATATAACCATTTAAGTACGCCCTCTGACACACATGAAGCCGACTCAAGGAAGTCTCTAATCCCCCAGCATTCGTTTTCCAATGACTTTCATTAAATCATAAAATAACAGCCTTCGAGATTCCGTCCGACGGTCTCACCCAATTAATTTATTTCCAGTCCATGAAGTCCTCTATTGAGTGCTCCCGAAATTCCATTAACAGGAGAGAGAGTCTGATGGCTACCTTAAAATAATTAATGATGACCGGAGAAGCACTTGGTGGCGGCTCGCAAGAAATTTAATAGAAAAAGGGATGATGTAGAGCAGAAAATAACAAAATTTTATAGATTATTCTAAATCACTGTGCTGCGTGTTGGAAATACTAAGCATATAGGAATAAAAAAAATAAAAAAACCCAGCAAATATTTAGTACCTGAGACGCACCAAAAATTAGGCATAAAAAGTATGCTGTATGATATTTAAGATGCAATTTTATTATGGAATAATCCTAAAAAATACGCGGCCTGTAGGCTAATTGGCTAGCGCTCTGGCCTTTGGGGCCACAGGCTTCAAGTCCGAATCCTGGCGGTGGCATGGATATTTGTGAGTGGTTTGGAATCCACGTTAAACTGTAGGGTGCCATCTAATTAGCCCAAAGTGTGCACAAAATGACCATAGAACGACAAAATAAAAATCCTAAAAATATTGCATGATGTTAACAGTTTAATAGATAAAGTTTCTTAGTAAATGCATGCGTATCTAAAAACATTATTCATTATCGTCATTAACGCAACAGTAACAGGATGGGCTAAGTCCGTCTACCTGCTGGCAGATTTTTAGACAGGAGATGTTTTCTTTTATGAGATAGGATTGTCAGCCTATGGCTTAAAGTGGATTTCGAACCATTACAGACATCCATGGAACCTCCGAGACACGGACCCGAAACCTGTGGCATGAAGTGCGAGAGAGGTAGCCACCAGGCTCCTAAAAACACTATTGAATGAAGTAATGCTGAAAGCTGTTTTACTTTTTATTTCTAAACTTATATTCAGAAATCTTGTTGTTTTTTCATTAAATTACTTTAACACATAAATATAATAAAAAATTAAAGCATTTATCACATCCGTCAACAGTACGATTTCCTGAAATAAAGTAATAAAGATTTTAATTTGTCCATGTTTTCCAATACTTTACCATAGCAATAAGAATAATGAGATTTTACTTTTACAAAAGACTGATCTATAAAACATATTCTAAGTTAAAAAAACGGCTTGGCTGATCTATAAAACTTATACCCGACTCGTGACTCAGTGACAATGTGTGCCACTAGTGTGCATTAGGGCTCAGTTTCAATCTGTTCGAGGTTTTGTAATAGGCACTGTTTCAAAAAAACGAAGAGACTCAATGACGTTTGTGATGTTCAGCATCTTGCCTCACGAGTCGGACCACCTGGTGGGAATTTTCAAGGTTTTCTCTCATAAGATACGCACATGCGGGGTAGTTGCCCCTAAAATTCCTCCGGAAGGTTTCCCTTCTCCCTTCTACTTCAGCGACACGGAGCCAAGTCAGATTTCTACCTACGGGTGCTCCACCACAACAGAAGCTGCCCACCCCTTCCCTACTTTCATGAGAACGCACGGGTTCATGGACTTTGTCTAGATGTTGCTGTCTACCAAATGGGATAAGTAAAAACAACAATTTAAACATATTCTATGTTAAAAATTACTTATCCTTCATATACGATGCTCTTTTGAAAATAAAATACATTTAAAAAAACATACACAAAAAATAATCAATATATTTTTTTAAATACATCTGATATTAGGTATGTCTTATAGTATATGCAGATATTTAATTTTTTTATTCTTTTCATTTTGGAATAAATATTTTGATTCTAAGTTTTTGTTCTTAAGAAATTTCTTTCTCGTTCCTTTTACGTATAAAAAACTATTTAAGAAGTGTCACCGTATTAATGCGCTAGATGGTATAGAAGACAATTTATTGTAGTCAGATAAGCTATGAATAAATAAAAGCTTAAACTTCAGTTAAAAAAAGAGTTGCTAATGTCCTATTATTTAATTTTGGGAACAATTTTCTGGAATTTTTAGACAGAAAAAAAGTTAAATCCATTCTTCTTCTTAATTCATAGCCTAAAATCGAATTATTTATTCTTTAAATTTGACACTATCTAAATCCATTATAATATGGTGTGGCAAAATTTTCTTTTTTTAAAAATGTGTACAAAAAGAAGTATACATCTTATGCACTAGATAATTACCTTAATTTCTTGATAAATATATCCTTATTAATTATTGTATTTAAAATGTAGAAAATAAACGCAGTTTCCAAATAAAATTTAAAAAATCAAAAATAATCAGTAAAAGAAAAATGATCTCCAAATTTGTATGATAAATATGCGATTTAAGATATGTACATAAATTCAGCTTCAAAAAGACGAAATATATTTACTTATTTATCTATTAACTATATAATTTTGTTTAAGAAATCAATTATAATTCCAATTTAAAAATGTCTAATTTTTTTATATTTAAGAACGTACAATTAATTATATCAATAAATAAGCCAGTGTTCTGCAATTGAAAAAAAATATTTAGTGATATATGCAATTACCTATAGGTATCAGTATATTTACAATAATTACTGTTGCATGCTGTTGTGTCTAATCCTCAGCGTCCTGTAGTGTTGCACGGATATCCCATGAGTAATCTACTCATGGATGTATGGAAAGGGGCAGCTTTAGTTGTGATGGACTACCCGCAAGTAGAAGTCTGATTTGGCTCCGCATAGCTGAAGTAGGAGGGTAGTGCCTTTTCGTATCATACGGGAGGAAAACCCGTAAAACTCCCACCAGGTAGACCGACTAATAAGACCAGATGATGAACATCATAAACGACATCGAATCTCCTTTTTTTTTTAACAGTATCTACAATAAAGCAGCCAACGAACTGAACCTCGGCCCTAAAGGCTCGTGCTCACCAAGGCGACAAGATGCAAGCGACCAAAATTTGACCTCACCGCGGTCGCCTGCCGGTTTGCGTCCTCCGCTTGAGTTGCATTTCAACTCGAAGCCACTGAATGCTATTTCTGACGTTTCGCTGTGAAGGGGTCGAAAAAAATTTGGTCGGGCAAAGTCTCGCCTCGGTGGGAACGAGCCCTAATGCCTTGGACAGTAATACCTTTTTTATACTGAAGGAAAAACAGAACAAACATAAGGGTTGCCAACTAAATTAAATCAAATTAGTGTACACTTCAGTGAAGTGATAAGTGTATACTTTAGTGAAGTGATAAGTGTATACTGAAATGATAAGTGTATACTTTAGTGAAGTGATAAGTGTATACTGAAATGATAAGTGTATACTTTAGTGAAGTGATAAGTGTATACTTTAGTGAAGTGATAAGTGTATACTTTAGTGAAGGGATAAGTGTATACTGAAATGATAAGTGTATACTTTAGTGAAGTGATAAGTGTATACTGAAATGATAAGTGTATACTTTAGTGAAGTGATAAGTGTATACTTTAGTGAAGTGATAAGTGTATACTGAAATGATAAGTGTATACTTTAGTGAAGTGATAAGTGTATACTGAAATGATAAGTGTATACTTTAGTGAAATGATAAGTGTATACTTTAAGTGTATACTTTAGTGAAGGGATAAGTGTATACTGAAATGATAAGTGTATACTTTAGTGAAGTGATGTATACTTTAGTGAAGTGATAAGTGTGTATGTATACTTTTGTTAAGTGAAAGTGATAAAGTGTATACTGAAAAGTGTATACTAAATGATATGTATACTTTAGTGAAGTGATAAGTGTATACTTTAGTGAAGTGTATACTTTAAATGATAAGTGTATACTTTAGTGAAGTGATAAGTGTATACTTTAGTGAAATGATAAGTGTATACTTTAGTGAAATGATAATAAGTGTATACTGAAATGATAAGTGTATACTTTTAGTGAAGTGATAAGTGTATACTGAAATGATAAGTGTATACTGAAATGATAAGTGTATACTTTAGTGAAGTGATAAGTGTATACTTTAGTGAAGTGATAAGTGTATACTAAAATGATAAGTGTATACTTTAGTGAAATGATAAGTGTATACGTTATGAAGTGTATATACTGAAATGATAAGTGTATACTTTTAGTGAAGTGATAAGTGTATACTGAAATGATAAGTGTATACTTTAGTGAAGTGATAAGTGTATACTGAAATAATAAGTGTATACTTCAGCAATTCATTTGATTTTCTTCTCTTCATTTCTATAGGAGTGTCTGACACTCGTTTCCACAGGTTTCGGGTTCGAGTCCCAACGCTGAATCTACTTTAAACCATAGTTCCCCTTCTACTATGATGGTAGAGCGTTGCGGTGGTAGTGTTACTCGCGTCCGTAGCATATCTTCAAGCTCCAAGTGCGCTTTGGGTAGTGCTAAATGAATAACAGTGTTCGTTGATGCAGCCCCCACTACATGCCTTTTTCAAGTCTAGTTTGTGTTGGGCTGCTCGCAGGGCAATGGTCAATACGACCCAGTCCCAGACGTAATTAAAAATATATAAGACTACGTTTATTTCTATGCATTGAAAAATGGTTAAATGTGGTTCTACCTTTGCTTGTGTTAAGACATTTGTCCAAGGAAGGTCTTATTCTTTTCCCAGGTACATTAGAATTTATTCATTCGTTACACTGAATGTAAAAAATGGAGTACTTTTGACCATTTTGAGTACATTTTACTTTTTTTGGAGACTTTTTACTTTTTTTACTATTTTGAAGATTAATTTCTATCAACTACTTTTAAAAGTTAAAAAATAATAAGTGCAATTCTCAAAATATATATATGAAACCAATTTCTTACTTTTAAGAAATATGAAGCAATTGTATTTGATAATTTTTATATTTCCCTTAAAATCATGTAAAAATTTTAGATTTAAATTATTTATTCAGAGAAATCTCAAACGAACACGATAACAGAAAAAAAGGCTATAAGAAAACACATTAAAAACTACGACTACAAATCAAAAAAAAAAAAAAAATTTACAATTTTCACTAAGAAGTAAAAATTTAATTTTTTTATAAAATTAATAACTTAAAATTATTGATAATATTAATTATTAATTATCGATATTGAGCTTATGATTCTCATTGAAATTGACAATCAAAATAAAAATGCTCTCTCTTCTAGTTTAAAAATCAATAAATTTATAATTTAGATTTAAATTTTATCATACATTATTTATTCGGAAAAAATTTTAGACAAACACAATGGAAGAAAAAAATTAGTAGAAAACTCATTAAAATTTTTTTATAATTTACACAAGAAGTATCATTTAATTTTTAAAAAAAAAATAATGTCTTAAAATTATTAATAATATAAATTATTAGTTTTCAATATTAATTTTATAATCACCATTAATCATAAAATGCAAAATAATAATGCTATCTTCCACTATAAAAATCAATAAATCTATATGTCCAAGACACACCAAATTAACCAACTGAATGTAGAACTACGCAATGAATTCTAAGTTTTGAGTTGTAGGCGCATAAATTAAATCAATTAATGGATACAGACAACCATTTAGGAACGAGAAAAGAATAATCTAATATGTAGTCGGATCATACTATTGAGTGGAATAAATTTCTTAAACTAGTAACTAGTTTAGGAAACTTGATTGAATTAAATGTAACTTTTTTAATTTACTAGTACTAATTTAAAACGAAATTGAAGTTCAGAAGAAAATTTCCCCTTTCGATAGACAAATTAATTAAATGGAAGTCTAATTAAATGAGACGCCCTTTTAATTGAAAAATGACCAACGATATTTAATTAATTAATATAAAAGGAATCCTTAATGAAATACATCATTGATTATAGATGGTTTGACCTTGGATTATAAATGGTTTAGCGTTATTTTTTTTTCTAACGCTTAGTATTTCTTTAAAGGATAATTACTTTCTTTAATTTTACAAAATTTAATTAAAGCTTCGTAAATTTTGGGATAACTGTAACTTGTTTATTTTAGATTTAAAACATGGAAAGTATTACTGGTATTTTTAAAATTTTAAACGTAATTTTTGTATTTAAAACTTTATTTAATTTCTAAAATTGAAATACTTATTTTAAAATAATAATGGCCGAGTGGCCAGCTCTCTGGCGCTTGGTACCACAGGTTTCGGGATTGAATCCCGGCGGTGCCAGGGATGTTTGTAGTGGTTCGGAATCCAGTTAAAACCGTAGGTAACGGTCTAATACGATCGTAGAGCGTTACGGAGGCATTGTTACTCCACGTCCGTAGCTTATCTTCCAGTTACACGCACCCCCTGGGTAGTGCTAAGTGAGTAACGTTGGTGCAGCCATCATGGTAAAAGATCACAGTCCATTTGCCAGCTGCATTAGAAAAAAATATATATATTATTTTAAAATTGTTTAGAGTTTGGGGACCACAAGGAACACTGTCCATGTCAGGCTGGATTTATTTTAATCCTTTTCAGATATCTCCTATTTTAAAATTTCTGTAATTTGGCCAGGTAAGGAGAGTTTATAGACGTGGTATATAATCTCCATCAATGTGGTCTCACAAACCAAATGCTAAATTTGGCTTAGCTACTGAAAAACAAACCAAATGTTGTTTAGAGTTTGGGGAGAACAAGGAACATTATCCAGGTAAGGCTAGTATTCACAAAAAATTTATGAAGTTAGCTGTGAAATATGTTGGTTGACATACAATATAGGATGTTCTCTAATTTATGCAATAAACTTAAACTTTCACTGCGCATATTGTTTTTTAAATGGTGCCGACCTAAAACACCTTCAACAAAACTCAAAAGCTATTTTAAAGACTACCCAGATATGACAGCCAAATTGAGTTCTATATTTCCGGAATAAGTTTATGTCTTAAAAAAATTCTGTATTCGAGGAAATAATTTATTTTTGTTAAGGTAAAGAAAATTGATGCACTTGGTACACCACCAGTATCCATTGTGGTATCACAAACCAAATGCCCAACTTCGCACAGCTACTGAAAAGCAAATCAAAGGTAGTTTAGATTTTGGGACAACAAGGAATACCGTCCAGGTAAGGTTGGATTTAGTTTAACCTTTTTTATATAACATCTCTTAGTTTTTATTTTCGTAATTTGACAAGGTAAGGAAATTTGATGCAGATGGTATATAACCTGTATCAATGTAGCAGCACAAACCAAATGCACTACTTGTTATTGCACTGAAAATCAAACAAAAGGTAGTTTAGAGTTTGGGGACAAAGCAGTATCCAGGTAAGGCTGGATTTGTTTTAAACCTTTTTAAGATAACATCTGTTTTTAATTTCTGTAATTTGGCAAGGTAAGGACAGTTGATGCCCGTGATATATAAATCTGTATCAATGTGGTGTCACAAATCAAATGCTCCACTTGGCATTGTTACTGTAGAACAAACCAAAGGTAATTTAGAGTTTGGGGACAGTTGGGAACACTGTCCAGGTAAAGGTGGTTTTTTAACCCTTTTTTTAGATAACAACTTTTTTTAAGTTTCTTCAATTTGGCAAGGTAATGACAGTTGGTGCCCGTGATATATAATCTGTATCAATGTGGTGTCACAAGCCAAGTGTTTTTCCTGAACCGTTCTCTGATCTGCCGGCTTATAAGCAAACTAAAAGTGGTTTAGTGTTTGGAAAAGAAGGAACTTCATATAGTTAAGAGTGGATTTGGCTTAACCATTTTTAGACATTTTCTGGTTTGGGTTATCTGATATCCACCAGGCCATAAAAATTATGAGTTTCAAACCAGACTGAAGCAAATATTTTCCATTACAAAAAATATTACCGGAACTGAAAATTAAAAAAAACACATCGAGGAAATACCGAAAAATTGCAGTTAGCTTTAATTGTAAGCATTGTACAAAATAGCACTACTTTCATCAAATATAATCATTCGTAGGTGCAATAAAAGATCATAGCCAACGGCCGTACCATGCTGAATAAACCGGTTCTCGTTAGATCACCGAAGTGAAGCATCATTGGGCGCGGTCAGTACTTGGGTGGGTGACCACCTGGGAACACTGCGTGCCGTTGGCAAATTTGGGACCTGGATGGCCGAGTGTCTAGCGCTCTGGCGCTCGGTGCCACAGGTTCCGGGCTCGAATCCCGGCGATGCCATGGATGTTTGTAGTGGTTCGGAATCCACTTTAAGCCGTAGTTCCCGGTCTCCTATGACTGTAAGAGCGTCACGGAGCCAAAAGTCAGACTTCTACCTACGGGTGCTCTATCACAACAGAAGCTGCTTCCTTCCCCTTCAATCATGAGTCCATATGGGCTCGTGGGCTTGGCCAGCCAAGTGGGATAAGAAACAACAACAACATAAAAGATCATTTCTCTCATAACGGACAACAGGGGAATAGGAAAAATGGGAAAATGGCTCCTGAACGTCTTTCTGCCCTTTTCGCAGGCATTTTAATACATAAAATGTACGTAATATTTCAGAATTTGTAAAATGATACTTTACTTAAAAATATAAGGGAAAATACTGATATTTTAGAATAATGAATATATTTCTACTCACGATAAGACTTTAATGTTATCTTACTTCAGTTTGGACTATGCATTATACCATGAAAATTGTCATTTTAATGAACTGCACTTTTACTTAAAATTTCTCATGAATTTCATAACATCTTGTACAGAAATGCAAAAGTTTTTCATTAGCTAAAAATGATAAAATTAGTATCGTTATATACGGTAATATACGTTATACAAATATTATATTTTTACTATCCCTTTTTTATGACCACTTTTATTATTATTTTTATATTCAATAAAATTGCATATAAATTACGATAAACTTGTTTTAAAAATGCATACAATATAACATGTTTCTTTAACTTAATATTTAAAACTTTCGCAAGTAATTTTTTAATGCTATTTTTTAATATTAATTTATTTACAGATTAGAAAGTAAATGTTGAATTTAACTATTTTTGCTTTGAAGAAAAATATATTAATGAAGATTCTACTATATAATTCATTTACCATGAATGATTTCGCTTCATTGAAAAATGATTTTTAAATCAATTATTTAATCATAAAGATTAATATCACTGGTTAGATACTAAAATATAATTTAATGATATTAGGTAGAAAAAAATATTTTATAAATTCTTTACTAATTTATAAATTATTAAAAATTATTGCTTACTATTAGTCTGGGAATACTTCAAAAAAGCAACATATTTTTCATTAGTTAATACACAAACATTTTGTGGATTATACACTTTTGTTTTTTAACTAAGCAAATTTATTGAATAAAATTATAAGATAAAATTTGCATTACAATAAAATTATTTATTTATGTTCCCTCACTTACATTCTAAGCAGCCAACGGTCGTACCATGCTGAATATACCGGTTCTCGTTAGATCACCGAAGTTAAGCATCATTGGGCGCGGTCAGTACTTGGGTGGGTGACCACCTGGGAACACTGCGTGCCGTTGGCAAATTTAGGACCTGAATGGCCGAGTGTCTAGCGGGTTTCGGGATCGTATCCCGGCGGTGCCATGGATGTTTGTAGTGGTTCGGAATCCACTTTAAGCCGTAGGTCCCGGTCTTCTATGACTGTAAGAGCGTCACGGAGCAAAAGTCAGGCTTCTACCTACGGGTGCTCCATCACAACAGAAGCTGCTTCCTTCCCCTTCAATCATGAGTCCATATGGGCTCGTGGGCTTGGCCAGCCAAGTGGGATAAGAAACAACAACAACACATTCTAAGCAACAATGAAAAACTTTTGTCTTTGCTTCTATATGAGAGATGCTACTTTGTCAAAAAGGTGAGACCAATTTTCAATTTAAAATTCATGGGGCTTATGAAATTGCAATTTTTTCAGGTTGCTGGTACTGTCCTTGGCATCTGTGTGAAATTTGACGTCAGAATATTCATTAGTGTTTGAGTTACGCTTGGCTTTGTGATGCGCTAAAACTGATTCCGGCGATTTTTTAAATGTCTGAATTAAATGTGAAAAGAACTTGCATTCAATTTTGGTTGCTGAAACGTATAGAATGTTGCAGAATGCATTCTATGAGCATTCATAATTCGGAAAGAAATGTTTAGAAGTGATATAAACACTTCAAACAGGGCAGAGAACGCGTTGAAGACTCAACCTTAATCAACGAAGCTCATGTCCAAAAAATTGCAGATTTTGTGCATGCAAACCGTCGATTTACAATTAGAGACCTTGCTGCTGATGTTGGAATTTCAAAATAATTCAATTCCATTTTGAGCCTCAAACGCATCAAATCTCGATTGGTACCGAAAACACTGAATGCACCAGCTCACACTGCATTGATTCTTCGTGACTTTTTCGCCAAATATGAAACCCATATCGTTCCACAACCACCGTATTCACACCGTGCGATTTCTGGCTATTCCCTAAATTCAAAAGACCACTCCGGGGACACCGTTTTGAGACGATTGAAGTGTTCAACGTGAATCGCCGCGCGCTTTGAAGGCCATTTCTGCCGATGACTTTTTAGCATGCATTGATGTTTGGAAAAAAAGTTGGCATAAGTGCATTGCGTCCGGAGGGGATGACTTTGAAAGTGATGAAATAAATTTGGAAGAATAAATAAAGAGTTTTAGAAAAAAAAATTGGTCTTACTTTTTGGGAGTAATAGTAATCAACTTTGTACAATTATAGAAAACAGAAATTAGTTTGTGCGAACCAATTATAATTTACTTTCAACTTTCACCAGATTTTCTAAACTATCGGTTTATTATTTTTTTTTTTACTTTTCTGTTACCGAATGCATTAAACACATAGACAAAGTTTCGGGAAAAATTATATTCAAAGGGAAAAATTCAAAATCAATGGCCGCAATTATCCAAGCTTCACGAGAATCCAATTCGGAATTGGGCAACACACATTTCTGATATCTCTCAATTTTCATTTAGGAGGGAGAGAGACAGATTGCTTTGGAAAGTTTTCTGTTTGGAAGCGTAACGATTTCTGATAAAACTCGTTGCAGAAATTAAAAATTAATATATATGTATTCTTTGGCGTTGGGTGCAAATTTCCCCACATAAATTGATTTGCCTTTACTGTTTAACGGCTTTCGTTTTGGGATATGGCATTTTAAAACAAAATAAATACATTTTGCAATGGTTATAGTTATCCAATTTTAATGCCAGTTTCTCATATTACATATTAACGCTTGTAATGTAAGGATTATACAATATATAATAATATAGAGTATTTAGACCCTCCAGTCGTGGATTGCCTGATGGCCAATTGGCAGCGCTGTGGTGCTTCAGGTTCGAATCTTGCTGTGGCATGGATGTTTGTTACCGAGTGGCTAGCGCTATGGCTCTCGGTATCACAGGTATCGGGTTCGAATCCTGGCGGTGCCCTGGATGTTTGTAGAGGTTCGGAATCTATTTTAAGCCGTAGGTCCCAGTCTCATAAGAATGTAGAGCGTCACAGAGCCCAATCAAACTGCTTATCACTCACATCATTCCCAAACTGTAAAGAGGCAACTCAGCTCTAGGTTCATGGTGTGGTGCAGTAGTAGTAGTAATACACGTTAAGCTGCCCCAGCCCCAGTCTAGTTCGCCCAAAGTGTGCTCAAAAATGACTGTAAAGCGATAAACCAAACCAAATTACCCCCCTCAGTCATGGCTTTGCAGCAACGTGTTCGAGCCATAAGTTCGAAATCGCTGCAGTGTTGCAGTCACTGCTATCAGAAACGAAGAGACTTAATGGCGATTGTGGCAACTGCATAAAAAAGAGTACCATATCTATCAGGTGTCTGCTTTGCTTGTAGAATTTTTCGTGGCTTTTTCCCAAACCATACGCAAATGTGTTACAGTTATTCATTAAAGTCACCCTGAAAGGTAAAGTCTTCCCCTCATCACCCGTTAGTGGGCTGTTACCATAAGTGGTACAGAAGCCTACTAATGTTACATACACAAAATAAAAATCATCTTCTTTATTGGCGCAACAGCCCCATGGTGGGCTAAGGCAGATTTGGACAGATTTTGGCTAATGGCAGATTCGAGATAGGAGATATTATCTGGTAGGGTTCTCACGCCCAACATGTTAGACAGAGGTTTATGATTTAAAGCGGATTTCGAATCACTACAAACATCCATGGTACCGCGGGTACAAAATAATAAAATACAGTGCGTTTATTATATTACAATTCTGAGGCCGAAAATAATTCAAAACCTGTGAAAATCGTTTTATATTTACGCTAGATAAGCAAATGTGGGGTAGTTACTCTTTAAATTTAAACCTTAAAGGCACAGTCTTCCCCTCATCTCACGTCAGTGGTCTGTTCACATAAGTGGTAAAAAGCCTACCGATTTTACATGCACAAAATAAACAAATGTTCTTCTTCATTGGTGAAACAGCCCTATGGCGGGTCAAGGCCATCTACCTACTGGCAGATTTCGAGACAGGAAATGTTATCTTTTTAGGGGTTATGGTTTTTAGCCCTAACCCCAACTCTCTACAATCATATTAGACCGGGACCTTCAGTTTAAAGTGAATTCCGAACCACTACAAACATCCATGGCATCTCAGGGACAAAATAACAAATACAGAGCGTATATTATATTACAATGTTCAGGACGAAAATAATTCAAAATCTGTAAAAATTAGGCTAGATAATATTTTGTTAATATGATTAATTTGTGATTAAATATAGAAATTAACGGAACATATTTGTTTAAGAATAAGAAGAAATTTCATCGGCAAAATATGTAAATATTTTCGTTTAAAAAAGCAATTTTTGAAAACTTTGGGGAAAGTAAAACAGTTTAAAATATTGACTCAGTAGCTGTAATATTTATTTTACTCTATCTGGTGGCAAAAGATGTACACAAAATTCAAAATAAATTGTAAACTTTTTATAATGTTTAATTTAGTTTCATGTCATAAATGTGTCATTTAGTTTCTGCTTTTAAGATTGTCATTAAAAAAAAAGAATTGGAAATCAAAAATAAAGTAATGCAATTAAATTGATTATAAAGGACAATAACAATAAATAATTTTAAAGTAATAATATTCCAATATTTTGTATATTGACAAAATATTGAAGTTGATTTATTTAAAAGTTGAATTATTAAGAAGTTGAGTTACCAACCAGAAAATGAATCATTTTATCGGAACATATTAAAAATACATAATATGCCACATATGAGGTAATACTTTCTATATTATAATAATGATACACAAATCAAATCAATTCGTATGTACCCTTTTTGCAAATAAAATACTTTTATTATTTTATGAATGCCTTTTGTGAAATTAAATTGCTGCAGAAAATCAAACAATTGAAATCGAGAAATATAAACGAATTCAATATTTTTTTCTGAGTTTTATAGAAATTTTTTCAAAGTAAGTTTTATTATACTCAATAAAACGAGACAGACGAAACAATAAACGAAAAAATTGTACCAGATGAATAGAAAAAAAGTTATTAAAATTTGCATTTATGGAATTGAGAAGAAAAAGATTGAAAAACTACCTTTTTTCCAAAATTCACACCATTTAATTTTAGAAATATGTCCATTAGGATTCCAAAATGTTATTTCACCAGCTGTCTAACATATTTTTTTTTTTTTCGTTTTGTTGTTCCTTTACTTAATTGAATTTTGAGTCTTCTTATTTTTATATTTTCACGAAGTTTAGGTGCATTGGAATTCAATTAGGACGCATACTGATTTATAAAAATGTTTCAAAAAAATTCTTTTATGACGTAATTCATTTTTGGGAAGTAGAACTTGCAACTAAGTGTCAGTTTTCGAGGAAAACAAATCTTCTTTTATCACCAAACAAGGTTTTCTTAATCAATTTTGAGTTCTGGTTCATCTAAGGATTCATAGCTCATTAATATTTTTGAAAAATAGTTTCATGCAATCCTCGATAATTTTTTCAACATTCATTGATTGTTCAGTATTTATTTCTTCATAATTAAAAAGGTTTTTCTCCAAAATAATTGATATAACTTCATAAATTTTAAAATTTAAAAAAATTTTAGAAACATAATTAGATTTAAAGATAAAAACAGATTAGAAACAATATTTTATATTTATTAGAAGCCCCAAATGGAAATTAGTTATAGTTTTCAATTCTCTATTAGTCACAATAACGTGAAGCATATTTCTCTGTTAGTTATAATAACGAGAAACATATTTATCTGTTAGTCACAAAAACGAGAAACATATTTATCTGTTAGTCACAATAAAAAGAAGCATATTTTTCTGTTAGTCATAATAACTAGAAACATATCTTTATTGTTAATTCTTTCAAAGACCAGCGTATCATTTGGTGTATTTCTTTACCACAGTTCCACAGTATTATGTGGCCCATCCTTACGTAGTTAAATTATATATAAAATATATATATATGAAATAAATAGTCACATTAATTGTGTATATATACACACACACACACATATATATACATATATATACAATGGATGTGACTATAGTAATTCGCTACACGTTTCGAATAGTTTCGAAGTCAAAATTTACGAAATATTTTTTATTAAATAATTTTTGATTAAACAAAATCAAAATTTATACCAGTAAATTGCTGCAGCCCTAAGGACAAAGTTACGCCAATTGTTGAGTTATTGTAAAAAAAAATAACGTAAAGAAGTTAATAGCGTCATTTTTCAATTTATAATCCAAGGTAAACTTACATTTTTAAAGATAACTACTAACTTAAAGTTACAAATTAATAATTATTGTTAATTTTTGCATAAGAATTATTCCTTTATTTAGCCAATTTATATTATTAAATTCACTAAATATATATTAATGCGTTTGTTTAAATACCAAAATTTGAATTACGAATATATATATATATATATATATATTAAAATTAAAAATACTTTATTTTCTGGTATCGGGTAATGCCGCGCTATATACTATATTACTAGTACATTAATATTAATATCGAACAAGTATTGATATATTTTTCACTTTCTGATAATTATTGGAGTTTTAAATATTTGTTCACTTAAGCGAGGAATGCAGAAATGTAAATCACAGATTCGATTTTTGCAACCTACCTCATCCATTTTATTAAAAAAAATATATAATGGGTAATTTCTTGAATGACTTTCAAATTTTAATGAAACATTAAAACACGGAACTTATCCAACCTTAATTTAATAACAAAAAAATAAAAATTCATATAATATAAGGATATTTTTTCAATATTTCAGAGTAGAAGATCAGATCCTTTGTCAAATAGCTGGCTTGGATGTTGTATCCCTATAAAAATTTCTACGATACTCTGATAAAAATATATTGTCATTTTAAAATTGCACTAAACAAAGTAGATGTAGTTGTTGCTAAATTTATATAATAAAAATGCATAAAACTGTTTGGATCAATATAAAAGTAATTGAACCAAAATAATTGTTAACAAACATTTCAGACATGAAGATAAACGTTTGTTAATGTTAAAATTCATTAATGAAAACCATTTGATTAAACACTTTTGTACTTGGTTACTACAGAAATAGGAACAATATTAAAATACTTTTTTAAATAATGTAATGTACCATATCGGTGTTTAATTGCTATTTTATTATTATTCTTTACTATATATGAATAAAATATATTTTTGTTAGATATTTTAATTTTATATGGTTCATGACCAAGTACAAATCAGGAATGATATCCTATTTTTATTGTCGAAAACTTGATTAATAATAATTTTACAAGGAAGAATAATTTAATATATCAATGAAGTAATATCAGTTTTTAAATCAGGAATGATATGATTGACTAGCAGTTTCATTTAAATAAATATGGGAAAATATGTCAAGTTAAACAGTGCTTAAAACCAGAAAGGAAATATTATTCCATTTATGTGGTGAACTTTATCATGTTACTGTAATTGTGAGAGTATTTTAGTTGAGAATATTTTGAATTCAGTGATGCAAAAAAGAAAGCAATAAAAGACTGAGTCATTACATTATAATATAGATAACTAATTATATAAAGCATGCCTCTAGTAATTATATGTCTTAAAGTATATTTAATTGTTTATTTCATATATTGCTCGTTGGTCGTTATTTCATATATTGATATGTTGATCCGAAAAGAATATTCAAGTATTATTCTTACCAATAATATGTGAATATTCACTGAATTAAATGAAGTACGTTTTGTGACAGTTTCAAAATTATTTATTTCCTAACAAATGACAAGATAATATATTAACAAATAATAATATAACTCACATGGTATTTATGATTAATTAAGAAAGGAAAATCATGTTTTTAGGTTTTAATAATATTATGCAATATATATTGAACATATTCAAGTTAGCATATCTATTTCGTAATTATTTAACACGAGAAAAATAACATCGGAAACAGCCACAAAATTTGCAAAACATATTAACTGTTAACAACCACGGAAATATATAGCGTGATATCACTGCACCTTATCATCACATTAATCTGAAACGTCAACTCCTGTCCTTCTTTAATCATGCACAGAACATCCCGCCATCGTGAATTTGGTACTACAATTTCATTCTTAGAAATCGGAAGCTATGCGTAGGAAATCATTTGGCGTTATTACAACCAATATGAGGGATGGTAAAAGCAACTTCGTATATTCCAGCCTCGTAATTATACCTGGACAATTTCGTGGCACGCGTTGTTATCTGATGGAGATGGTTGCTTAACATCACAACGTAAGTTAGTCATTAAGAATCTGGTCGCCATAGACATTAAATCAGTTCCACTTGCAATTGGGTTCGAAGCAGAATTGCAACGTTGATGATTCTCATCAAGGGAAGTGTACAGATAATGTTAAAAGGAGATGTTTCAAACAACTGACGATAGCGATAGGGACGAAACAGGAAAGCATACACCATCTTCACCAGTTTGGTAATCAAAGTACGGTATCTTCTTCAAAAGATAGCATATATATATATATATGCATTGAAATTTATTATTTTAGAAAATGTATATACTTCAAACTATTACTTCATAAATCTCATCTATTTAAAAAAAAAACTTCTTTTATATTTAGCCAAAAAATCCACTGTCGACTGATTCGGGGCTCAGTGGCAACGTACGCTGCTGATAAGCATTAGGGCTGGTTAAAACCACTAGCGGCTTTGTTGTAAACACATTTAAAGAAGGAGGAGACTCGATGGCATTTGTGATTTTCAGTATATTGCCTCGTGAATCAGACTACCTAATGGGGGTTTTCCGGGTTTTCTCCCTTACTATACACAAAGGGTGGGCAGTTACCCCTAAAAGTCCTCCTGGAAGGCACTGCCCTCTTTCTTCAGCGACATGGAGCAGAAGCGGCTTCTACCTAATGGGGCTCCATCACAACAGAAGCTGCCCACTCTCTTCCCTCTTTCCATGAAGGATACGACAACAACAACAATAAAGTGGTAAGAAGTTTATATTAGTTGAGTTTTCATATTTATTAGTTAAGTTTTCATATTGTTACCTATTATTTCAGCGTTGTTGATAACTTTATGATGCCAACACTATCTCTGTGAGTCATATTTCTGTATCGATTTTTAAATTAATTTGAAAAGTACTAGTATCTGGAGATTTTGCATCATACAATAACATTTTGAAATCCATTGGGATGAATTATCACCTAATTAATTTAATTAGATTCCCACCTAGAACTGAAGAGAAGGAAAGATCGTTTTTTTCACCAATGACATTTATATGAACTTTTCCTATCTCCGCAAAACCCAAGATTCTTATTAGTTGAAAAGTTATCTGAAAAAGACTGCCATCAAGAAGTTTGAGGTTGAAAGCGACGGAGAAACATGGAACAGGAGAATAATCTTCTCATTACATTCTACTTCCTGATATTTTAGAATCTGATGGAAATCGACCCCTACTACATGCTTTATTTCATATAAATAGGAAAACTATTTGGCAGATCTGTTAAGGTTAAAATACAACTTCTTTATTCTAGATGAAGGTCTGTTTAATCACTAGGCTGCTTCTAAATTACTATTAAATCATAAATTTAACCAATGTAAATTACATAACAATAAGTTCTAAATATTTAAAATAATGTATAACTGTATAATATAATAAATAATTAGTTTCTTAAAATAAAAGTAAGATTTAATTCAAAATAAATTTATTATAATATTATAAATAATTTATTTAGCAGAAATATATTTTTTATAATCCAAAATATATAATTTGCATGGAAATGTTAAAGAAGAGTGTTTGTTTTTCTACAAAAACATTTTATGTTATATCATTTTAAGTTAATTCAATTAAATCAGGCGTAGTTTTATTTACCATAATTTAAGTCTTAAATTTACCATAATTGTGAAACTCAAAAACCTCTTAAAAATTAAATAAACTAAGTGATTTAATTCCCAGTGACAAAAAAATTGTGACTGACTGATTGATTGATCACTCTCTCACTCACTCAAACACACACACACACACACACACACACACACACACACACACACAAAACTAGAGTTTTAAATACATTTGAATTTCCTTTTCAGAAATCCTTTATTCAGCACAAGTATATTTTTCTAAGCCAAACAGTAACGTATTGGAAAACATCTTCTTCAAATCGATGATAGTCGATTATCACATTTGTGGGCTTTCAACTAGAAACTTTTAACACAGTGATTTATAATTTGCCATAAGTCCCTTTTTAAAAATGAATTTTTAGATTTAATTGACCATCGTATGATGTATTTATAACATTAATCATGGCTGAAACAAGCGCCAAAGTTTGGTTGAAGTTATTAACTATGCATTTTGTTTGAGAATCCTTTAAGTATTTTTTTTATATCTAATATATTGAACCTCCTTATATGCCAGACATACGAAAAGACGTTATTTTTACGAATCCTTTATGATAGTAAATTAACGAAAAACTGTCAATAATCGAAAAGATTAGTTTAATTGGCAGTAATTATTTGTAAAATAGTTGTGATATTGTAAGGTTCTGCAATTTTATTACATTGTAACAGTTCTTGGCTGTCAGTTTCTATAAATAATTTAGCAATTACTCTTTCATATTGAAATGTCCTAAATTAAAAGATATTAAAAGAAGAATATTTATGATATGCACTTAAAGTTAAGGATACTTTTTTTTTCTGTCTTAAAAAAGGCAATAAAGTAGTTTACTATAATAAATTAATATAATTTTACATAAGTTTTATATAATAACTTAACCCGTTTTATCCCAATATAATTTATTTTGTTCAAATTTGAGAAAAATCATATTTTCTAAGATTAATTAAACTTAAATAAACTAAATATAACAAAATTTAATTTTTTTTATATATTATATAAGAAAAAGGACCAGTCCGCTACATAGAACACTGGGATAAAGTATGGGATTTTCCACGTATGTTTTAGTGTTTTCTTAATTAGTGAAAAACAATTTCCGAGTATAAAGTTTTATTTTTTTCGAATAATACTTTTTATTAACGTAGTTCAATTTGCAATTGAATTTGGTACTACTCTTGGTGGCCAAGTGGCTAGCGCTCTGGACTTACAGGAAAACAGATATTCTAAATTTAGTTTCTTTAACTAATAATTAATTTAATATGACTCTCGGTATCACAGGCCTCAGGTTCGGTAATACTGGCGGTGGCATGGATATTTGATAGTGGTTCAGAATCCACTTTAAACTCTAGGTTTCGGTCTGTGTAGCCCTAGTGTGTGACAAACCAAACCAAACCAAACCAAACCAAACTAATCTTGGTAAAAAGATCCGAAGCAGACTGACACAGTATCTTATGGTATTTTCCATAGTTTGTTTTGTGGTTTGATTTGCAGGCCTCCCTTTGACGACGAAGCTATATATCCCTTTTTGGTAGAAAATAGCCAACACCTTCATTACAGATGTCTTCTTTGGTACTAGAAGGTACAGAAGAGAGTTTGGGTCTACCTTTTTTTCTGATCACAGTCTTTTTGAGATAAACCGTATTTATAGCTCTCCGAAATTCCTTCAAGTTCAGGGTATCACTTTTGTTGACGGTTTTGTGGATTATCTATACATTTGCCACTGTCATGTTCAGTTACAAATGAAAAGGAGCCAGTGTCTTTTTTCTACAGATTTTAATTGTGTATATTCCAGCCAACCAGTCATTTTGATCTACTCCATCTTTTTGTTGAAAGGATTCATCAAATTAGTCACCTTTATGTCTTTTTCCATTAAAGAATGATTCTAAAGTGCTAAAACGTATAGCAATGGTAACAGTACTAATCCGTTTCATTGGTACTAATCATTAAATTGGAGCAGGAAAATCTCGGAATTCTTGTCAAATATAAAATAGGATGTGCATAGACATAGATTCTTCTAAAAGACACTCATGGTGTATACATTTTTTTATGGTTCCTGTGGCTTTGTGAACTTTGTTCACCAAGACTTTTTAATAGATCGATACTGGTAAAAAGTTAAAAATATAAGCTTGAAGGATTCACAATATTCTTTATCAGTTTCATTTCAACCCGGGTACCAAGAAAAGATGATAAAAATTAAGGCTGACCAAATATTCCCAAAGAACAAATATCGATTTCCACATGTTTTTTTTCACCTGTTCTTTAAAAGGAAAATGGATAAAACGGGTTAAGGTTGAGAGTTAAGAATATTAAATTCAGCACTAATCCACGTGCTTTACACTAAGCCTTTATTTCTTTATTTGCTAATGGTCAAAGAATATTATTGTGTTTATTTTGAGAATGCGTGCTTTTCTAGAATGATAGACATTTCCAATATGTTTGAAAGCTTCATACATTTTTTTATTTACATTAAATTACACCAATACAATTTTTTATTGTTAGTAATTAAGATAAAATAAAATTTTCTGCTATACTTCATAATAATTTGCTTTTCAATGTAACTAAAAGAAATTTAATAATTGCTAATTGCGGTTGATGCAAACTGTCGCAGAAAAATTTGCATTGAAAATCAAATAATTATACTCTCTGTATTATTATACAGCACAACACTGTAGCTTGTCCATAAGACACTCTCAATGATTTCTGGGAAGATTCGAATGAACGTTCTTTCTTCCATTTCAGGCTTGCATTTCGACGCCTGTCCATTACGGCACAAGTTTCTCCAAATTTCATTATTTTAGTTGGTTTATTTCACATCATAACTTTCTTTCTAAACTTTTCTTTTCCAGCATAAGATGAAGTTTTGATATAATGATCGACTGTGAAACTCATTTCTTTTAACCACAATGAAAGAGCAGAAAAAGAGCGCATTTTTTAATTAAAATTAATGCAGTTGAGCATGTGACATTATATGTAGAATATGAATTGAATTATATGTCTATATATAATATAAATATTATATTTGTGTTTTTCCTTACCCCACTTGGTCGATTGCAACATCTAGACTCAAGTCCAAGAACAGGTGTGGTCTCTTAGAAGGAGAGGAGAGAAGGTGGGCAGCATCTGTTGGGATGGAGCCCCTGTAGTTAGATGTCTGACTTGGTTCCGAGTACCTGAAGAAGGACGGTAGTGCGTTCTGAGAGGACGTTTAGAGAGAACTACCCCGAATTTGCCTATCGTATGGTAGAAAACCCGGAAAGCTCTCACCAGGTAGTCCGACTAAGAGGCAAGATGCTGAACATCACACGCCATCGAGTCAACTCACCTTTTAAACAGTGTCTACAAAGCCGCCAGCGGATTGAACCTCAGCCTTCAAGCTCACCAGCTGCGCGAGTTGTCACTGAACCACGAGTCAGGCTCTTTTATTTGTTACAAGCTTATTAATAAATCCATAGATTTATCGATTTTTTTATTACAGGCTGGTTCAAATAAGTAATAAGTATAAATAATTAATTTAAAAAAAAGCTCAAAAAGGAATCAAAGGTGATTCATTTTATATTAATAAGAAATGGATTCCTTCACTCAAACAAGAGACGATTTAGAAACAAACTTTTCAATTTGGTATGAAGCACTATTTACCTCTGTGATTTCCAAACCAAATTGCATCTAGCACTGTTTGTAAATAAACCAACATTTCAAACGATTATCCGTAACCGCACACTCCTCTGGTGGAAAGTACCCCTAGAAATTCGCATCTCATTATCCCCATACCCAGGTATCCAGTCTGTCTCCTCCAAACGTACTTAACCTGTCGGATTCTTACATCATTACTGAATTGGACTGATGAATTGGGATGCTAATTGCACAAGGAACAGATTACAGTGGAGAATCACGAAATGCTAATGACAAGATAAGTCCATTCTGTTCCTTTGGAGATATCGGGTCAGTTGTTGCCGACAATTTGAAACTCTTACAAATAGTTCGCTCTAGTAGGCTTCGTTCCGTTGAAAGGGAAAACCTCTTTGGCTGTAAACATGAAGTGATTCGAGTCTTTTAGAGGCATATTGGGTTAAAAGAGTTCGCAGGGGTAGAAAATTCGTTATTTGAAGGGACAAATAAGTGAGTTTGTTAGGATACAGAGGTTTGTTTAAATGGTTTCCATTTCTGATTGATTTTCAAATACTTTGAATACGCTCAGGACATTAAGGGATAGAATTAATTTACTTTATGTATTTATATTCCTTATTCCTTTGAGTTTTAGAGTTTTAAGTTTTCAACTTTTTTACTTCTAAGTTTTAACTGTTTTGATGAGATATTTCATCTAAGTTACGATAAAGCATAAAGGTAAAATTAAGTTTCTGCTAAACTTTATTTGTCATTTAATGGATATGTATTACATAGTGATTCGCAAAATGGAAGAAATATTTTATTCCTTTATGAAGTGAGATTTATTAATAGCATATTTTATAACTGCTGTGAATAGAAAAAATATCTATGCAAGAATGATACAGTTTTGCTACATCTATTGCAGTAATACTGTTCATAAAAGCAAAAGAAAAAAAAAAGAAATGCTTATAATACAAGGCTTTTGCACTAAAACTTTATATGCCGTCACAGATATGCCGTTTGCACTAAAACTTTATATGCCGTCACAGATATGCCGTTTGCACTAAAACTTGCTATGCAGTTGGAAACAAAAGAAAAAATAGATTTTTATAATTTAGGGTTTTGTATTAAAATTCAATGCCCTCATAATTTGCAGTTAAAAACAAAAGAAAAAAAAATATATTTTTATAATTTAGGGCTTTTGCATCAAAACTTTCACTGCCATCACAATCTGTAGTTAGAAACAAAAGAAAAAAAGATACGTTTATAATTTAAGGCTTTTGCAGTAAAACTTTCAATGGCATGTTAAATCTGTTGTTAAAAACAAAAAAAGGGATACATTTATAATTTAGAGTTTTACATTAAAACTTTCAATGGCATCACAGTCTCCAGTTTTAATGTGGCTATTTTTATTTATCCAGTCTTTTTCATTCAATAATGCGATTTGTCCTTTAACATAGTTTTCTACAACAACTGATTTTTACTTTTTTCTATATTCTTAAACTAGAAAAAATTTTTAAAACTGATCGACTATCTTCCAGATATACTTAAAAATATAATCTGAAGTTTTCAGCCAACAAGTTATAAATCTTCAGAATATAACTTATCGAACACAATTAATTTACTATAATGAAAATTTAATTCAATCTGCATCTCGAAAGCTCTTTTTTTTGTATGCTAATATATCACGATAAAGAAAAGTATTCTTTGTTCTAGGAAATTCGATCATTATCAATGTCACTGGCAATCAGCATCAGTTACCTTTTACGATAAATCAAGCTTTCATTTTATTCACTAAATTTAACTCGATCAGGAAATCCAGTGTACCTTTCTTAATTAAATTAATGAATCTGATAAAAGACTCAAAGGAACATCCTAATAAAATTACTGTCACCAGAGGCGACTTACATGAGACTATGAGTTTATCTTTTGGAAAGGCTCCGAGCTATTTTCGATTGATCATTAAACACTGTATTTTTTTCCTCAGGGGGAAGATAATATACAACCATTTATCTCCAGAATAGGATTATATAAATATTAAGTTTAATAAGACGTCTTTATTAAATAAACAACGAATAAAGAAAAAAAAAGAAGAAAAGTATTACGATTAGAATCATTAAAAGTGTTTTTATTGAATATTATGTTAGTTGGCTTTACTGATTAAGTAATTAAGTAATTCTAAAACTTATTAATCTGAGAAATATTTATGAAAAATAAAATATTACTTATTGTATTCCAGAATTAATTACAATTTTTTTTTCAATATTTAAACTTTATTAGTTTAAAAAGGTATATTTTATCACTTATTATTGCGAGTAGCTATATGAGTAATTGGATTAAGTCAGATATCGTTATAATCTTTTATCCGATTAATTGGTTGTACTGATTAAGAAATTCTAAAAGTTATTAATGAGAGATATTTATAAAAAATAAAACATTAAATATTGTCGTACAGAAATAAGTTCTAATTTTTTCAATATTTAAACTTATTAGTTTAAAAAGGTATATTTTATCACTTATTATTGCGAGTAGCTATATGAGTAATTGGATTAAGTCAGATATCGTTATAATCTTTTATCCGATCAATTGGTTTTACTGATTAAGTAATTCTAAAAGTTATTAATGAGAGATATTTATAAAAAATAAAACATTAAATATTGTCGTACAGAAATAAGTTCTAATTTTTCAATATTTAAACTTATTAGTTTAAAAAGGTATATTTTATCACTTATTATTGCGAGTAGCTATATGAGTAATTGGATTAAGTCAGATATCGTTATAATCTTTTATCCGATCAATTGGTTTTACTGATTAAGTAATTCTAAAAGTTATTAATGAGAGATATTTATAAAAATAAAACATTAAATATTGTCGTACAGAAATAAGTTCTAATTTTTTCAATATTTAAACTTATTAGTTTAAAAAGGTATATTTTATCACTTATTATTGCGAGTAGCTATATGAGTAATTGGATTAAGTCAGATATCGTTATAATCTTTTATCCGATCAATTGGTTTTACTGATTAAGTAATTCTAAAAGTTATTAATGAGAGATATTTATAAAAAATAAAACATTAAATATTGTCGTACAGAAATAAGTTCTAATTTTTTCAATATTTAAACTTATTAGTTTAAAAAGGTATATTTTATCACTTATTGTTGCGAGTAGCTATATGAGTAATTGGATTAAGTCAAAGATCATTATAATCTTTTATCCCTTGAGATTTCTTTATTAAGTTAGCATTATTGTATTAAGTTCAGGATGATTTGATCATTGCAAGTATTAGTAAGGTTTATTTAAAAATCTGGTTTGCTGCTTATCAATAAAGATTTATTCTATGTCACTTTTTACTGAATCAAAATCTTGAATTTATTTGTAAATAAATTACTTCTTTTTTAATGCTATATGATACTGGCATATAACCAGTAGTTTTGAGAAAATAACTTGTCGAAAATAAATAATTCACTGTAATGAAAATATAATTCAACATATACCTCGACAGTTATTTCTTGTATGCTAATACAACATAGTAAAGTATGTTAATACATCATAGTAAAGAAGTAAAGTATGTTAATACATCATAGTAAAGAAGTAAAGTATGTTAATACATCATAGTAAAGAAGTAAAGTATGTTAATACATCATAGTAAAGAAGTAAAGTATGTTAATACATCATAAATAAAATGTTAATACATCATAGTAAAAAAAGTGAAGTATGTTCATGCATTATAGTAATGATTCAAAGTAGGTTTATACATCATACTAAAGACGTAAAGTATGCTAATACATCATAATAAAGAAGTAAAGTATTCTGATATAGAAAATATGCTTAGTAAATATGCTGATACAACATAGTAAAGAAGTACAGTATGCTAATACATCATAGTAAAGAAGTAAAGTAGGCTTATACATCATAGTAAAGAAGTAAAGTAGGCTTATACATCATAGTTAAGAAGCAAAATACGCTTATATATCATAATAAAGAAGTAAACTATACTAATAAATCATGGAAGCAAAGTATGCTTATACATCATAATAAAGAAGTAAAGTACAATAATGCTTCATAGTGAAGGAGAATATGTTACACTGTTATGCAGTTTGTTTCTTTATCATTGGTTAATGGACTAAGTGCTTTATAATTGTCTCATCAATGCAAAAAAAAAAAAAAAAAAGGTTTTTCTGAATTTATGATATGATATATAAGAACAATCATGTGAAGTGCTTCAAGGAATGACGCCTTTACGATTCTAATTTTTTTTACTCTGAAGCTCAAAATAATCAGGAAAAAATAACATCGACTGATTACATAATAAATTATTGTAATTAAAAGAAAGTGTTAACCTGAAATAAACGTAGGACAGAAATATCACCTAAAATAAATAAAAGTAACAAAATCTCAAAAGAACAGAATGTTTCAACGCATTTGATGCTATCAGAGTCAAAATTGGAGTCCAGAAAAAAAAGTGCCGTTGGCTCGATGCCACTTTTTTTTCAAAGTTCACTTTAACAAGGCTATTTGCCGTTGAAATTTCGTACAATGCAGGATCAGGATATTCGGGATGATGCTCACCTTGCTTGCAATTACAGAGGTTGTAGAACTCAAGCTTGAATCGGTGAAGATCGTATTTGAAGTTCTTATGCCCAGTTGAGAACTATGTCCAAAATATTTTTAAAGAAATAAATCCTGGGTAATTTAAATGTTTGATCGAAAAATTTTTAGACGATGAGAATAGAGAAAATTTATTGGCACAAAAACAAAAAAAGCGAATATAATTAAACATAATAAAGTAAAAATTAATGAAAAAATGTGCAACTGCATATTGCTCTGAAATTGTAAGTAAAATTTATTTTATTTCTCTATTTTTCATACAGCTTTTTATTTTTAATCAGCTGTGTAATATTTTTCATACTATATGTACAATGTAATAAAATAAGAAGTTCTTCATCACAATAAAATGTTAAATTAATCACGATTTTTATACTTGTTATTATTTTAGTAATACAAAAAAGTCTTGCTTTAAAGTTGGGGTTTGGTTGTCTAAAATTTATTTTAACAATATGTTTTCTTTTCAATATGTTATTTTAGCAAAATTTTAATTACAAATTTTAAATTTAGTGGCCATGGAACTGTAGAATCACAAGATTATTTAAAGACATCGATCTTTATTTATAAAAAAAAAAATAGTTAAATTTAAAAACTTAGAATAGTCATATATAAACATGGAATTTTAATACACTTAAAAATATATATACATTGAAATATATATTTCTGTTTAAGTGATGTTCTATAATGTTTTACTTTGTTATGCAAAAATAATATGTTAGAAAGAAAAAATTATTTAAAATCATTAAAATTCCTCATTTCATAAAATCATTAAAATCATTAAAATCATTAAAAATAGGTACGAACTATAGAATAGTTAAGAGATTAATTCAAGTTGTCAAAATTGATTAATAAAAACACTTGAATTTTAAAAACTTAGAATAACAATATAATATTAAATGAAACATTAAATGAAATATTTTTCATTTAATGTTTCAATATTAAATGATATATTTTCATTTAATATAAACATTAAATGAAATTTCAATACGTTTAAATATATTAAATAACTCTTAATGTTTGATATTATTAAAAGTTTTTTATTATTTTAAGCCAAATTATTATTTTTATTATTATTTTATAGGCATTTGAACGAAACTATCCTTTAAAAATGCCATATATATAAACAGTTATTTAAATATTAAATTATAACATTGCATGTCAAATTAATTTTATTAGAGAAATGTAAACAATATCTGCTAGTATTTAAAATTTTACACTAAAAGTGAATTAAAAGCAGAATTCACAAACAGTCGCCACCGGTTTTGAGAGATTTGAAAAATGCTATTGTCATTCGCAAGCGACACTCACTACTCAATGTTTGCCAAACTTTTCTCCGGACATGTTCAATTTACGACCAGTCTTCAGCTTAAATCGGACGAAAATTATTATTACAAATATATTCCTCAAATACACAAGCTTCAACTCCACGGTACCAAAGATTTTCAGAATGAGATAAAATTAATTCTTCCATTCAAAATATTTAAAACGACATTCCCAATACCACCAACATTAATCAACAAATGACGTGGATGGTAAAGTGAACATTTTCTGGAGCAAAGTTTGCCAAACATTCATTTTCCATCTCCCCGTTCTTCACAAGTTCTGACAAAACGCGCCACCCATCTTGGAAACAATTAGGGATTAATGCAATTTGATTAAAGCAGTCTTTCGATAATTCAAACCACATTCTGGCTTTCTAACGAATTCTAATGACATATAATCATTCTGAGAGTGGTTGCTGCTCTTCTGCAAAGTGATTACATTTGTAGGTAATATTGATTGACGTAAACATAGAATTAGTAAAGCATTTTAAATAATAATTGAGGAATGACCGATTTTAGTAGAAATTGAAGTGAGATTTTATTAATGTCTTATCAGATTTGAAAACTTGAAGTCTGTTTGATATGTTTTCTTGCTCATTATATTACTCAAGCATTTATTATAATGATTTTTAATCACAAATGAGAAAATCTCTTGGTATTAAATTTAAGAATACATTAAATATTAAACTCCACAGTCTTAAAAAGATGGATTTATTTCATTAAAATTTCATCAATGTATCACTTAAATTATTGTATTTCGTTAGGTGCCATTTGTATGCCATATTTCTGGTAAAAGACGAATCTCACACTGAATTAACGAGCTCATCTTTTGAAGTTATCCACGATTAATGATAACTTTTGATTTCACAAAAATGGAGTTTGGTTTGATTCGACGATCTACGGTCATTTTATGCACACTTTAAGTTAATTAGACCGTACCTACAGTGTAACATGGATTCCGAACCATTTACAAACACCCATGTTCCAGCCAGTATTCGAACCTGAAGCATCAAAGGCCAAAGGCCAATCACAAACATCCCTGTTATCGCCAAGATTCGAACCTGAAGCCTAGGGTATCAACGGTCAGAGCGCTAGCAAATTGGCCACCAGGCCACCACACAGAAATGGAAGTGTTGCTCAGTCAGGCTATGCGTCTTAAGTCAAAAGAATTTGTAATAAAAAGGTAGAAATGTTCGAAGACATCTCATTGAAGTTTTGCAAATAATTTTTGATCTGCTTCTCAACATGTGGTCAAGCATAGTGATGTTAAAAAATATTTGGATCAAATTTATTAGTTACAATCGATAACATTCGCTATTAATAGTTTCGCTTGAATTTACTCACAATTTTTTCCCCTCTGGTCTTTTGGTAGTCTTGGACTTCCACAAGAAAATCATTTGAATTTTCTATACCCTTTTAGACAAGTTCTTTCAGATGATACATGCTCGCCATAAGCTTCCACAAGACTTCTGTATTCGTTAGTTCTTATCCAATTAAAACATAAAGTACAACATTCAACTTGTTCAGATCTCAAAAAAAAAAAAAAAAAAAAATATGCTGTTCACACTGAAATGACAAATATTAAACAACAGCCATTATGCTAGCTGCTTGACATAAAATAGTTATCAGTCTGATTCATCTGGTAATAATGCTGGTTGTGCCATCTGTTTGAAAGTTGCTTAGTTTCTATTAAATAAGTTTAACTTCTAATAAGTAATTTATAATATAGGAAATTTCTGTGCAGAAATTTTTGTTGTCTTTCATTGGTCCTCAAGAATCATATGTGAATAAGAACTTAATAAAATTACATTAAGATTTTTAAATTCTTTAAAAATTACACCCTGCATTTAAAATACATGGACATTATAGAAAATGCTTTCATAGTTCTTTTCCTATTTTATAACTAAAGAAAATGAAAGAATTAAGGCATTTACAATATAATCCATTAGTTTATTAATTCGATTTATAAAGAGGCCTGATGGCTGAGTGGCTAGCGCTCTGCCGCTCAATACCACAGGTTTCGAGCTCGAGTCCCGGCTGTGCAATGGATGTTTATAGTGGTTACGAATCCACTTCAAACAATAGGTCCCGATCTAATATGATAATGGACCATCGTGGAGTAGTGTTACTCGCGTCCGTGGCATATCTTCAAGCTCCACGTACTCCCTGGGAAATGCTAAATGAGTAACGTCGATGCAGCCCTTATGGCATGTGGATAACTGTCTCTTATTGCCAGCAGAATTAAGAAAAAAAGATTCATAGAAATATAGGATTTTTTTTTATCTTCTTATTAAAAATTTGTATCTTCAATCGTATTACAAAAATGCTTATCATGAATTTATTTTTCTAAAATCATCAAATATATTTTCTTAGGAGATTGCTAAAAAGTAAATTTCATTTTTTGATTAAAAAAAAATCATATAAGAAATAAATATGTTATTTTAAAAAATTCGTCATCAGTTTTTTTAGTTAGTTAAAAAAAAATCATATTTCCTAACCTTTTCGATTTAATTCGTGATAACTTTATTATCATTAGAAAGATAATTCTATCGGGTGCCTCAAAAATAGCTGATCAAGTCAAAAATAAATTGGAAAAAAATTGAATCACCTGAATTACGCAACTATTTTTTAAATTCTTTAACTAAAAATCTATAATGTTTCTTCAAATACTGTGCTTCAAATAGTACATTTCTGATACTTTTTTATTTTTGAAAATTGATGTTTCAAATAGGCCACATATTTTTTGACATTCAGATAAATTTATTATTACAAATGACATTAAAGCTATCATGAATAGAATCGAAAAGATTATGAAACGTGAAATTTATGAATGTAGAATTATGAATGTAGAAATTTATGAATGTGAATGTAGAATTTATTTTCTTCATTATTAATACCTATTATTTTAGCTTATATCATTTTTAATACTTTTATTTTTACCTATTTACTATTATGAACTTGCAAGCTATAGTAAACGAGCAATAAATTTGCACATAAAAATAACGATTAATAATATAATATGTGGAGCAGAGGTACGGAATAAAGTCGAAAACTTATTTCCCGAATCCTCACATCTGGTCTGAAGTTAATTAATATGTATTAAAGGAAGAATTTTTATCATGTTTACTATTTATATAAAAAGCAAGATTTTATTATTTTGACATGCGTACATTTCTTTAAATTTAGAAAACTATAATACATAAAACTCAATTTTTTTTTTAGTACGTAGCAAAAATTATGAAAAAATTTACTTATTTTAAAATTAAATTTATTAAAACTATCCTTTTCACAGCGCTTTTAATTTTTTTTTTCAAAACGTATCAGCACGTTGTACAATATTCGAGAATACATTAAAAAGAAAATAACAAAGAATTTAGATGATAAAGCAATTATAATGTATGATTATATTTTTTAATATACATATTAAAAAATTTGTCCATAAACGAAATTTAGGATAACATTTTAATAAATTCTTTTTAATTAAATAAAAAAAATAACTTTTAAAATCAAATCAATGTAATAGCTGAGTTTCCAGGTCAGGCATTAGCTGATGACTTGGTCTTGGACATAATAAGACAAGAGAGGAAATAAAAGGTTCTACAGCTCTCAAATACTATAGCCAAAATTTATAGAGCCGCCTAGCTTAGCAAAAAAACATACCGCGTTCATAGGTCATTACCGGAACTTATCGCATAACTCCAACTTCAGTCCTGCACGTGGTTATTGGAATACCACCTTTATACTTAACAGTTAAATATGAAGCGAATTTAAAACAAACTAATAAAGCTCAAAAATATTTACAATACATGAAATTATCCTTGATCCAAATGACTACGTGGAATAAGCAAGATACATACAGCAAATTTTGACATATGTTTCAAAATCATCATTCATAACCACTTTAACTATACTTCCACAAGTAATATCCTCACAGACAGTTCTAAACCTGCAGTCGACACAGGCTGCGCATTTTGCTGTTTCAAATATGAAAAATTAATTCATGAATGAAAGGGAAAACTTTACAAAAACAATTCTATCTTCCAAGATGAACTTCTTAATATCAAAAAATCCTTTGAGTCTTGGGAAACTCTAAATATTCCAATATCAAATTGGACAGCCAGCCTATCTAGCAAAACTATCTGCTATCGGTAATCTTAAAACCCTTCATCTAATGGTAAAATAAATTCAGCAAAACAATAATCCCTTAAACAATGTATCCATCCAGTTGTTTTGGATAAAATTACGGGCTTATTTTGGCAATGAGTGTGCTGATAGTCTTGCTAAAGCAAACGTTATAGATGGCTACTCATAGTTCTCACAGTTCTTTCGTCTTTATTTTCATGTCTCAAATATAACTTCAATAATTTTCTATTAGAAAATTGGTCGCGAGATTGGACTCAAAGGAATACAGGGCGAAACATTTTCAAAATCATACCTTAAGTCTAAAAAAATCACAAAATTTTTTCCAGAGATGAAATTATGTTTACAAATGGTTATGGCCCATTGCCAACATACCTGAAAAGATTCAACCTCTCATAAGACGATTTCTGTTCCTGTGGAGAAACTTGATAACTGTTCCATTCTGCAACTACTTTGTCCTCCTACAGACTCATGACAAGTTAAATTTCCTTCTAAGCCTTTTTGCATTCACTGGCACAAAAATGTAATTTACAACCCATGGACCAGAAGGAAAAACCATCAAATTAATGAACTTTACAGAAGAAAATGAAGCATTAATCATCCCGAGAAACAATTACCCCTGCAATACAAATTACGCTCATACTTTCACTCCAATTAAAAGTACAATAGAAACCGTAGAAATGATTCCTTCGTAGAATAAAAACGGACATAATATTTTGTATTCCATGCCATACTTTATTTTTCACAGGGTTATCCCCATTATTATACCTGTATTGTATACTTCTTGTTTCACGTATGCTTTTATTAATTACATAGTACTATAGCGTATTTTTCTTTTCTGTATTTAAATTCATTGCAGTCACGTAATTCCTGTAATAGTACATTTTTCTTTTTTACTCTTATTATTTTTCATCTTCATATTTTTAACTGGTATAGGGCAACATAACGTTGAATGCAGTTGTGCGGTGTGGGATAAAGTAAAGTATAATTATTATTGGGACCTGAATAGCCTCGTGACTATTCTTATGCTGCAGGTTTTAGGTCTATGTCCCGGCGGTGCCAGGGATGTTTGTAGTGGTTCGGAATACACTTTACGCCGTTGGTCCCTGATTAGACCATTGGGTGTAAGGCTGACTATCTTAACTCGTAAAAAAGTCACAGTCACGGGGACAAGTCAGACTTCTACCTACGAACACTCCATTACAACAGAAGCTTGCCCCTCTCTCCATGGAACCACATGGGTTCATGGACTTGGTCTAGATGTTGTTGTCTACCAAGTGGGATAAGGAACAAACCACAACAGCAAATGACAATTATAAAAAACATTTACTTTATTTTCTAGCTTACTAACAAGCTTCATTAAAATATTAGCTAAATAATATATGTAATATTAAAACAGAAAATGAAATATTTAAAAAATGAACCAAAATGTTTATTTATGAATAATAATAAATATTAAAAAAATTGTATAAAAAAAATGTTTATGTTTTATTTTCCATAGGCATTTAGTACAGATTTATAATCTTTTATAATTATTTATCTCTTTCAATATAATGCATTTAAGTCAACCATTTATTTTTGTGAGAAAATATGTATATTTCCAACTCATCAGAAAGTTGTGAACATATTTACTGATAATATAATGTAATAAAATGCTACAAATTGCAATTGCTGCAATACAGTAACTTCAAATTAATGTTTAATGTTAAAATAAAAACTAAAATGTCTCTAAAAAATGAACCAAAATATTTATTTATGGCTTAAAAATGGTGACATGATTTTATGGGCACGATTAACAATACAAAGTAGAAAAAAGTCGTATAAAATATATTTACATTTATTTCTCCATAGACATTTAGTACAGTTTATACTTATTCATCTCTTTTAATATAAAGCATTTAAGTCAACCATTTTCCTGTGAACAACTACGTATATTTCCTCCTCATCAGAAAATTGTAAACATATTTATTGATAGCATCAATGTCGAAATACCAAAAGAAAAATGGTAAATAAATAAAACTATCCAACAGCACACATGCACTTTTCACCTCTTTTTACTTCCCATTAATATCCATTTCCACCAGCACTTCCTGCGTTGCTGCAAACATTCGACTCCTGAGTGCTGCTGCATTAAGAAATATATTACCCCAGAGGTGAACCTAACAACAGGGAGAATTTTCATACCACATGCTGAAGAATGGTGCCCTAGATGCCCCCTGGTGTGTTCCTACTGCTGCGGAAGTCCCGCAGAGAATGTGCCCGTAAATTTTTATTTCATATGTTTTCTTTCAATACTTCTCAATATCTACAATTTAAAATGGGAACCTCTAGTGTTCAGCGAGTCGCATGTTTCCAGTGCGGAGTTTCTATTTGAAATGCCTAAAAGAATATATGTTGTTGTCTGATGGTTTTATTCTCGTTGGATTATTTTCTTTTCAAAAGTAACTAAGATTTAGGGATTATTTTGGTATTGTTTCTTCATCATTTTTTTAATGTTTTAAAGAGTTAAAATGTAAAGTCGATGATAATTATTTTGATATTTTTAAGGAAACTTAGTATTCAAATTAAAAAGAAATTGATTTTGCGATTTGGTTTTATTTTATTCCTTGATTTATTATCTTTTAATGTGACAAAAGTACTCAAAAGAGGATACATTAAAATGTGTTTTACAATCGGGTGAAACTTTAACACAGTTATAATTTTCTTTATAGGGACGTAATAACTATTCACCTTTAAAACATTGATTTTCAAAAATATTGTTTAAAAATAATTTAGAATGTTAGCAACATTTTAAAACAAATCTTTAAAACGGTGCAAAAATTAAGACCACAATAACAAAAGATTTTTGTCAAAAAAAAAAATAAACTATTTAATTTGTCCTATAATATGTGCCCTTTTAATTTTCTTTCTCGGTTTCTGATTTTCACATTTCCTAGTAAGATTGTTAAAGAAGTTATTATTACAAAAAATTTGCTACTTTTATATTATTATAATGCATTAAAATGCCATTTTTTTTTGTGTCAACAATTTCCCCTCATCAGAAATTTAAGAACATATTTATTGATGGAAGCAATGTCGAAATACCAAAAGAAAAATGGTAAATTAATAAAACTATCCCACAGAACATGCCCATGCACTTTTCACCTCTTTTTATTTCCCATTAATATCCATTTCCACCAGCACTTCCTGCCTTTCTGCAAACATTCGACTTCTGAGTGCTGCTGCATTAAGAAATATATCACCCTAGAGGTGAACCTAACTACAGGAAGAATTTTCATACCACATGCTGAAGAATGGTGCCCTGGATGCCCCCTGGTGTGTTTCTAATGCTTGCAGTAGTCCTGCAGAGAATGTGCCCGTACATTTTTATTTCATATGTCTTCTTTCAATACTTCTCAATATCTGCAATTTAAAATGAGAAAACCTCTAGCGTAGCAGTCGTATGTTTCCAGTGTGGAGTTTCTAGTTGAAATGTATAAAATAATATGTGTTGTTGTCTGATAGTTTTATTCACGTTGGATTATTTTCTTTTCAAATGTAACTAAGATATAGGGATTATTTGGGTATTGTTTCTTCATCGTTTTGTTTTTGTTTTTGTTTTAATGTGTTGAAAGAGTTAAAATGAAAAATTCGATGATAATTATTTTGATATTATGTGTTTAAGGAAACTTGGTATTAAAATTTATAAAGAAATTGATTTTGCGATTTGGTTTTATTTTATTGATTGGAAAAGAGACTGATTTTGTGATTTGGTTTTATTTTATTGATTGGAAAAGAGACTGATTTTGTGATTTGGTTTTATTTTATTAATTAATTTATTATATTTTAATCTATCACTTATTCATCTACTCCAAGAGAAGGCATATTAAAATGTCTTAAATAGCCATAATTTTCTTTAAGGGACTTAGTAACTATTCACCTTTAAAACATTGATTTTCAAAAATATTGTTTAAAAATAATTTAGAATGTTAGGAACATTTTAAAGCAAACCTTATTTAAATTGATGCCAAAATTACGACTACAATATCAAAAAAATTAGTGTAAAAAAAAAAAAAATTCCATGTAATTTGTATTTTAATCTTTGCCTTTTTTTAAGTCCCTTTATACTGATTAATCGTTACTACTTTTTAGAAAAGAACTCATTTAAACATAAGATGATACTTATATAAAGTTAAATGTGAATAATATATCAATTTGTTAAATCTTAATCAATATTGAATAGTATTATATTTTAGTACTGAAGATGACAATAAATTTTTATAGCTATATTTATATTACAAAAAAATATTTGTACTAGTATATGCATTAAATTATTTGTCTAATATTGACAAAACAATTTATATTGTAAAAATATTGGTGTAATTTTGGCCATAACGTTTTTTACTATATTTACATGAACTTTTTTAAATATTAAGATTACACATACTTGATTATTATTATATTATGATTGGCTTATAACTTTAATAATTTTAATTCATTCTTCGAATTAAATCTAAATAGAATAATAAACAAAATAAAGATTTTTTTTTAATTTTCTATCTTGTATTTATTTTTTATTAAAAACAAAAGTGAAAATCCTTATAATCAAAAATAAAATTAAAATAATAAAATTTTCTGATAAATCCTTATGAACGAAACTAATCATATAATTCATATTTACTATTAAAATACATCTTCGTCTTATGATTATTCAATGGTGCGACAGCTCCAAGGCCGTCTTCCTATTGGCAGATCTCGAGACAGGAGATGTTTTCTTTTTTATGAGGTAACCCTACTAAGTGTCAGCCTTTATCCCCAACGTTCTACAGTCATATTAGACCAGGATCTTACGGTTTAAAATGGATTCCACACCACTGCCAGGAGCACTAGTCACTCGACCATCAGGCCTTATTAACGCATATAATGTATAAATCATTATAAATACATTCTACTTGAAAACAGTATTCAAACAGGCTTAAGTCAAGTTTAGAGAACACATTTTAAAAGCAGAAAGACAAAAACAAAAAATTTTCTGAAAGACAAAATATTAACTCATGTTTTGCCATTGATATTAGTAAATGTTTTGGAACTTAGATAAAAAAGCAATTAGAAGTTTTTTCACAAATTTTTTTGTTTATCATCACTTTTCGCAACATCAAAATCGCTAGGGACTTTTGAGGCTGCAATTCTTCTAGTAAAAAGCTTTTAATCTAAAAGAGTACAGAAATGTTTAGTACCCCATAATACCCATGAGAATTTTCCACAAGGTAGGTTTATGAAAATAAACATTAGTAAATGCGTTTTTCTTTTCCAAAAAATTAAATTTTGTAGACTGAGAATAACAAAGCATTAGTCAAAGTATTTTTTTTCTTTTGAGCCACCAATAAAAGTTCAAATAAATAAATATATGAGTGAATGAAATAAAAATGGAAAACATTAAATGCAACTGCTTCAAATAAAGTAAAATAAAAATTATTAAACTTATAGATGCACAGCGTACAAATTTAAAAATTCTTTAGGAAAAAAGATATCCGGAGCAACAACAACGACAACAAAAAAAAAAAAAAAAAAAAAAACATCCATTATACATCAGATTAAAATAATTTATAAATATTTTTAAAATAACAAACATCATTGTTCATCTTTTTATGTTGAAAGATATATTAAAATAGTATATAAATGAATAATACATGTAAATATTTAAATTTTGAAATGAATTAAGTTCAATAATAAAGGAATAAATTTATTTATTATTTAAAAATATGAAATAATAAATATAAATACAAATGAATTAATTTTTAATCAGAACCAACTTAAATTTTGATAAAATAAAAATTTTTAGTTAGAACAATAGTAAACAACTTCTAATAAAGCAAAGCGAAAAGTATTTGTGAATTTAATAATAGATACAATCTAGAATTGAAATTTGTTTAGAGAAAAAAGAACAAAAATTAAAAACAAATTCAATTTATTTTAAAATAGAAAATAAATAAATTCTTTTTAAATAGAATTCCATAATAGTAAATTACTTTTGTTTAGCTCTTTTTATTTTGAAGGGTGAGAAAACCTTTATAAATAAATTAAATATGTAATCAGAAAGAATTTAAATTTTGATAAAGCTATTAATCAGAAATTGTCATGATTCTAAACATAATTTTATTTTGTTTCATATCAGCGGACGCCCAAGTTCTTCTTATGTTATTCTTTCGTCATATTTTCCCTGTTCCATCACCATGCCCTTAGCAGTAAATGATTCATATTCACTTGCCGTATGGGATATATTTTGGCTAGACATTTACATATTTTATCACAATCACTTTTGAGACCTCCCGTTATTGAAAACAGTGACTGCAACAGATGCTACCAATGGATTCATATCTGATTCCGCTGAATTATACGCTTGTTGTAAGGTATACATTCAATTGTGAAATCATTCTTAAACGAATTGTTTCTCTAATGAAATAAACAAGTATCTTTAAAAAATACAGGAAGACACTTCAGTATCTTTAAAAAATATAAGAAAACAATTAAATATATTTTATAAAATAAAAGAAGAAAATTGAAGAAAAAATTTGAAAGTAGAAAGAAGATTCAAGAAGACAATTAAGTATCTTTAAAAAAATGCTAGAAATTTTAATCTTTATACGGCCGTATTAAAGTAAAGACACCAAAATAGTAATTAAAAAATGCAAATAATGTTAAAATTTTAAAATGAATGTAACAAAATATTAACATTTTAGGGTAACTGGAAAAATTAGGGTAAAATTCAATTTTTAAATATGAATAATTAGATGAAATGTTTTTAAAATTCCAATTATATTATCAGGTTTGCTATTACAAAAATATCTTCTGATCAAAAATTTGTAAAATCCTGAAAAAGGAATGTTAGAGAAAACAAAAACTTTTAAAGTGAATTACAAATTATTATATTTAAAAAAATAATAAATCTTAGTTAATTTATATATATAATAAGAAATTAAAAAAAAATAATTAAGTTTTATATTGTTTATGTTATGTTTTTATACTGTTTTTAATGTTTATTTTATAATATACTATCATAGAACTTAATAAAATTCTACACAAACATTGAATCTTTAGAAAAAAATTAGATGATTTCATTAAATATTTATATTAATTTCAATATAAAACAATTTAGTGAAGGAACTAAAATCCCACCCAAATAAAATCCAAAGGAATCCAAAATAATACCAACTCTAGAAAACATATAATATTCTATATCTGAGATTAAAAATTCTTTGAAATTTATTTATAAAATGTTAATTTTATTTTCAAAAATTGATACAATAAAACAAACTAAAATTAAAAATAGAACCCAAAATAAATGACGATTCTTTCCTGATGGGTTCCTCAAAACTCAATTCCCTTTGTAACTTAGCTGAAAGTTTCAAACATCTCATTGTTAGATGCAGAATTTCAACATAATCGGTTTTAATACTATTATTATAAACTCGTGTTCTTTTACTTTGTCTTTATCTTTATGCACCAACAATGATAATGCTTTTTTCTGGTTGAGCCAACATGGGGAAAGAGAAAACATTTGGAATCTTGATTATACGTTCTGCTTCTTCTACCAGATGCACATCTTCATTCGCTTTCTGTCCCAGCGATTCTCCTGTTAATGCACTTAATTGAGAAACAGAAAGCATTCATATAAATGTTTCCCAGCGAAATAATTCCTGGCTTTAATCCTGCAGAACAACGTGTAAAGAATATACGATTATCGCCAACTAAATTACACGACTTCCTAGAAAGCTTTTACAGTACGCTGGAGATCCATAGGAAAGTTAAGGTTTAGTTTTACGGTAAGTATAATTTCTTAGTAAACATATGAAGAAACATAATGGATTTCATTTGGTTAAAAGAATACTTAAACAGAAATATTTTTGTAGTAGTATTTAAGTTTTAAGAAATTCAAATGGTAACTAATTTTTAAAAAATTATAATTTTTTCTATCAGCATTCGTTTAGACCAGTTTTATATCCACTATTAATTCCCAGAACTACCGGAACTAATAAATTTTCGAATTATTTTATTTTAATTTAAAATTTAATCAATTATGCATTAAAAATATTTTTTCAGTACTTAATTAGATGTTTAAAAAAAATATAATTAAATATAATTTAAAAAATATGCTTCAAAAATACATATTTTTTAATTACGTCGAGGACTGGGACGTATTGAAGATTTTCCTGTGAGCAGTTCAATACAAACTAGCTTGGAAGAAGAATGTCATGTGGATTGCACTGAGGAACGTTGTTACTTATTTAGCTCTACACAGGCGTACACAAACATGGTAGCTTGAAGATATACCACGGACACGAGTAATACTACCCACACAATGCTCTACGATCATATTAGACCGGGACCTACGATTTAAAGTGGATTCCGAACCACTACAGACATCCATGGTAAAGCCAGGACTCGAAATCCGAAACCTGTGGTACCGAACTCCAGAGCGCTAGCCACTCGGCCCTCAGGCCCTTTCAAAAAAGTCATATGGTTTCAAAAGTACAGGATTTTGTATGATTTTGAAAAAAAAATAGTTTAAATTCGAGAGCAGAGAGTGTAGTTGAAGGAAATTCCATACAGTTATGTAAAACTCTATTTCTGACACAAGATATTAAAGCCATCATCGTCAGCCTATAAACAAATTTTATTGAGGCAAAATAATAAAAATTTATGCTTGTCAGCCAATTAGTTATGAAGGCAAACAACTGTATATTATTTGAATGTATTTAGCTCGACATGGATCGTCTATTGATGGGGCATAACGTACATGAATGGCTTCTGAGATTAAAATATTTCACATCCAGTGATTTTCGATAGTAGAAGTATTTGAAATTTTGTGTCTATAGAAAAAAATTCCTTAATCCTCAGTAGCACTGAAAGCCATTTCCATTAATATACTTTCATTATTATATCAGGTACAGTACTAGGTCACCCTAACAGTATTGAAATGTAGCCGATGACACATCAAGAATTTTCAAATGCTAAAATAAAACATATGTTAACAATTTAAGTCAAATTGCATTGCATAATTATCACCTTTTAGAACTATCCCCATTTTTAATTATCACCAATCACAGCAGCTTTTCCTATTTTAACAATTTAAACTAATTTTATTCTTAACATCGTACAAAATGACATAATTAAAAATATTATCATCCACCAAGCCATCGTACAAAATGGCATTATTAAAATCATTATCATCAACCAAGCCATCGTAGAAAACGGCATAATAAAACCATTATCATCAACCAAGTCATAGTACAAAATGGCATCATTAAAATCAATATCATCAAACCAAGCCATCATACAAAATGGCATAATTAAAAACATTATTTATCATCAAGCAAGCCATCCTACAAAATTACATAAATAAAACCATTAACACAAAACAAAGATACAAAGTTTACAGTTTAAATTTAAAAATTAAGTCAGATTTTTTTGAAATGCGAAATATTTTGTAACGACACAATTAACAATGTTATCGCTTCGAAAACGTCAAAACGCATTTCAAAATATTCCGACTTCCAAAAACTCAAAACCAATAATGTCAACAACCGGCTTGGCGAACCTAGGAGTGATAATAATCCCACTGTTTACCCGCATTTCTTTCAAATGAAGTCTGAATGCCAGAAGAAAACAAAATAGTTAGAAGATTGAAGGATTAAGGACGAATGTGATGTGAATTTTATCCAGTGAACATCCCATGATATTTGATAGTAGATGTATTTGACATTTTCAGTTTATAGAAAAAAATCCTTAATCCTCAGCAGCACTGGAAGACGTAAGGATGCACAGTCATTTTCATTAATATGCTTTCATTATTGTACTAGGTACAGTACTAAGGTTACCCTCAGTACTGAAATGTAGCGGAGGACACACCAAGGATTTACAAATGCTAAAATAAAACCTGTGGTAAAAATTTAAGTCCAATTGCATTATATAATTATAATATTTATAACTATCCCCATTTTTAATTATCACCAATTACAGCAACTTCAACTAAGCCTTTGCACAAAATGTAATAATTAAAACCATTATCATCAACCAAGCCATCTTACAAACTAGCATAATTAAAACCATTATCATCAAACCAAGCCATCGTTCAAAATGTCATAATTAAAACCATTATCATCAACCAAGCCATCTTACAAACTAGCATAAATAAAATCATTATCATCAAACCAAGTCATCGTACAAAATGACATAATTAAACCCATTACCATAAACCAAGTCATCGTAGAAAATGGCATCATCAAAACAATTATCATCAAAGCAAGCCATCGTACAAAATGGCATAATTAAGACCATTATCATCAACCAAGCCATCGTATAAAATGGCATATTTAAAACCATTACCATAAAACAAAGATATAAAGTTAACAATTTCATTTTAAAAAGTAAATCGTATTTTACAAAATGTTTAACATCACTGAATGAAAATATTTTGTAACAATATATGTATTTTGTAAAAATACAATTAACTATTTTATCGCTTGGAAAACGTCAAAACGCATTTCAAAATATTCCGATTTCAAAAACTCAAAACCGATAATGTTGACAACCGGCTTCGCGAACCTAGGATTGATAATAATCCCAGTGTCTTCCCGCATTTCGTTTCAAATGAAGTCTGAATGGCAGAAGAAAACAAAATAGTTAGTAGAAGATTGAGCTTTCGTTAAGGACGAATGTGATGTGAATTTTATTTTCCTTCAAAAGAAGAGGCGAACTCGATTTCGAATGGCTGTCACAGGAATATAAATGCAACGACGGTTTCCATCTTAAAATGTTTCAGAATTGAATTTGTTTCTGGAGAAATAAGAGCACTTGACAGACTGCGTTTGAAGCTCTGGCAGGAAGACGATGCTCTCCCTTTTTTTCTGGATGGATGAAATGACATTTAAATAAACCGCAAAACGACGTTTTTTTTTTAAGAGGTAGATGCATTTCTTTGAGGAAAGATGTATTGTGTTTGGTTTAGATTACGTACGTCGAAGAGAGATTTGATTATTTTATTTTCCGCTTTATCAAAACTATGTATTGAAAAATATTTAGGATCGAAATATATTTCCAACAAATTTACATATTTTTCTTTAATAAATTCAAACTTTTCAGATTTTTCCAATTCTTGAGATTTTAATTTTGTAATATTAAAACGTTCAATGTTATTTTATGTAACACTACAAAAAGATATACAGATTTAAGTCCATGATATACATTCTATGTATAAAGATTTGTTGAATAAAACATCAATTCATAAAAATCAATTAATTCATTAAAATTTATTTTATCGATGGTTCCGAGTACAATACAATTAATACAGTTCTTGATCTTAACCTCTATACATTTATCGTTGATTGATTAATATGACCTTCAATTAATTCATCTAATTTCCATTCATTTCCCCAATTGAGTCAAAATGCCTTTATAGAAGTGGTAATTTTAACCTTGGGAACAGGAAAATATCGGTCTTATTGAGCAAATAGGGTGCTTTGTTAATGACATTCTCTGATTTTTTGGCGAAGAACTCTTTCACAACGTCACAACCACGGCTTTGTGCTGTGGTGCAAAATCCATGAATTGTCCTTACACAAATCTGTCCTTTTTCGTCATATATTCTCGCGTAAATGCCTCATGACGCTTAAACAATATTTTCTATTCACTGTTTGTCTCTCTGAAAGGAATGCAGAATGCATCACACTTCAGTAATCGGTAAAAATGTCAACTGGACTTTGACTCATGTTTTGGGGTGTAGGGACGTTTTCGAAGCACCATTTCGAAGACTGTTGACTTGTTTGTTTTTCGCACTCGTAAACCCACGACTCTTCATCAATTATTATGCGTTTTATAAAGGTGGAGTCTGTAGAAGCTCGTGAAATTATGTGAAAAAAAAATCGAAGTTTTAAAACCAGTCGTGAGGGCAACATGTTTTCAAAATATCAGTTGTTATGTCCTGAATGGACTTAAAAGATATGTTTGAGCCTGTAGAGCGAGCCGACGCTCCAAGGTTCATATGACCATTTCTAATTGCTATATTCTTGATAATGTTGATGTTTTCGTTGGTCGTAACAGATGTAGGCCACCCAGAATGAGGAAAATCAACGACCAGTTTTCTTACTTTTTGAATGATTTATACCATATGCTTGTGGGTTTTGGTATTCACAATTCCTTGTAAATCTTCTGCAACATTTTTAATGACCTAGTACCCGAAATTACGTTTGAAACACAAAATTTAAGACAAGACTTTTGTTCGACTAAATCTTCAATAATAGAAATAAAAAAATCACTCATAACAAAAATTACAAAAATAATCATTACAAAAATAACTTTTATCAACACACTAATTTACAGATCGCACTCAAATTTCATGGAGACATTCAGTACAATGCTACAAATTTATAAAAATAAATTGTAGTCATATCTTTTGCACGCGTGTTTTTGCATTGAAGGCATTTTTACAGCAAACATATATTATTGCCCCAGCTAGCCAATGAGAGGTAACATATACGGTTAGCATTCAAATATTTTTTTCGATCTCTGCTAGTTTGGTGTATTGGGATCAATCTTTTTAAAACTGAGTAGACAAGTTAGAGATTGTGATATGGTTCTCTATGAATTGAATTTTATTAGATTAGCGGATAGATGAATCACTCTTCCACCCCATGCTTTAATATTATTAAATAACTACTGTATAAATATAATAAAGCAATTATGGATATTTTTAAAAACAAATTACCCAGTTGTTTTACTGAAATACTTCTTTTAATTTCATTAAACCTTTATAACAGATGCAGTATAAAGAGTCACTTGTGATAAGATGAGGATATTAAAAACATTTGTAAAAATTAATTATACATCATTAGTTTCAATTAATAAATTGTTACTCAGTTTCTTTTGAAAAGTATCATAAATGCTACAATATTTCACAGTGATTGAATAAATCCCTAATTTGTTAATGAGTTTAAACGTTGTGATATAGCGAATACTAGATCACTAACTATATTTAGATTTATATATATATATATATATATATATTAGTACCCTTATTTCACGTCAATCTTATTATTCAAATTATTTAAACTTCTTTCACAAAGAAATTAAACCATGCTTTCAGTATTGCCCGTGATTCAATAATTAACGTTTCCGATTGGAGTTTGCATCCAGACTGTCGGGCAATGAATGGAAAAGCAATGGCACTTCTTCGAAGTCATTTAAAGTGCGGAACACCTTGTGGAATTCACAATGTCCATGGCCTAAAGCTCTTGTAGAGGAAGGGCTTTATTAGTTGAATTGGAGTTGTAGCACTGTCCTTCCTACAAATACCGAATCTCTTCTGGTGGGATGGCACTTAAATATAAGCTCACTAACAAACCAGCAAATATAACAGGTGTTACGCGGTTTTCTTAGCTATTATATATTAAATTTTAATAATTTTTAATGAAATAAAATATTAATTGCAAATTCAAAATTAAAATTAATTTAGGAATGGAAATATATAGTTTAAAATTTTCATATTTCTGGTGATAGAATTGAAGAAAATATTTCTTTTCTCACATATTAATTTAAGTATTACTTCTTGGAAGTAAAGTATTTATAAATAAATTCTTCATCAGTTTAAGATCTCCCTTCGTCTTTCGTATATAAATTTTGTAAAAAAATTAATTATTTCACTAATTTATTTGTAAACGCATATTCTATTTCAGAACATATGTATTTAGAAACATATGCATAAAAAAAAGGTACATTGATTTTTACAAAGGAATTAAATACTAATACTACTAAAGATTAAGTTCAAAAGGATACTAAAGTTATTAAACGACACTTTTTAAAAATAAACTGTTACAAAACATTGATATTTTTAATTCATTTTTTAACAATATTTTAACAATAGGAGTCAATATAACGTTATAACTATGCAACGTATTATAATAACAGTTAATAACACTTATAGTTTTATCGTAGTTTTTGATTACGTACCTGATAAAAAATAATAAATTCAGAGAATAAATTAGATTAATAAAAATTTTCTACGCACGCAAATAGACACACATACATGTTGTGTTGTTTGTATATATAAAATTGTAGGTTGGGCAACCAGGTTGCAACTAGATGTGATTGGGTTGAGATATTTTAGGCACAGGCTGGAGAACTCGCAGCTTTATATAGTCACGCACAAATGTCCCACACGTACAATTAGAGACATACAATATTTAACACATTTAAAGACAGATAATTATACATTTCCTTCTATGCCGTAACCAAAAACTCGGCTGCGCACAGGGTGCAAGAAATAAACTTCCTCTCCTGGTGAAAGTCTGTAGGCCAACTGATACGCAGGATTGCGCTAAATATATTTCCTTTCTGGGTGAGAGACTATAAATTAAACGATTTTCAACAGGTGGGCAGGTTACACTGTACTTCCTCTCAAGTGAGAGTCTCGAGGCCGACTGAACATTTCTCATGAAAGTCAAAGTTGGGCGCTCTGACCAGTGTGTAGAAAGATGCACAGTTACAAAATAAAATACAAAATTACGTATAAATAATTGACAGCAAGAAATTTTTAATCCTATTTTTATATCTGCTTTTCTAATAAGCGCGCAAAATATTTTAATGCTTGTTGTAATAAAGTGCAATATAGTGAGGGGCAACCTGAATGTATGCAACATTAGTGTGGACCATAGTTTTGAATAATTTATTCAATTTATATTCATTTAAAATTTTGTATAATTTCTATTTACTGCGATTTAAATAATAGATTTATTATGAATCGTATATTCAAAATAACAACAAATTATTTTAATTAAATCAAAATAGAAATAAGTATTAAAATAAATTAAAATAATTTACTCATTAAACAGTTTCGTGGTATATGGTTTGTTTTTATAAACATAATAAATTTTTAATTCTTAAAATGAATTAAGTTTCAGAGCTTTTAATTTCTCAGAAATTTCAATGTATCATTTGTCTTTTTTCGTCATTTCAGACCATTTTTGAATACTGTTACGAAATAAACTATCAAAATTACATCACAATATAAATAATGCATATTTCGTAGAATATATATATTTATATAGTGTTTGTAAATACATAAAAATCTACACTTTCCAAAAATAACTAAAATGATTTTGAGACTGCATAAAACTTCTTTCCGTTAGAGCATAAAGCATTTTCAAACAGTAGAAATAAATCAAAATAACTTTAAAGAGATATTGGATTTGCAAAAATATGTGCCAATTTTTTTTTATAAAAAAAATATAGACATTTCACTCAATATTGAAAAAATTCTATAGATTTATAGTCAAACATTCTGTGATATGAACCTTTCCTCCTATGGCGAAATATCGATGCATATATTTCACAGTATAATATTACGCATACATCTGGAAAAGTTATAAAAGTAGTATGTATGCATGTATGTATATATATATATACATATACTGAACATAACGTTGTTTTTGGAATCGTTCGTAGAGCCTAGAAAAGGAGTGAAAGCAATAAAAGTTGTGTTTGAAGTAAACATAAATTCAAGACATTTTCATAGAAGTGATGTAATTCACTTCAAAATAAATGTATAGATCCTATAAGTGTACGACTCAAACGAGACGCTTTTTATTGACATGGTGGAAAGCAACCTGTGACTGTCAATAATTTATAACGATATATCTTTCCCGATAAATAGAGAAAGTAGAACAGGATTTCAAACATCAGTAGCGAAAAATATCTTTTGCATAAGGTGCATAACATATGCATACATGAAAAGAGTATTCCATTATAATATATGAAGCAACTACAACTCTTTATTATATTTTAGATCCCTTAGATATATTTTAGATATTTAGTATGTTGGGTATGTAAAGATTTCAAATACTGAAAGTATTTTATACAGAGACAGTTAAAATCGAACACCAAAATATAAATCGGAAGATTTACCATTTTGTATTTTATTTCAGTTATAGAGCATAAAATGCAACAAGAAAAATTATTGGTATTTTTTTTAAAATTGAAACTCAGCTTAGACTAATTAAATTTCCTTGATATATAAGCAAATCATATATTTGTAAATCAGACTTAAATTTTCTTCAGGTTTCACAATTTTTGAGCAAAATATTTTCGAATCTTACACGTTTTAAAGAAAATTGATATCTAATATCCGAATAAGACAGTAAAATGAGGTAATATCTTAAATAAATTTCGATATTTATTTCGGTATATCATAAATTAGTGCTTATAAAAGTGATTTTTCTACTATATTTGATTTTATTTAATTGGAGAAAATTTAAAAAAATCTACTCCAAAAAATTCTCAATTAGATGTGGCACAACGTGTCATTTACGTAGATGACATTCAATTCAAACATTAACAATTTGTAGTTATACGCCAATATGTTACTAGAGTAACTATTTATTCATATACGGGTAATTTTTTTTGTTTCCACTTGTTTAAAATGTTTCTTCGAAAAAGTCCATACTTTAATAATTTTCAAATAAAGAAATAAGAAGAAAATTGGAAATATACCATTTAGTACAAGCAGCAGGGGTGAATTAAATAATTTATTATCAACTTACTTAATTGATCATTTTGAATATATTTACATTTCATAAGGTACTAAAGATGTATAAATTACATAGATCACACAAAGTAGCAAAAGAAAAAAGTCCATCTTAATTTTAAAATAAAGAAGAGGAAAAAAAAAGAATAAGAAAATTGAAATATATCATTTCATACAAGCTGATGAGATGAATTAAATAATTAGTATAACTACATATGATAGAGATGAATTAAATGATTTATTATCAATTTACTTAAGTAATCATTTTGAATATATTTACATTTCATAAGGTACCAAAGATGTAAAAATTATATAGATCACACAAAGTCACAAAAATGTCCATACTCTAATTTTAAAATAAAGAGGAAAAAAAGGAATGAGAAAATTGAAAATATAGCACTTAGCACAAGCAGGGACGAATTTGTTTTTTTTTATCAACTTACTTAAATGATAATTTTTAGTTTAATTACATTTCATAAAAAATATATAGATGTAAAAAATATATAGATAACACAAAGTAACAATAAAAAAATTCTAAGCATCAAACAGGATTATTGAATAAATTATAGTTTCTTAAATTTTTAAAAAAATATGATTTAATTTCTGAGTAAAATCTTTGCATTACTAAGTGAAGAAAAATATTGATAAGTATTTCACATGCATGTCTTGCATTTTCAGGATTAAAACGTGCATAAACAGAACAAAAAATTCAGATGCTAATAATTTTAATTTTTATCTATAACAAATATTACGGAATATATTAGATCTACATCAGATATTACAGAATATACCAGATCTATACTAGTTATCTATAACAGATATCAATTAGAAATTGAGATTTATATTCATATTTAAGAGTATTAATTTCAATTTTTTATAATCTCATATTTTTTTATAATGATAAGTTGATTATTTTAAGATTTGAGTAAAATCTACCTTTGTAAAGTTATATCACATTCAAACAGCATCATTATCTATTTCAGAGGATTACATATCTCAAAAAAATATTACATTAGAATCGTCTTTGAATGTAATCCTTGCTGCACAAGCAACCGTATATTTATTATACTAAGAAATCAAAGTCCTTTGAGCTTAACTTAAACTTAAGTCTATCTCTACACCAAGAAGATTTTACTTTAAAAAGAAGAAGCAAGGATTTTCTTCTCCAAGAAATCTTTGGAAAAATGTCGAAAGGTTATTCAATAAAATTCAAAAAGAATTTATTTTATCGTGTTATCATAGAACTGATTCAATTCTAAATGCTTCGGAAATCAGTTTTACCTATAAAAGTTTTGAAAGAAGTATTGAAATGCGATGTTGCTGTAAAATAAAATACCATTACATTGCTTGGATTTGAGCAATGTATCCATATTCAATATCCAAAGCGATTTATTCTAGTGGTCCAGACCTCGCAATACTGGGGGATAAAAGGTAATCCTGCTGGAATTTGGTGTACAGATCTATTGACACTCCAGATAGAATTCAACCAAGAACAATAATGGGGCAATAACATCGTATAGCTAGCTATTCGGTTCTAGGACTTTGAATGCGATTTATCCAACCCTCTGGTTGCTAGGTAACGTAAGTCAAGACGTTGCTTCGTTATCTTTCTTAGCGGCACAAGTCAAGCATGAATTTATTTCTGATCTTCAAAATGAAATGTCCAGGGAAACGAATAGTTGTCAGGGTTCATGAAAAGTATGGGGAAGTGAAATATGCTACATTGATAATGTAATTTTTTAAAATTGTTTATGTAAGTTTTCAGCTGATATTTTAAACGTTATAAAGTTATTAAAAACATTTAAAATGTTATAAAGATAAATAAAAAAGATTCTGATAAAACGCTATAGAGATAAATAAAAAAGATTCTGATGAAACTTTATAAATATAAATAAAAAAGATTCTGATAAAATGTTATAAAGATAAATTAAAAAGATTCTGATAACACGTTATAAAGATAAATAAAACATTTTTTGATAAAACGTTATAAATATAAATAAAAAAGATTCTGATATAACGTTATAAAGATAAATAAAAAAGATTCTGATAAAACGTTATAAATATAAATTAAAAAGATTCTAATAAAACGTTATAAAGATAAATAAAAAAAGATTCTTACAAAATGTTATAAAGATAAATAAAAAAAGATTCTTATAAAATGTTATAAAGATTCTGATTTTAAAAGTTATAAATGTAAATAAAAATGATTCTGATTATATATTAAATTATTTTATACCATTTGGATACATTTAGTTGGGTTAGGCGTTATATTTCCCCATGGAAAGATGTTATATTTGTAATAATTCGTGAGAAATAAGATTTTCGATCAATACGGTCATTTTAAGAAAACATATAATTATTTGCTATTTATGTGTAATAAAAAAATAAAAGACAAACTTTTCATAGAAAGAGTTTATTCATACATTCTTATTTTTTAATTCATGTTCATTCCTGTTTTTGTAATAAACATGAAAGTCCTATTTCTATATGTAATATATCTTATTAATTGTTTTAATATTTAATATTGAATTATTTAAAACGTTCATAAGGCACCAAAAGATTATTTTCAAGGAAAAATTATTTTTATGCAATTAGTATTTAGCTAATAATTTAATATTATTAATTTATGAGAATAAGGCTTTATAAGCTTTTATGCATTTATTTGTTAAAAATGCATAAATTGTTTAATAAAATTGCATTTTTTAAAAAATTAATTATGTAATTAATTTTTATTACAAGTTTTATTTAAAAAAGACATAAAGAATAATTATACTTTATGAATCCTCATTTAAAGTTTAATTATATGAAATTAATAAACTCCTTAAAAATTGGCGATTTATCAAAATATTTATGAGTATAACATTTTTGAACAAAATAAGTACACTTCTACTTTCAAATTATTTACTATACTATAATAATTTGTTTTTATAAACTATTACATTTTTAATTCTTAAAATGAATTTGATTTCAAAGCTTTTTTTTCTCAGAAATTTTAATTCATCAAAAAATTTATTACATTTTCTTTAAAATCTCACATTTACATTTTAGGGAAGAAATTTGAACTAGAGAAATTATTTATGTTTTTAATATCTCTACTTTATAAATGAAATAGAATTTTTATTTATAAAAATGTTTTAATCAAATGTTAATATATTATGTTATATCTACCATTAAAAAAATTAGTAGCCTTTCCACATCTTTAGTTTACAATATAATTTCTGATCAAATCCTTTGATATTTTGCACAAACACACAGTCAAAAATGCATATTATCAATGACTGAAAAAATGTGATTTGCTGAATTTTTTCAACCAGAGAGCTTTTTGTTTTTTTCTAAAAGAGCCCTTTTAAAAAACTCCCCAAAATGTTAAAGATTGGTTTCTTGGAAGAATTTTTAGTGGAAACCTAACGATCTTATGTTCGTGACGAAACTTTTAAAGTGCAATAATTTTTTTTATTTCTTTTGAAGTTCAATTTCTTTTTCGTGGAACGGTACCATTGTGGTTTAAATTTCTTAGAAAAAGAAAGTTGATTCTTGGGCTTCTACTTTAATTTTGAATGATAAATTGCTGAAAGTATTTTAAAACATTTTTTTTTCAAAACTAACAAGTAGATTACTGATTTTTGCATTTTGTAAACTTTGTTTTAAATGAAATGTTTTGTTGTTAAGATTCTTCTTAATACGATTATTTCAAGTACTGCTTAATGAATTTTTTTTTTTTTTTCTGTGAAAATGTATTTGAAAACAAAGTTAAAAAACAATGATTGCAAAAATTTTATTACTGAATGATATTTGAAACATAATTATTGCACATGGTATTTTTTTTTTTTTTTTTTAATATTTGTGTTTAAATTTCAATATTTTATTTTCATATAAAAATAAAAATTTTAGTACGAAAAAGAATACACAATCAATTTTTTGAAGCTTATTTTTATAAGTAAGGCAATAATGAAACAAAATAATAATTTTCTTAAAGTCTGATTTTTACTTTCTGTGAAATTAAAATTTTATAAATAATTAATATTTTCAATATCATTTATTGTTACTGAACCAATTAAATTTTTTTTCAATCAATATACGTTATAAATTTGTGTGTTTCATAGAAGAAAAAAACCCGCAATATTATTTTTAAAAATGTATTTATAGCATGCATTGAGGATTGCAAAAACAGTTGGCACAAGTGCATTGTGTCCGGAGATCCTACTTTGAAATCCATGAAATAAATTTGGAAGAATAAAGAGTTTTTGAAAAAAAAATAATTGGCCTTACTTTTTAGGCACAGTAATATGACTGAAAATATAGGATTTACCGAATTTTTTCTACCAGATTGAGCTTTTTTTTTCTAAAAGAGCTATTTTAAAAAACTCCCCAAAATGTTAAAGATTGCTTTCTTGGAAGAATTTTTAGTGGAAACCTAACGATCTTATGTTCGTGACGAAACTTTTAAAATGAAATGATTTTTTTTTTTTTTTTTTTGTGGAACGGTATCATTGTGGTTTAAACTTTCTAGAAAAAGAAAGTTAATTTTTGAGCTTCTACTTTAAACTTGAATGATAAATTGCTGAAAGTATTTTAAAATATTTTTTTTTTCAAAACTAACAAGTAGATTACAGATTTTTGCATTTTGTATAGTTTCTTTGAGATGAAATGTTTTGTTGTTACGATTCTTCTTAATACGATTATTTCAAGTAGTTCTTTAATGAGGTTTTTTTTTCTATGAAAGTTTATTTAAAAACAAATTTCAAAAACAATGCTCACAAAAATTTTATTACTGAATGATATTTGAACTATAATTATTGCATATGTTTATCCAAAAAACTTATATTCACATGATATTACTTTGATTTTTTAAAAATATTTACGTTTGAATTTCAAAGTCCATTTTCATATATTAATAAAATTGTAGTACAAAAAAGAATGCATCCATTTTTTTAGACTTATTTTTCTGGTATGGATGTCGAGAATAATGAAATCAAATGAAAATTTTATTTTAAGTCTCACTCACTTTAAGTCTCAATTTTCTTTCAAATAACCTTTTCTGTGGAAGAAATTAAAACTTTATAAATAATTGATGTTTTTAATATTATTTATAGTTATTGAACTGATTAAATTTTTTCAATAAATGTACTTATTACAAATGGTTGTGTTTTATTGAAAAAACAACAACCCAGTATTATTTTTAATAATAGAAAACTTAAAAGAAGCTAATATAAAAAATAAGTTAAAATTTGTGATTGATTTTAAATGAAATTAGTTTTAAAGCGATACCTTAACGTTTCATCTAAATAATTAATACAATAATTAATACATCTACACAATTAATACAAGTATTAATTATGCATTGTATTTTTCATTAAATATATACGTAATTAACACAGAATAACATTCTAAATTAATAAAATTTATTTGTATTCTGAGTACAGAATTATTATTTTCCTTTAGTTTTACCTCTATCATCACTTTATTAAAGAGTCAATTTTTCGACGAGAGTTTTCTGCCCATTATTCCAAGTGTTTGCTAAGTTATTTATTATAATCTAGAAATTTTAAATGGTGAGCAATTTAACAAGTATCTCCTTTCATAGAATTTCAAATATTTCTGTGTCCTAATAAAATATAGACAACATTTTTCTTCCATCATTCTTCAACACACATTTTAAAAGTAATTTAATACTTTGCCCAATTAAAGTTCAAAATACTAAAAAAGAGTGAACAGCAATTACTGAAATAAAATTTTTGCATTTATAGAACATATGGGTTTGACAAAAAAAAATGCAACGTTTTCTGAATCAAACTCAAAAAGCGATATTTAGATCCAATACAAAATCAAAGAAAAATGAATTTGAAATATTATATATAAGACAGCTCTCATTAATTGATTTTAACTCACAATTACTCAAATACCGCTTTTAATTCATTATAAAAATTGGCATTGGACCTTTAGTATTCTCATCATTTGACTGAAAATCGTGATTAAATGGAAACGAATATCTCTGAAGTAGCTGGAAAGTAAATAAATAATAAACATATTTAAAATAAAACTAATTTAAAATCATTGCAAACTGATCTTCAAGACTCTGTTGCACTTGTTGAAGAAACATTATAATAAATACGTAGGAGTCTAAAATTAAAACACGAATATAATATCACATCACTTAATAACCATTTTCACTTCCAACATCATAAACACATGAAACCCTTCTCAGGTACCAAGAGTCAAAAACAAGGTTGCTCAAGAGAATCAGGAAAGACGAAACCAAGTTTCTGAAATTAGCTCTTGTTGTTTACCGAGCAACGAATTAATAAATTAATTAAGCTTTGCTCTAGGATCGAAATTAGTTGCAAGATCATTTGTTCTCGAATTTCGAATTTTAACAAATTTCCTTTGTCTTTTGCAGTTGGGATCCCCTCGGCTAAATGAAGTTAAGAAGAGGAGTAAATTGTCTTTTGAACAAGAGGGTTTGCAAGAAAATAGAAATCTCGAACCCTGGAGGCGTTTCAGAAAATCATGTAGATTGAGATACAGAGAGAGCAAAGCAGGTGTTTTTAACTGTGCCTTGAATTAATATTATTAATTGAATTAATTGAATATATTTTATAATTAATTTTAAAAGTGATCGTAGGAATAAACTTTTGAACAATGTATCTTAATATATATATGTAGTTATTACAAAGTAAAGCAATCTATTTACTTTATTTTTATATTTGCCTCAAAATTCCCATAATTACTTATAAAAGAATTTACATATAGAAAAATGGAATTTTAATATTTAAATGTTGAATTATTTTTACTCTGCATTTAATTATTAAAATTCAATTAATTCATGAAATTAGTAATGTTTGAAAAAAACTAAGAAATATTAAAAAAAAAAAAATATTGCCTGAATAAAGCTGATTTTGGTTGAATTTGAAGTAGAAACTTGGATTAATTGCTTTGCTTGTTCTCGAATTTCGAATTTTAACAAATTTCCTTTGTCTTTTGCAGTTGGGATCCCCTCGGCTAAATGAAGTTAAGAAGAGGAGTAAATTGTCTTTTGAACAAGAGGGTTTGCAAGAAAATAGAAATCTCGAACCCTGGAGGCGTTTTAACAAATTAAATTTCTGGTATGAGTGATTAACAAGGCTATTCAGCTGTGTCCTAGAATGCAAAAATGTTCAGAAAGTCATGTAGATTGAGAGATAGAGAGAGCAAAGCAGGTGTTTTTAACTGTGCCTTGAATTAATTGAATATATCTTATAATTAATTTTAAAAATGAATGTCGGAATAAAGTTTTGAACAATGTATTTCAATATATATTTAGCTATTACAAATTAAAACAATCTATTTACTTTATTTTAATATTTCACTTAAAATTCCCTAATTCATTATTAAAAAATTTACAGATGGACAAATGGAATTTTAATACTCAAATGTTTAATTATTTTTATGATGCATTTAAGTATTAAAATTCAGTTAATTCAAAAAATTAGCAATGTTTGAAAATTACCAAGAAATATAAAAAAAATATTGCCTGAATAAAGCTGATTTTCGTTCGATTTGAAGTAGAAATTTGGATAGAAAAAATATTTTTTACGTTAAAAAATCTTAAACGTTTTATTGGGTTGGCAGGAACATTAAACTTTAGATCATATTAAGATTTAATATGTATTTTTTTAGAAATTATTTTCTGTTTATAATATTGCTAAAACTAAATCTTTTCGTGCATTTTCTTATTTATTTACTACACGATTGCTGTTCTTGTCCATCAGTGTTCCTAATGATCAGTCTATTTATGAAATTAATGAATATACAATGAAATGCATTGTCTTCTGAAGAACATTGAGGGGTTACTGTTCTGCAGCTGTGTTGCAAATGAAAAAAAGAAACCCAGTAGAACTCATCAGGCAGTCTGTCTTTTGTTACTTTTATTTGGTTTTTTTATCGTTCTGAAGGAATCGACACTGTATTTTCTTTCTTTCGTTTCTGATGGCATCGTCATTGTATTTTCGTCCTTTCTTTTCTGATGGCATCATCATTATATTTTCCTTTTTTTCTGATGGCATCGCTCATTGTATTTTACTTCTTTCGTTTCTGATGGCATCGTCATTGTATTTTAGTCGTTTCTTTTCTTATGGCATCATCATTGTATTTTTCTTCTTTATTTTCTGATGGCATCATCCTTGTATTTTCCTTTTTTCTGACGGCATCATCAATGTGATCATTTTGTCTCTGATAACATCACCGTTATATTTTTCTTCTCGTTCTGGAAGAGTCACCATTGTGTTTTTTATTCTGAAGGCACCGCCATTGTGATTTCTTCTACTGGCTTCTGAAGGCATCAATTATGAGTTTCCTTTTTCTAATTTCAGAAGGCATCATCATTGATTTTTTCTTATTTTTGAAGGTAATATTTTCTTTTTTGTAACCTACATACCATTAATGGCACACCATGATATAACTCATTGAAAAATAGCCCCAATTATTTTTTTTTGTCAGAAACAATACTGTTAAATTTAAATGTACATTTTCGCAGAACTTGGAACGTAAACTTTATGCATTTAATAAAAAGGGTTTTTAATAACTACTTAATTACAAAGTTACTAAGAAAATACAGATAATGACAGTCAATTTTACAACGACATATCTCTTATTTTACTGTAATTCAAAATATTCTACATCTCTTATTTTACAAAAATTTAGATTATCACAGTAATGGCTTAGTACTTCATTTCATAAATGATTTCTAAACTTAACATTTTATTGATAATAAAAGTCCTTAACGAAGCTCAGTAATTTCCTGTGTTAAGTACATTTTCTGCACTCTCTCATATCAAATGGTAGTTAAGTATCTGTTATTCAAATTCCGATTAGGAAGAAGAATTCGATTCCGATTTCAATTTATGTTGAAATATCTGTTATTTAAATTCAATTTAAGAAGGAAACATAATTAAGTTTCCAAAGTTTTAACAACTTTAACATCCAAATATTTACATTTGATTGTAAAGTCATTTTACATGCAGAATATTCTACTTACATTCGACACAATATATTTAAACAAATAAATTCTCCAAGAACACTTATGCTTAAGTGAGTACTTCAGTTTTGAAATAAAGTAATTATAATTAAAAAAGAAAATTTATTGGGCAGTTAAAATGTACAGTTATTTTTCGAGTTACAAAATCCTCAGCAATAAAAAGAAATTTACAATAAAACTGATAATATTTTAGTATATGCTTTATCATTAGACTATGTAATTATCATAAGAAAATGGAATTCTAAAGTTTTCTAAGATAAAATTGTGTAAGACGAACACGCACATTAAAAAAATACAAAGTATCTATATACAAATATCATATATATATATATCAATATCATCTATATCAAAGTATCATAGTATTTTCAAAATTCACATATTTACTTATTTGTATATTTATTGTTTCTTATTATATTTGTAAACTTATTGTTTCTTATATATTATTTGTATATTTATTATTTCTTATATATTATTTGTAAATTTATTGTTTCTTATTTATTATTTGTATATTTATTGTTTCTTATATATTATTTGTAAATTTATTGTTTCTTACATTTTATTTGTAAATTTATTGTTTCTTATATATTATTTGTAAATGTATTGTTTCTTATATATTATTTGCATATTTATTGTTTGTTTATTTGCATATTGGTTGCTTATTTTTATATTTTTTTGTTATTTCTAGCTTTATATATTGCTGCCTAGTGTGCAGAAGAACGAAATTCGAAACCACTAATAGGATATGTGTTTGCCACGATTGACAATCGATGATGATCATGATAGTCTGTATAAGCATGAAGTTGTTTGATGGGAATTTTCTGAAATTTATTTAATAAGGACTAAATTGCGGAGTAATCAGTGGCAAACAAGTCACTTTCCATTACTTATTGGTAGATTATCTGTGACATACATTATTGGAAACATGGAAACATGTAAATGTCATACAATATTTTTTCCTTATATAAATTCTGTTTGAATTTAATAATTTGGAAACAAACATTTTCCTTAATTCTAAGAATTATGATAGAATATATTCAACAGAATTTATTTATACATTTTTTTAAAAATTAATCTCATTTATTTATTTTAGTAAATCATTTGTATATTCACTATTTTCATATTACAAGCGAAATTAACATTTTAATAAGAGCATCTCTCAAGTAGGCACTTTAAAAGTAATTGCTTTGCTGCGCGGATTAACAAATTCATCGAATTATTTAGAGAAAAATTAAATTACAATTTTAACATTCTTGGTTAAGTAGGGTTCATTTCCTCTGCCTTACGAATCTCCTTACTAATTGCAACCTTCCAAAACTCGACGAATTTCTTTATTAAGCTTATTTAAAATCCCCAATGAAAATTAGAAAAATCCCTATTCGATGATCTCATTTAAATTACATATGTCATATGCCTTTATCACTTTTTCCATAATTTCTACCTTTTCGTAGATTATCTGTGGCCTACATGGAATCGACATAAATGGATACGGCATACATAATATATGGGACAGTATGGAATCCGATAAAAAAAATTATTACTATGGATATAAAATGAACAAAATGATACAAAATAAAAAAATTAAATGATTTTTATTCAATTTGAGAAATAAATTCTTTGAATGTAAGTTTTTGAATAAATATAGCAAAGAATTATTTTCTCCTTGACTGGTAAAATAAAATGATTCTTGAAAATTCGAATATTAGATGGAAGGCCTTCGAAATATTAATAAAAAGACCTATTAACTTAGAAAACGTAGTATTAGCAAATTTGACTAAAAAGAATATAAGATAAGTTGGGTATTTACTGAATAAAATAAATTTAAGGTATCTATGCATACACATATAAAAATTGAATGCATAAAATCAGTTAAAATGTCTTACAAAGTAAAGGAAAATATTAAATTCAGATGAAGAATTTAGCGAAGTAGAAAATTAAAGTGTGCTTTTTCAAACATATAAGGCCTAGATTAAAATAACTTATTTAAGTAGTTTTAAGTTATTGAAATTGACTACATTTTTTATTAATGTGTAAAAAATTATATAAATGCCATACAATATGTTTTTCCCTTATTTAAATTTACATTTAATGCCTCGGAAACGACCATTTTCCTTAATTCTAAAAAATATGACAGAATATATTCAACATCTTTTATTTATTCATTTTTTAAAATTTAATCTCATTTATTCATTTTAGTAAATCACTTGCATGTTCACAATTTCCATATTACAAGCGAAATTAACATTTTAATAACAGCATCTCTCATGTAGGTACTTTAAAAGTAATTGCTTTCCAACGCGGATTAACAAATTCATCGAATTATTTAGAGAAAAATTTAATTATAATTTTAACATTCCTGGCAATGCAGGGTTAATTTCCTCTGCATTACGGATCTCCTAACTAATTGCAACCTTCCAAATCTTATTTAAAATCCCTAATGAAAATTTAAAAAAATCCCTATTTGATGATCTCATTTAAATTACATACGTCATATCCCTTTATCACTTTTTCCATATTTTCCTTATAACCGAAAGTGAAGTTAATTATTCTCAAAACCCCTGGACCTTCAATGCAATAAAATGACGAAGATGATAATAATGTCATTAATATTTTCATTTTTTCTGATCGAAATTGGAATATGACAGCCAAACTGGTGATAAATGCATAATAAAAGCAAAATAAATTTATGAAAGCAATTTGCTTTTGATTGGGTTATTTAGGTTGGATTTCAAATAATTGAGTTGGAATGATTTTATAACAGAGCGTATTTTCTCATTAGTTCTTTTTTCCCAAGGCTTAAATCTCCAGATGGAAAGACATCGCACTAATTCTTTATTGAGTTAGCTAGACTATTATTATAACTTATTTACTAACTAATAATAAATATTTATTCTGACATATTAATTTGTACTAATTGACATGCAAAACAGAAATTCTGTGGTGTTCATATGTGATATCCACTGAAAGACTGAAAGGTTTGGAAACGTCATAACTTGTTTGATTTCAATCATTTTTTGTAGGTTATACAGCAGCCCTTAAAGATTATAATGTTACGTACTAATCATGCATTATATATCAGTTTTTAAACAAAAATAAACATAGGATATTATCGAATAGTTTTGAAGTAAATATTATTTATAAGAAGAACAATTAAATAAAATTTGAAGCAGAATACGCAAATTGTGCAGAACTCCAGTCATAGCTTTATAAATGAACTCAAAACTACTAATTCCTATAAAGTAAATTATTTTGAAAGCACCTTTTGCATTCTACCATATTTTGAGTTCAATTAAACATTGAAAAACTAATTATGTGGGTATACATTATTCGAAAGCAAGGAATTCGCATTAAAAAAAAAAAAAAAAAAAATTGCTATGGATATACAAAGAACAAAGAAAATTGAACAAAATATTAAATAATTTTTTTGAATATGAAAAAAAAAAAAACTCTTGAATACAAGTTTTTGAATAAATTTTTGTTTTCGAAAACAGAAAAGATTCTAGGAAAATGATCTAGTAAAGAATTATTTTTCCTTGACTGGTAAAATAAAATGATTCTTGAAAATTCGAGAATTAAATGGACGGCTTACGAAATAATAATAAAAAAATCTATTAACTCAGGAATTGTAGTCTTAGGAAATTTGATTAATAAGAATGTAAGATAAGTTGGATATTTACTGAATAAAATACATTTAAGCTATCTATGCATACGTATATAAATATTGAATGCATAAAAATCAGTTAAAATATAGTACAAAGTAAAGGAAAATACGAAATTCAGGTAAAGAATTTAGCGAAGTATAAAATTAAAGTTTGCTTTTTAAAATATATTAAGTTTAGATTAAAATAAATTATTTAAGTAATTTTAAGTTATTGAAATTAACTCAAGTTTTTTATTAATGCATAATAAAATGAATTAAATGTCATACAATATATTTTTTTTCCTAATATACATTCTGTTAGAATTTATTAATTTGAAAAAGAAACTTTTCTTTAATTCTAAGACTTATTATAGAATTTATTAAATTTATTCATTTTTTTAAATTTTATTTATTCATTTTTTTAAATTAATCTCATTTATTCATTTTTTTTTAAATAATTTTATTCATTCATTTTTTTAAAAATCTCATTTATTCATTTTTTAAAAATTAACTTCATTTATTCATTTTAGTAAATCTCTTGCATATTCTCTATTTTCATATTACAAGCGAAATTAACAGTTTAATAAGAGCATCTCTCAAGTAGGCACTTTAAAAGTAATTGCTTTCCTGCGCGGATTAACAGATTCATCGAATTATTTAGAGAAAAATTTAATTATAATTTTAACATTCTTTTCAAAGCAGGGTTCATTTCCTCTGCATTTCGAATCTCTAACTAATTGCAACGTTCCAAAACTCGACGAATCTCTTTATTAATCTTAATTAAAATCCCTAATGAAAATGAAAGAACACTATTTGATCTCATTTAAATTACATGTGCCATATTCATTTTATCACTTTTTTCATATTTTCCCTATAAACCGAAAGTGAAGTTAATTATTCCAAAACCCCTGAACCTTCAATGCAATAAAGTGACCAACATGATAATAATGCCATTAATGTTTTCATTTCTTTTTGAACGAAATTGGAATATGACAGCCAAACTGGTGATAAATGCATAATAAAAGCAAAATAAATTTATGAAAGCAATTTGCTTTTGATTGGGTTATCTAGGTTGGATTTCAAATAATTGAATTGGAATGATTTTATAACAGAGCGTATTTTCTCATTAGTTCTTTATTCTCAAGGCTTAAATCTTCAAATGAAAAGATATCGCATTAATTCTTTATTGACTTAGCTAGATTATTATTATAACTTATTTACTAACTAATAATAAATATTTATTCTGAGATATTAGTTCGTACTAATTGACATGTAAAACTGAAATTCTCTGGTGTTCATATGTGATTTTTACTGAAAGACTGAAATATTTGTAAAGGTCATAACTTGTTTGTTTTCAAAATTTTTTGAGGTTTTAGAGTATCCCTTAGAGATTAAAATGTTATGTACTAAACTTTCATTATATAACAGTTATAGAACAAAAATAAAATGGGTTTCAATCGAATAGTTTTTAAATAAATATTATTTTTAAAAATGTAATTAAATAAAATTTGCAGCAGAACATATAAATGACGGAAAATTCATATAATTATGTAGGAAATGAATTCAAAACTATTAATCTCTTTTAAGTAAATTATTTTGAAAACGCCATTTGTATTTTACCATATTTTTTTTATTCAATTAAACATTAAAAAACTAATTTATTGAAAAGTCTTTAGAAACTACAGTAATACATTTTTAATTAAAGATAATTAAATAAATTTTTGACAATACATTTTCATAAGAAATAAACGAAAAGTTTTTGATAATTATATAATAATAATAATAATATTAAAAAAATATTTGTAATTATTTTAAAAAGATAAATTATATTTGTAAATCATTAGCGCAACTGAATTTATATTCATGTCAAAGCATTTTATCAGTAAAAAAAGAATAAAAGTGTACTTCAAATAAATTGTTTCTTGATAAATGATCCTTGAATCTTTCATAATGATTTTCTATACACTGATTAGATTTTTAGCAAAATTTTTATTAAGTTATTTTATTTTTAATTTATTAGTTTTTTTATGTAATTCTTTATGAAATGCCCTTTGTTATGCTATGATAGTTTTGTTCTTAAACTTAATAAATTATGATTCGTGAATAATCTGAAATATTAAAAAATAATAATCAATATTATTTTCATTATTATAATGAATAAAAAGTACTCTCTGCACGAGTACCTTTTTATTATGATCATTAATTGATTAGTTTTAGAATAATTAATATAATTATATATTGGAAATAACTAAATGTTTTTACACCGTATTCAGATTAATTTAAAAGCAGACGTTCAAAAATTAATTATAGTATAGCACACAACACCAGAGTTCTGGTTCCAGTTTACTGTTGGCATCAACTATCGAACTGTTTGCAGAAAAGAGGAGACTCGATAGCGATTGTGAAAGGAAATGAAAACTGTTGTGCACACTAACTGGAAGTTTTTCTGATTTTTTTTTATACGTCTCAATTCAAGGCCAGTAACTAAGAGTCCTAGTAGAAAAGGAATGTTCCTATTTCATTGATCATTGTTGATGCGCTCAGAGTATACATAAATGGAAATATGAGGAACGATATATGAATCGGGAAATTACAAATATTTACAAATATTGACCACTGTGTGTTGTCGGTTTGTTACAATTTACACAATCTTTAAAGACATACGTTTTACCGCATTTAAGGGTATGATGCCACATAAAAAATATAGATTTAAAAATACTAAATCTTTGAATTATAAACCACAACACGAATTCCTTTAAAACATTTATCGCACTACATAAAATAATCTCATAATGAATTTTTAATAATAACCACCAATAAAATGTAATCTTTAAAAAATAAGGAAATAAAAAACATTTGAATAAAAGAATAACACAATTAATCTTACGCTTTTCTAGAGTTTGCTATATATATTTATATCGAATATTAAATAATTAAGCAATATAAATTGAAACCTGGGCAAGGATGTATCTGGTGGATAGAGCACTAGGCTAAGAAAAAATTGAAAGTCGGTTTGAAATCTAGTTCGAGAACTTAACTTAAATTATAACTTCACTCAAATTAACCTTGAAATTGAATTGACTATGAAATTGACATAATCAATCATTGATTCGTCGTCTCACATCATTGATGTGCGTAATGAATGAGTCGGATGGAAAGTCTTTGGGTAAATGCGAGCCCTCTGGTGGATGTTTATTCTAAGCTGAAGTGGTTACAGTAACCAACATTGGCCTTTAATAGTAGTATTTATCAATCATAGATTCGTCGTCTCACATTATTGATGTAGTACATAATGAACGAGTCAGATGGAAAGTCCTTTCTTTGTGTAAATGCGAGCTCTCAGATGCCGTCTGGTGGATGGTCATTCTAAATTGAAGTGGTAACAGTAACCAACATTGCCCTTTAAAAGCAGTATTCATCAATTGATTCATCATCACACATCATTGATGTACATAATGAATGAGTAGGATCGAAAGTCTTTGGGTAAATGCGAGCCCTCAGATGCCCTCTGGTGGATGTTCATTCTAAATTGAGGTGGTAACAGTAACCAACATTGACCTTTAATAGCAGTGTTTATTTAACAGAATCCATAAAAAAAACTTTGAAGATGCATGGATAAAACGCGTAACCGCGTAAAGAATCTTCCTGTAAAAAATAGTTTGGTGAAATAATAAAAGTTATTTAAGTGAGAATAAAATGGAAGACACGGGCTTTTGAAACAAAGTAAACAGCTTAATTGAATTTTACCATTTTTTTCTAATAAAAAGACATCAGTTGATTATTTGTCTTGCTTTAAATATTTCGTTATTTATTATAAGTAAAATAATTACTTTATAGCAGGCAAAAACTTAAGGAAATAGAATGTTTACTCTTTGCCTCTTAGTCATACTAGAACTCGTCCAAGTTTGCATGAAAGAGAAAAAAAAATAATAAAAAGCAAATCTTATTATTTTAAGGAAGCTCTCTGAAATCGAAAAAACTAAAAAGCACTTCCATCTTCTTTATGTGAAAGAGAAAAAAGAAGCACAAATTTTTTTTTTTTTTTGAAAGAAATTGACTGGCGCATGCATGGAGAAAAGTTCAAAGAGATTCTATCTACTTTTCAGTTTACCAGAAATAAAAGTAGATTTTTCTGGTATTTCTACAAAAGAAAATCGTTTGTAAAAGTTTTGAAATAAATATATTTATTCTTCCTTCCAAGTTGAATTCGAAAAATGTTACTGAAGCTCTGGCAGTTTTTTTTTTATTATAAGCCTATTCTTTTGATCTATGCTGTTCAATTTTAGTGTCCGGTCTAGAAGCAGGAGTAGTTTTTTTTTAAAAAGATGGTTCTAGAGTTTTCGATGGTTTACTTCGTTTTTTGTGGTATTATGCGTATATGACACTATACTACAAAGAATTCGGTTCTGAGAAACAGCTGAGACTGAAGTTCTACAAAAAAAAGTGTTTTTTGTTTGAGTTTTGACAGAATAAGAAATTTTGGTCGGATATATCAAATGACAAAAATTGTGGTCAAACAAGAGAATTTAGTGAAAGAAAGATACTTCCTAATACGGTTCTTAGACATCTCTAACAAAGCTTTTATACACAAGGGGGAACATTAACTATAGAAAATATTTATTATGCTATTCAATATTTGATGTATTTTGTATAAAGCAATTCGAAATAAATAGAATTAAATTATAAATATTTAATTTATTTTTCTTCCTCCTTCAGGTTTAGGATATTTTCTATTATAAAGTATACTTAACATGAATTATTAATAAAATATACTGCAGAGTGCTCAATTGTGATCTGAAATATTTTTTTAGGCACTATGATTGTAGCTTAAACTTTTTTTTATGTATATGATTTCCATCTATAGAAATCAAAGATTTGAGTAAAAATTATCAGTACACATTAAAGTTTTGATAGATAAAGAAACTGAATATCTGATACATAATTAATTTCGAATAGTGATTTATGTTTATAATTTTCTCAAAAAGATTTTATGTTTAAATTTTCATTTTTGTTTTTGTAAAATATAAATTTAAAAGAAACTTTCCGGTATATATTACCAAGGCCACGTTTCAAAAATTGCGCATTTTATGGAATTTTGACGGCAAATGAAATTAAAAATGGAATTAGCTCTGTTTAAAAAGTAAATAATATTTCAAACCGTCTTTTTTAAATCTGTTGAAATGAGGTTATTTGAATATTAAAATTAACCAAATTATTTAATAGAAAACATTAACATTTTCTTAATATTATTAATAATTTTAACTTGTTCTACAGGTTATTTCAAATTCTTCAGGAATTCTATTAATAATTTTATGTTGCCTTTCATGTGAACGTTGCATTCATGATTGTAGCATAAAGTTAGTAAGTATGCGAATAATCACAGTTTGATTTTGACTGTTGAGATAGATTGTAGTAATTATTAAAAATGATTGAACTCGACAAAAATTGTGATAGAAGGGTTTATTACTTGAAACTTTCAAATGATAAAATTTTTTAACAAATTATATTATTTTTTCAATACCACTTTCTAGCCATTATCACTATAGCAATTACTTTAATAACACAGAAAACAATTTGGCATACTTCATTAGTAAAAGTATTCAAGATCTTAGTGGATTTCTGGACAAAACAATTGATAAAAAATAATTGCGATATTAATTTAGAAAAAAAAGAAAAGTGTAGATTCAGAAAAAAATGCACATTGCACGCATACATAAAAAATATTGTATTTCATATGTTTTTTGCGATCACTTTAACACATGTGAGAATAGAATTATACTTTATTCGAAATATTTTATTGTAAATGTACAGTTTGTATTTCTAAATACCAATGATTCAATTATTAAGAAAATTTTGAATAAATTTAACTTTCAGCAAGGTTGTGCATTGGTGGCCTGAGATTGTTTTCAATGCAGTTCAAAATAAAGTTTCTTAATTTTAATAATTTTCCCGTACTTATAGATTATTGTTTCAAACTTTAATGACAAGAACATATGTGAAAAACAGTGGCATTAAAGAAGTTTTTATTATTCCATTTATGCAATTGATTTATTTTAAAAATTCAACCTCACTTCTTATTTATATTTAATATATTTAAATTTAATGTAATAAAATTTTCTTTTGTAGGAATTTTACTTCATTGCAGCATTTTTACCTGTTTGTTATGATGGATATCTCAAATCAATAATTAGTGGAATTAGTCTTTTTCACTGAAAAATTAATAATATTTTTTCTGCTGTTATCTAAATTTTGTTATTCTTCATAAGTAGCAAACATGAGTATTTTTCTTTCACAAGTGGCCCATCCTAGTTTACAGAATCGAATTATTTCAAAATTTAAAAGAATAAGCAACCTAAATAATAAAAAAAACATCAAGTCTCATATATATTTATATTGACATTTATTTTAATTTATACAAAAATAATAAATTTAATTCACTTATGTTCAATAAAGCAGTTTTACCTATATTGTAATTCAAAACACATATTAAATATGCAGAAAAAATATGTATCGCTACATATATACATATTGATGGTAACTGTTTTTGAAGTTTTAATCTCCTAATTGATGAGGAGAATACGCAGTATTTGGTAATTATTTAGTTTTCAATTAAATTTCTGGTGATATTCAACGAAATTTTAACATATCTGCATTATTTTGGATGAATTGTATACATAAATTGAATTTCAACCATTAATTGGATAAATGGAACACGGGTTGGTCAATATTGAGATAAGGATACAATTATATGGAATGGGATGACAATTAGCATGAATGGAATGTAAAGTAGATTTTAAACTCTAAATAGCACAATACCAACAATGGTATAATTTAGTTCACAGATTAATTAAGTTACTATTTGTGGAAAAGGTTTATCGATTCAATGACGATTAACATTATTATCCATATTTGATTATATCTGATTTTATAATTCAATATTAAGAAATAATGAAAGATAATTCTCAAACCGAATAATAAAATACTCGCAAAATTTGAACGAGATGTGATATTTTGGGTTAGCTTGCTATTAAACAGTGTTACTGCATTAGAACTGTTGTAATCAAATTTACATTGAATTGAAATATGATAAGTACAAAAGTCCTACGTTTAAGTTCTATATATACAGAAGTCCCGAATTTCATTCTTTTAAATCATTATATTTCGAAATATTGTATGAATTTTTATAAAATAATTCGTAGAATTTTTTGATTATCAAATAAATGTACAAGTAATGTAACAAAATCTTGGATTTTTTAGAAATGATTAAATTAATAACTAGATATTTCAAATATCTAAAATAAAATAATGTTGCAAATTCACTGCAATACATTGAATTATATAGATTTTTTTATTGTTTTGTAATTTTTTAAACGATCTATATTTCTAAAGACATTGCTTCGATTTTAAGAATATAGCGATGCTTAACTTATATTAATTATTCAATTAATAATCGACTAAAATTTCTCTGATCGATGACAATACGTATATATTTATTTATACTATAAATATTTGAGATAATAATCTCATATCTATAAATCCTTTCATGATACGCACACAGCATAGATTTGAAAACAGCATAGTATTTATTATCATATTGAAACAACATTATTTTTTAGAATATAAAAATTAAAAGAATTTGTTTGGTATTCTATATCAATAATCACAAATTAATTTATTTTTATGAAATAATACTCTTTTACGAATATGTTCAGGTATATACGAAATTATGCATATTCAATTGTATGTAACTAATAGGCCCACGAATTTAAACAAATAAAAAAATCCAATAATTGTTATTTGGTATATTTCATCAATAAATGCAAATTAACGTATTTTTATAAAATAATACGCTTACGAATCTGTTCATTATATACAAAATTATACATATTCACTTTTATGTAACTAATAGGCACACGAATTTAAACAAATAAAAAAAATCCGAATAATTTTTAATTCCATACGACAGACAAGAAAATTTCGTCACAAATATATTAATTTTATCCAATATAAGCTTATTTATTACTGAATAAAACGAACTTCATTTGCATACATTAAAATTTTTATTAAAAACGGAATTGAGAAAGACTCAAATTGTACAAAATACCAAGCTTTAATCAATGAACAAATAGCACACTCATATAACACTCTTATAAGTCCTCACAAATAAAAAAAAATCTGAATGGACCAACCTAGTGGAACTAAATTGGTATACGCTCAATAAAATTCGTGTTTGCTATACGCTGGTAGTTTAGTTTTGTTGATTTTTGTTACAGTCACGTAGATGAAGTTCACCGAACAAAATTTATTGCGTTTCATACACAAATATATCGCCCTTCCTCTTTAGTAAGAAGTGAGAATCGTGACTGGTTTTTACTTTACTAACTTCATTTGCCTATCGATATTGCATTACTGCTATGCAGTTATCTCAAAGCAGTGGAATTTTAACGATAAATAAAAATAACAGCAGAGCTGTAAGAAATACACGATAAGTACAACAGTTCTAAAAGAAGGAAGGATAGTTGCACGTAAATACATATTTTTCATTCGTTTAAGTTATATGTAAAAAAAAAAATATATATATAAATATGATTTGTAAATACTTTTGAAAGTAATTTCGTATAATTATTACTAAAACAAAAGGATAATGTTTAGTTGTCCATATAATATTGTATTGAAAAACATTTGTGCCAATATAATGAATGTTTTGGTATGAGTTGAAGTTTTCTAGAAAATATTAATAATATCAAGCAGATTTAAAAATTTTATTTTTCAAATAGAAAAAAGAAAATATATGTTTATAATCGATATAGCACAGGACTATATCGATTATAATATATATACGACTCCTAAATATTTATAAATGTAAAAAGGAAAATAAAAATGTTGTGGGAAGAATCAGAAATAATATTAAATTATATTATGATAAACATTTAATAAATTAAAAAAAGTACTGTATATTCTAGTAATTAAATTAAATAGCTTTTTTAAATAGCTTAGCATATTGAATTATTAAATAGCTTTATTTAATAGTTTTGTTAAATAGCTTTATTTAATAATTTAATATGCTTTTATTAAACAAAACGAAAAAAACATTATATATATTTATATATAGTCTTTTATACATTTGCACTCCTATTTATTCTTATTTATTGAACAAAACAAATGACTATTCCAATAAATTTTAACTATTCTAGTAATCAGTTTACTGATAGAAACACAAAGGAACACAAAAAGTTACTTTAAAAATTAGTCATTCAAAGGAGATTTAATTCCTTGTTTCAAAAATGTTTAAAATAAAATAAACATTTACTTACAAAATACGCCGTTAGCCAAATTTCTCACTAGCAGACTCTCGCACCTGAAAATAAAAAATTAAATATTTAAATGCTGTAAATTAATCAAATTTTAAAATGCAATTAAATATTAAAATGTTATTTAGTCAAGAAATAGCAGTTTTCATTTAGGCAGAGTAGAATTAATATTTTATTATTCAAATATTTTATCTTTTGAAATGCAAAAGTTTTGGAGCATAAACGAATTGCCGTGAAAATGAAATGCAGTAACTAAGTTAAGAGGTGAATTATAAATATTTATATATTAATCATGTTTTCTTAAAGCAATTATACTTTTATTTGGCTTGTTATACAGTAATATTTCAGACTAACGATAAGGTTAACAAAGTGTATAATAAATTATTTATTCTTTCCTTCCAATGTGTTATTTACATAAAAAATAACTCTGAAAAAATAATTGTAAAAAAGAAAATAAATAAATAAAAACGTAATTTTTTTTTCTATTTTATTCAAGTGTTTTTATATTTTAAAGAAAAGACATTGAAATATTTTAAATGCTATTTTAGGTAAAATATAATCATTTTCTATTTTTATCCTAAAATTTTAGAAAGTTTTAATAAATATATATATGTATATATAATTTAGAGGGAACTCTTGCATGACAACACTAACAATTAATGATTTTAAATTTTATTCTCGCATTTCAAGAAAAATGAAAATGAACTTAAAACAACAAAATATAAGGATTATATTTTATTAATTGTTGGTATAAGGATTCAAGAATTTTAAATTTATTTGCATATTTTGCTTTACATAAAAAAAAGAGAAAATTAGTATAATTTTACTAATTTTCTCTTTTTTTATGTAAAGCAAAGCTTGTAAAGCAAAAATTAGTATAATTTTACTAATTTTCTCTTTTTTTATGTAAAGCAAAAATTAGTATAATTTTACTAATTTTCTCTTTTTTTATGTAAAGCAAAATATGCTTAGCGTTATTATAGTGTTGTAAAATCATTATTAATTTATAATGATTTTACAACACTATAAGTGACAGAAATTAACATTACATAAAATAGAAATAGAAATTCACGGGTTCGCTTTTTATTAAAAGTGTTCCCACTCTATGTGTTGGCCTTCTGCCCTGACGGCTTAGGCGAAACACGCTTTTTCGCAATTTAAAGACGCCAACTTATGGGTGTGCCTAAAATAAAGGTCCCGGCCCGTGACTTGGGCAAGAGGGAGGTTCTCGTCTTTTTTAAAAAGTCGAGGGCTAGGCTTGAAGAGAATATACCCAAAGGTACACCGCCCTGTGGCTTTCCTTCTCTCTTAGGAGGTGCCAAAGTCAGACTTCTACCTACGGGTGCTCCATCACAACAGAAGCTGCTTCCTTCCCCTTCAATCATGAGTACGTATGGGCTCATGGGCATGGCCAGTCAAGAGGGATAAGAAACAACAACAGAAATAGAAATTGATATATGAATTGATTATGAATACTTGATACTTATATGAATTATGTAAAATGACATAAAATAGCTAATTGACTGAAAACTATTTGAATGTTAAAAATAAAATAATATTTCAGAATCATTTAAAAATATTATTTTTTTTTATTGTAAAGTTAAGGTTTATAAAAACAAACAATAAATAAAACCTAGAATAGATTTTGTAATTTTTTATAATTAATGATATATATATATTTTCCTTCTTAAGTGTAATCAGTTAAGTGCGGGTAATTATTTGTACTAAATCAAAGTACACTTTAAATCCCTACAGGAAAGCATTGTTATATTCATGCAAAATTATTCTAGCCTATTAGAATTGTCTCAAAGTGAAATCGAATTTTTTAAAGATAAAATAAGTATTCCCTGTGAATTTTACAGGGCTAACTGTTTTATTATTAAAAATTTTTATATGGGACAAAAAAATAGCATTCAATGTAAATAGACCTAATTAAAAAAATTGAATAACAATAGATTTAAATGTTTTTCATAAATGCTGAATTGTGTATTCGTTGAAAGTTATGCAAGATTGATTGCAAATAATTTCATTTTAAGGTCAATATTTTAAAGATATGTCCTCCATTTTTATTAATTCTTAAATAATTAATGCATTCTACCTGATTATTTTGTTCGATTAATATTGTATATTTGCATCTAGTTGAATAATAATGCATGACATTATTTTATCAAAATATTTAAAGTTAAAAATTATTTAAAAATTTATTATTAAAGTAATATGTTTTTTTATTAATTATTTTAAATTACTGGGTATTTAAAGAATTACTCAAAATAATTTAACGCAATTTTATAAGAATTTGTTTTTACAAAAAAATAATCTCCATAAACACGACAATTTTTTTAAAATATAAATTTTTCTTGAATTATAATAGCTAAATAATTAGTTTCTGCCCTTTTCCACTTAATAAGGCGAAAACCTTTTTTAAATGTAAAATCAAGTTAAGAGACAGAAAAGTTTTACGAATTGCAAAATAGCTGGAAGAAAAAGTAACTTACTTAAACCTAAAAATAGTTTTAGATTCATTAACGAAAATCTCATAATTCCAGTAGAAAATTTTTCCATTAAGCAAAAGCGAGATGAAATAAATTACTCTTTTGAAATTTCTCTCATATCGTGGGCACTTACTTTTAATTACAGGAACATAAAACTTTCGAAATTCAAGAATTTGCATTTTCCCGCCATAAAGTGTTAAGAATTATTTATTTTAGTTATTTGACCTCCCCCCCGAAAAAAAAATTTTAAACTATAAGCATTTAGTTCAAAGAACTTTTAAAGTTTCGAAAAAGAAAAATTAAGAATTATTCCTACATTAGCACTGCTATTAAAAAGAGCAAAATGTTTTTAAAGGAGTTTTGAAATTTTTATTCAGATTTATTCTAATTTAAATCTTTTATAATCATGTATGTGTGCATCATAATTTTTAAAGATATATTATATATAATTTGTATATGGTTAAAATAATACTGTCTGACGTTTGTTTCGTATAATAATGTTATCTTGAAAATAAAATGCACTGATATGAATATTTTTAATAAACTAGTTAGCTGTTTATAATATAATAAGCCGTTTAATTTATAATAGCTGTATATATGTATTAATGTATTAAATACTTTAATAGTCGTAGAAATATACATTAATATCTGGTTAGCCGTAGTTGGCCGGTTAGCCTTTAATAGCAGTAGAAATATACATTAACAGCTGTGTTAATGTATATATAAATAATATAGCTGTTTAATGAATAACTTTTATTTCAAACATTTATAAAAATGGAAATATATTTAGAACATTAAGGTACATTGTAAATTTATTAAAATACACATGAGATTTTTTTACGGTTGATACTTATATGAATTCAATATAAAGCAGGTCCCAAAAGTGTTTTTTTTTTACTTACAAATTTCAATAATGTATAGCTTTATCCATTTATATTTTAGAAAGAAAATTTTTTTAATGCATCTAAAACTTCTTCTTAACAAAACTAATTTAAATATTTTTAAGAATATATTAAAAACTTTTTTTCGAAAAATCAATAATCAAAGAGGAATATGTTATCTCACAAAAGTCTTCGTACGCTTAGAAGAATTTTCCATAACAGCTTTAAAATGCCTGAGAATAAAATTCACTACTTCGTTTTGTAATTTCTACATTAATATTCATCCATTCTTCGATCATTATTGCTTTTAGTTTAGATTTCATATTCAAGTCCTGTTTTTGTGCTAAAACCTTCGGTTTTCCCTTCAGAAAGTCAATGATAAATGAGCCCAAAATGTATTGAAATCAAGCATTAATTTCAGAAGAAAACATGTTTGACATTTTTGATACCGATGGACGTATAATTTTATGGAGAACAAATTATTAATTGATTTAAATCAAGCTACTGAGATGAGTTTTTCAGAATTTGTGTGTAATTATGGAGACCAAAACCAGACGTTGAGAGCAGTGTGAGTTGGATCGTTATCTAGATGTAAAGCAAAGTTATTTTGGACTGAAAGTTTAAAAATTTTTCTTTAATATTTATATACAGAGAAGGGTTCATTATACCATAACTATATACCAAATTATTTATCTTATTTTAACATGTCCTGTTGCTGACATTCACCCTATTCAAAGATGATCCATTGCCATGCTTTATTATTACAACTAATATCTTGGAATTAAGTCTCAAATTTTTTCTTCTCGATACAATTATACGTCCATTGGAACTAAAAATGCCAAATTTGTTTTCTTCTAAAAAAATACATAATTCCATTGCGTTTGAGGCTTCTTTACATTGATTTTACAAAGGTAAAACCGTATCTTTTTATTTTTCTCACTTCCAAAAAAACTTCCTCGTGTAAAACACACATGTTATCCTGCTGATCTTAGAACTTATCGAACAATTTTATTTCAAATTGATGTCGAAAACTTTTCAGCAAATTCTGCAGAAGTTTACTACATCATGCTCTACATAGTACTCAAATGCAGACTTTTCAACTTTTTTAACTATAAATTCCTGATCAAGTTGATTAATTTTGTCAGACGACATTTACTGACCTTGTTTTCTATCCAATTGCCTTCTGTAAAGCATTTTATTACGTACACCTTAGAATGAGATAAATGTAGCAACCTAATGGTATTCCCAACTGATTCACCACTAGTAGCATAAAAAAATAATCAATCTTCGAATGCTATTTGTTACAAGCTATGAACCATTTTTAAATAAAAAATAGAATTTAACAAAGTATGCAAACAAAGATTAATGCCAAACATTTTTTTAAATATCAGTAAAGTGCAAAAATAAAAAAAAAAGATGATGAATGATAATTTTATTTATAAATACATTCGAAAATGTTTGATGTGCTATAACTTTTGTGAAGAATTTTTTCTGTGCCCCTAGACATTTTCATTTTTATTAAAGGAAACTGAGTGAATATTAGAGAGTTTTTGTATACCGTACGTTAGTTACCGTAGGACGTCCGTTAGCTTTTTCTCCTTAGCGCGCATGCTCATAGGAAACATAATTTCCTATGAGCATGCGCGCTAGGGAGAAAAAGCTAACGGACGTCCTACGGTAACTAACGTACGGTATGCAAAAACTCTCTATTAAAAAAAAAAAAACTTTGACTTTATTCAGAATTACATGGTAATGACATGAAAAAATATTGGACTTAACTCAAACTCAGTTATCATAAATTTTTTGATTAATTTTTAAAATGTACGAACACTTTTGGGAGCCATATTATAAATGAAAAAGAAAGAAATTCGTTTGTATTTACAAATTATTTTAAAAATATAAAACTTTGACGTTTTTTTCATCCCCTTATATTTTAATTTTTTATTGTGTGTAACCAATACCTCAAAAAAAAATATTTTTATTTTTAATTAAATAAAAGCCTTATTTTTAAATTTGTGCTTTCAAATAATTTAGTTCAAAAATCATCTGCAAAAAAATAACGGACGAGAAATGACGTCATACATCTTTCGACGATTTTTATTTGTAATTCGCATTTAAAGTAATTTTTATTCTTTGGTTTTCTTTCCATTAATAAATAATTCATAAACATCTAAGTGAACGAAATTAAGAACTTTTAGGGTTTTTTTTTTCCATTTATAAAGGTAAGATTTTGTGTTTCCTCCTTTCAATACCTCTTACGTTTCTTTTATATTTTCTATTAATACATTAAAACTTTCATTATAAGTTTATTTTTATTTACGTTCATTTTTATTTTGCCGTGAAGAAATAAATGTAATATTCGAGTGTGTTATTTCTGCCGTCAATCGTTTGATTAACAAGACAGGAAATGTTTATTTTGGAAATTTAAAAAAAAAAAAATCATTTTTTTTTCTAATTACGCGAATATTTTTCGTTAAAACAAAGTATATTTAATGTATTTAATATTTATAAAGAGTTTAAATTTTTATGCTATCGATTATTTATTATAGTTTACATGAAAAACGAAATAATGCCGGTTTCATACTTTATTTTGTTCTGATTTTTGCTGATAGCCTATCCATTTTCTTTTAATTTTAATATTTAAAGGGTATTTTGTATAATTTGTTTATTGTTAAAATATCACTTAGACCTTCGATTAGGCGTTTTACCCTCACGAATGATGAAAATTTATTTTATTTTGCTGTGTATATTTTTTTATGGAATTTGCTATACTTTTTACTCATATTTTCATAATTATATCTTTTAATATTTTCTACAAAAATATTTCCATTTATAAATTTGGAAATCTTTACTAAGAATTAATGCATATTAATATAAAATTATATTCTCATATGCATGTTTAGTTTTTCCTTTGTTGGGTTAATTTAATAAATAATTAATTAAAATTATACAGCTGACTTAAAGCAGTCTGAGAATGAAAATTAATTAAACTTATATTGTTTTATGAAGATAAATGAATATGGAAATTAATTAGAAAACAAATAATTCCTTATTATAGAATGTTTTTCATGTTTATAGAAAAATGAACTTAAACTGGCACATATTATTTGTTGTTCATAACATATTTATTTTGTTGTTCATTAAATCTGCTAAAATTAATTTATATCATCAACAGTTTAAAGCATAATAAATGCTAGTATTGTTTTGTGCAAATTAAAAAATATATATATTACTACAAACGCTAACATCTAATTAAATAAATGAAATTTTTGTTTTTTAATTTTAGATAACTAGTAAATAATTAAAATTTTCGATTAATTATTTAACATGAAAGAAATAATTTATCGTGCATTCAGAGCATAAGATGGAACCTATTTTTATAAATCCTTGACTTTCAGTATTTTTATTTAATGATATAAGGAGTTATAATTTTCAATTATTTAATTTCTGACTGTATTAGTTTAATATTTTAACTAATACTTAAAATTGAAAATATAAACTAACAGGTCTAGAAATAGACTGAAGAGCATTCATGTGATCAAAAACTAATTTTGTTTTTCGCCCATCCAAAATAGAATATAAATTGAAGGTGAATCGGAAGAGTTCAAACTCATTTGTAAGGGGTAGGAAATTATATGAGGATATAGAGAGTATATAAGCAATGTTAGAATATTATTTAAAATTGGCATTCTAAAGCAAATAATCAGTTGTTTAATCTAAAAATGACTACAAATTTGTATGCTGAGTAGAAATTTATTTATGTTGTTGTTGCTTATCCCCTTGATTTAGAATCCTAAACCAAGTCCAGTAGATCATGCTGCATCAATAGATCGTAAACTGTCCTCCCCTCATTCAACAGTTGCCTCACAGTGGCACCAATACAATCTATGAGATGAGAGGGAGATGCGATGGTCGAACAATGACAAAGGGCATATGTCTTCTCGTCTCCATTGAAGGTCAAACTCTTAATGTGGCCAGTCCTTAGTCTAGCTAATACCGTCTGAGCAGGTCTAGGACAGGAGCACTGCATGGACATACCAGGATATTTAGCGGCGTACCATGCATGAATTGGTGGCGACCTCCAAGAGGTATTCACTCTGGCTAAAGTCATGGAATGAACCTCTGAAGCTAACAGATTGGAAGAAGAAGCTTTGGGAAGTTCGCAACCTTCCCTAGCGAGCAGATCAGCAATTTCATTTCCGTAGATGCCCACATGGGAGGGAATCCACTGCAAGCACACCGATCCGATCTGGTCCAAAACAGCTAGTTTGGAAACTATATCCTGCCCCAATTTGTCCAAGATGCTTGGCCAATTTTTCAAATACTGTATTGAGCTCTTACTATCAGTCAGAATCCAAACATCAGGTACTTTAAAGTCTAAAGCTAGATTCAGAGCTTCGCTTATAGCAGTTAATTCTGAGCGGAATACTGAGCTGTGGTCCGGGTTTCTAAACGATATCTAAATTCTCCTGTACTTGTCTTCATAAAAATTCCGCTACCTGTTCTTCCAGAGTCAGATTTGCTTCCATCAGTGTAAATAACCAGGGCCCGAGGAGAAATGTTATTGATGATCTCGAGAGCCAAGTGACGCAGCAACTCCGGGTGTTCTTCGTGTTTGATAAATTTCACATTCAAGTCTTCATTAAAAGTTACATTACTAAGTACAGTAGTAGGTGTCAGTAGATTAAAAGGAACACTGGGCTCGACTTCAATATCTGCCAATCCCTGCTTCCATATTAAACCCAAAGGGCTGTCCTTTTTTAATCTTTGGTTATTCGTCCAGTTCGATAAAAGGTTAGATGATCTGTTATAAGGCTTAAAACTCTTTAGCTTTGCGACGTACTTCGCCATATTGATTTCTCTTCTCAATGAGAGGGGCTGAAGATCAGCCTCATAACAAGCAATATCATTGGGACAACTGTGCCTGAGACCAGTGATAATTCTGGCAGCACTAGATTGTATTCTCTCTAGTTTTTTTAGGTTAGTATTTGCAGCAACTTGATAGATCTGGTAGCCATATTCAAGGATTGGCCTTATAAGAGCTGTATAAGTGATCTTGAGTGTGCCTGCATCGGCTCCCCAATCTCTTCCAGAGATGTATTTTAGTAGCTGAAGCCTTTTCCTACCCTTCTCACAGAGTCTGTTAATGTGCTTACTACTGTTAATTTCAGTATCTAGAAATTTATTTATTCAATAGCATTGCGAATCATGTAGTCATGATAACAAGAATTTCAACTTTTTTACTGGACTCCCAATTATGCTTTACTAGATCAGAAACCCAGTCAGCAAGCAAAAGAAAAATCATGTTTTACTAAGTACAGAAAAATACATAATATAGCATCTTATTAATATAAAATGTAATATTTTATCCATAAAGCAAAATTATTCAGAATAATATTTTCTCCTTGAAAAGGATATATTATACATCAAACAAAGTATACAAACATTGTACTTCTAAATGTCTTTTGTTCATTGTCCTTTTTGATTTTTATGAAGATTTTTTCCTATATATATATATATATATATATATATATAGATAGATAGATAGATAGTTCGATTATATATATATATATATATAGAGAGAGAGAGAGAGAGAGAATATCTGACAGATATGATGGAAAGCCAAGTGGTTGTCGATAATCGAAATTAGTTAGTGCTTTTATTTCATTTTATTAAGATATACGAGTAGAATTTAATTGAGCCACAAACACGAGATAAATGAATTAAAAAATTGAACAACAATAGATTTAAACGTTTTTCAAAAAGGATAAATTGCTTATTCCTTGAGAGTTATGCATGTTTGATTGCACTATTACTTTAAACTGGCGTTCTAAATCAAAAAACCGGATGTTGAATTTTAAAAGGACATAAAATTTGTATGATGAGTAGATATTTCTTAAATAATATTCAATAGCATTGCGAATTTTTTATTATTGATAATAAGAATTTCAACTATTTTTACTGGGTTCCCAATTATGCCATACTGGATCAGAATCCCAGTGAGCTAAGCAAAAGGCAAATCACGTTTTACTAAGTACAGAAAAATGCCTTATATTACGAAGCATATTATAGCATCTTATAAATATAAAATGTAATATTTTATCTTCAAAGCAAAATTATTCAGAATAATATTCTCTTCTTGAAAAGGAATATTTTACATCAAACACGAACGGATAAACAGCAAAAATCATAGAGCAAATGGAAAAAAATATTTATATACATATATATAAAATAATGCCCGTTGGTTTTCAATTTCATCTCTGCAGTTCACTCTTTATTCGGATCACGAATAAATTCACTTTCAATTTTTTCTTATTTTGATGTATACTTCTTTTCGGGACTAAGTATGACTCACATGAAAAGTTATGCGTAACTAATGCTATTATGGTAGTATACAAATATTGTGCTTCTAAAACGTATTTTGTCCATTGTCTTTTTGGATTTTTATAAAGAATTTTTTCCTATGTAATAGGAAAATTTTTTTATATTTAATATTATATATATATGTGTGTGTGTAAGAATTCCAACTATTTTTACTGGACTCCCAATTTTGCTATACTAGATCAGAAGCCCAGTGAGCCAAGCAAAAGACAAATCATATTCTACTAAGCAGAGAAAAATTTCTTATATTATAAAGGATATTATAGCATCTTATAAATATAAAATGTAATAGTTTATCTTTAAAGCAAAATTATTCATAATAATATTTTCTCCTTGAAAAAGATATATTATGCATCAAACAAAGTATATAAACATTGCACTTTTGAAAAGTCTTTTGCATAGAGTCGTTTTTTTATTTTTATGCAGATTTTTCCTATAATTATATAAAGGAAAAATTTGAAAAAAACGTATATATATATATATATATATATATATAGAGAGAGAGAGAGAGAGAGATATCTGATAGATATCTGAAAGATATGATGGAAAGTCAAGTGGATATTGATATCGAAATTTGTCAGTGTTTTTATTTCATTTTATTAAGATATAGATTTTAATTAAGCCGTAAACACGAAATAAATGATTTTAAGAATTGAATAACAATAGATTTAAATGTTTTTCAAAAATAATGAACTGCGTATTCTTTGAGAACAGATTGCAAAAGACTGCATTTTACGGTTAGTATTTTAAGGATATTTCCTCCATTTTTATTAAATAATTAATATATATTATTATAATATTTAATTACTTGGTTATTTTACTCGATTAATAATTTCTATTTATATCCAGTTGAATTATAACGCAAGAAAATATTGTATAAAAATATTTAAAGTTTAAAAATTGTTTAAAAGAGATAATGTGTTTAATATGTTGATTAATGTGTTTTTTAATAAATATTTTCAACTTCTGGGTATTTGAATTATTGTTCGAAATAAATTTTCAATACAATTTCATAAGATTTCGTTTTTACTAAAATTAAAATTTTCGTAATCCTGTCAATTTCTTAAAAATATAAATTTTTGCGTGAATCATGATGGCTAAATTATTATTTTTGGCCCTCTTTTCATTTAATAAGGCGAAAACCTTTTTTAAATGTAAAATCAATTTAAGAGACAGAAAAGTTTTACGAATTGCAAAATAGCTGGAAGAAAAAGTAACGTACTTAAACCTAAAAATAGTTTTAGATTCATTAACGAAAATCTCATAATTCCAGTAGAAAATTTTTCCATTAAGCAAAAGCGAGATGAAATAAATTACTCTTTTGAAATTTCTCTCATATCGTGGACACTTATTTTTAATTACAGGAACATAAAACTTCAGAAAATTCCAGAATTTGCATCTTCCCGCCATAAAGTGTTAAGAATTATTTATTTTAGCTATTTGACCCCCCCAAAAAACTGTTAAACTACAAGAATTTAGTTCAAGTTAGTATCAGTTTTTAAATGTTCGAAAAAGAAAAATCTAGAAATATTTCTATGCTTGTAGCGCTATTAAAAAGAGCAAATTATTTTTATATTAGTTTTGAAATTTTTATTCCGATTTATTCAAACTTGTGTCTTTAATAATCAAGTATGTGTGCATTATAATATTTAAACACATACACACATATATATATATATATATATAATTTTTGCATATAGCTAAATAACACTGTATATCATTTGTTTCATATTACGATGTTAACTATAAAATAGAAGGCACTGACATAAATATCCTTAATAAACTAGTTAGCCGTTTATAATAATATAAGCTGTTTAATGTATAATAGCTGTATATATGTATTAATGTATTAAATATATTAATAGCCATAGAAATGTACATTAATAGATGGTTCACCGTAGTTAGCCTGTTAGCTATTAATAGCAGAGGATATATACTTTAATAGCTGATTAGCCATTAATATCAGTAGAAATATACATATATATTAATAGAAATATACATTAATAGCCGTATTAATATATATTTTCGTAATATAGCCCTTTAATGAATAAATTTCATTTCAAACACTTATAAAAATGGAATTGTTTTTAGAGCATTAAGTTAAGTTAAAAATTTATTAAAATACATACGAGAATTTTTTTCACGCTTGTTACTCATATGACTTCAATATACAGTGGCTTCCAAAAGTGTTCGTTTACTTACGAATTTCAATAATGTATAACTTTATCCATTAATAAAAATGAATATTTAAGAATGAGAATTTTTTTTTTATACATCTATAACTTTTTCTTAACAAAAATAATTGAAATATTTTTAAGAATATATTAAAACTTTTCTTTGAAAAATCGATAATCCAAGAGGAATATATTATCTCAAAAAAAAAGTAGAAGAATTCTAATAAATTCTGATAATGTTTCGGTTAATAAGTACTTAGTAGAATATCCTTCACCATCCATAAAAGCTTTAAAAAGTCTGAGAATAAAATGCACTAGTTCTTTTTATAATTTCTGCATCAATGTTTATCCATTCTTCGTCCATTATTCTTTTTAGTTTAGATTACATATTCAAGTCATGCCGTCGTGCTGAAACCTTCGTAATATCAATGATAAAGAAGCCCAAAACGTATTGAAATCATGTTTTATTTTCAGATGAAAACACATTTGACATTTTTGACTCCAAAGGAGATGGAATTATAGGGAGAAGAAATGATTAATTGATTTAAATCAGACGATTGAGATGGGGTTTCAGAATTTGTGGGCAATTACAGACACACGAAACGAAATTGTGAGTTGGTTTGTTATCTTGATGAAAAAGAAAGTTGTTTTAATATAAAAATTTTGGACTAAAAATTTTAAATTGTTGATTTTTTTAATATTTACATAAAGAGTACGGTTCATTATACCATCATTATATACCACATTATAAGGGGGCCTGATGGCCGAACGGCTAGCGCTTTGGCGTTCGGTACCACAGGTATCGGGTTCAAATCCCGGCTTTGCCCATGGGGGTTGTAGTGGTTCGGAATCCACTTTAAATCGTAGGTCCCGGTCCTAATAGGATCGTAGAGCGTTGCGGGGGCATTGTTACTCCGCATCCATGGCTTACCATCAAGTTACACGCGCCCCCTGGGTAATGCAAAGTGAGTACATCTGTGCAGCGCTTGCCTTAAGGCATCCAAGACCAAGTTATCTAAGTGTTTTCCAGCTGCATTAGAACAAAAAAAAATATACCACATTATATACATTATTTTACCATATTCTGATGCTGATATGCAACCTATACAAAGATAATCCACCTCCATGTATTATTATTACAACTAATATCTTGGAATTGATCATCTTTTCTTCTTTCCACAATTATACTTCCATAGTAACCAAAAGGTCAAATTTGTTTTCATCTGAAAATGATACATGATTCCAATACGTTTCGGGTTTCTTTATCCATTGATTTTACAAAATGGAAACCTAATCTTTGTATTTTTGACAAAAACATGTAATCTTATGGGGCAGAATGCTCACGTAATCCTGCTGATCTGAGTACTTATCGAAAATTTTTAGGTGAAATTGAAGTAGAATATTTTTCAGCAAATTCAGCACTAGTTTTTACAACTATCAAATTTAGATTTTTCATAAACTTTTTAACTATTAATCCTTGATAAAGTTGATTAATTTTGCAGGACGACCATTACTTACCGTATTTTCGTTCTGATTTCCTTCTTTACAAACTTTTATTACATTACTCTAGAGGGAGATAAATGTAGTAACTTAACAATATTCCGAATTGATTTACCACTAGTAAGTATATATTTGAAACAACAATACGAAATAAAATTTAACTAATTAAATTAGCATATGCAATTTAAAAATGATAAAGAATTTTGCAATTTTGATGTAAATGTTGTAAATTTTGATTAAATACACTTTCCAATGATACCTGAGGAATACCTCAGATTGTCATTAATAAGGTAGCCGAATTCATATTAGAATCATATTTTTATCAAATATATATATATGATATTTACTTTATATTCCACAACATATTGACTTTATAACTATATTTCATTAAATTATAATCATCATTAAGAAATATTCATTATTAATTGATTGTATCTTTTTAATGATACACGAGGAATAACACTAACATTATATACTTTCAGATTGTCAAAAATATGAAAGTTGAACTCAATTCATCAATTAATAAATAAAAGAGAATATGGTTTTTAAAAATAAGTTTATGTTGATCGTACGTAATTTTCGAAGAACTGAAGACTTTTTTACAAAAATTATACATTTCTTAAAGGACAATTTAGAAATATTCCACTAACTTTTTTAAGCACCTTTAAAATTGCTGTTAAGAATAATTTTTCTATTCTATATTTTATTTTGTTTATATTCCCCCTATTCATATTTTTAAGAATCTTTTTTTTTAATATTCATTAATTAAAATTGTTGCATTTTTCATCATTCAATCTGTTTAGATCCTATGCTATCAAACTAACCTATTCCTCATTCATTGCTTAACATATATTTTATTCAATTCCTTCTATTAGCTCCGCTCTCCCTATATATATCTCGTTGAAATTTTCAATCGTTCATAAAATACTTTTTATTCATCCACTCAAGTTCAAATTCATTTTTTTTAACTTGTAGTGGATGAAACTTCATGTTAATACAGTTTTTTCAAATATTAATTCAGTAATTAAATTTAATTCATTAAATAATTTTTTTTTTCATATATCTACCAATACACGGCGACAAATAAACTTAAATGAACGAAAATTATTTTTAAAGGACTTTCTGCAATATAGTAAAAAAAAGTAGGAATTGACACACATTTTTTTTAATTTTTATATTACTTGTTTTTTATTATTCTAATGTACACCACTGCATTATGTTATATTGTGTGCAAATTCTGTATTGTTTTCGATTATAAATCATTTCTGGTACATGCTCTGAGTCCTCTCTCCTCATTGAAGTGTATCTTGACTTACTCTCACTACATGACAACCTCTTCTTGGAAGGATCATATTCTGTACTAAGTCTCATTTTTTTCTTCCTGATTTCACTACTTACAATTAATAGACTCATTTATTGCACCCATCCCTATTAACCTTGTGTTCTCATGTTTTCTCATAACAACCAATTATTGCTTTCCTATCATTAGTCACTAATCTAACATTTCTCTCTATTTTTTTCATTTCCCACGTTTTGTAATACAATAACGAAAACACTATTAATGATTTGTTTGTTATTTGATTAGCTCTAATTGCAGTCGTCTTATAACTGTCGCAGTTCTTGGACGCATTTCTTACTATATCTTGGGTCCATGTATAAAAAAAAATAATAAAATCTATATGTAATAAAATTAAATAAAAGTACTAACGAATTTCAATTATCTACCTCCACTTAGCTTTCCATCATATCTTTCAGATCATCATATCTTTCATCATATCTTTAAATATAAATATATAGAAATATATCTTCATGAAAATCTCAAAAAGACAATGGACAAAAGACTTTTTAGAATGTTTGTATACTAACGTCATAGCATTACTTACGAATAACTTTTCATGTGAGTTATATTTAGTCCCGAAAAGATGTATACATCAAAATAAGAAAAAAATTGAAAGTGTATTTATTCGTGATCCGAATAGCGAATGAACTGTAGCGATGTAATTGAAAACCAACAGGCATTATTTTGTACACATGTACATACCTATTTTTTTCATTTGCTCTATGATTTTTGCTTTTTATTCGTTCATGTTTGATGTAAAATATATCCTTTTCAAGAAGAGAATATTATTCTGAATAATTTTGCTTTGAAGATAAAATATTACATTTTATATTTATAAGATGCTATAATATGCTTTAAAGTATAATATAATTTTCTGTACTTAATAAAACATGATTTGTCTTCTGCTTAGCTCACTGGTTTTCTGATCTAATATAGCAGAATTGGGAGTGCAGTAAAAGAATTGAAATTCTTATTATCATGAATACATGATTCGCAATGCTATTGAATAAATATATTTCTGCAGCATACAAATTTGTAGGCATTTTTAAATAGAACTTCTGGTTATTTGTTTTAGAACACCAATTTAAAATAATATTTTAATTTTTCTTATATACTTTCTATAGCCTCATATACTCCCCTGTCCCTTACAAATGAGTATGAACTCTTCCAATTCCCCTTCTTCTTAAATCCTATTATGGGTGGGGGAAAAGCAAAATTAGTTTTTGATCATATGAATGTCCTTCAGTCCTCTTTCTAGAACTGTTAGTTTATATTTTTAATTTTAAGTATTAATTAAAATATTAAACTATACAGTCAAAAAAAAATTAAATAATTAAAAGCTATGACTTATTAAATCATTAAATTTGAAAATTAATACCCCTGAAACTCAAACATTTATAAAAATAACTTCTGTCTTATGCTGTTAATGCATGATAAATTATATGTTAAATAATTCATGTTAAATAATTAATCAAAAATTTTAATTATTTACTAATCATTTTTCTAAAATTAAAATACAAAAATGTCATTTATTTAATTAACTTATTATATTAATTGCATTTGTAGTATTTTTTTAAATTTGCACAAAACAATACTAGCATTTATTGTACTTTAAATTGGCTCATGTAAATTAATTTTAGTAGATATAATGCATATGTTATGAACAACAAATAAGATGTACCAGTTTGAGTTTATTTTTCTATAAACATATTAATAAAAATTCTTGAATAAGAAATTTTTTATTTTCTAAGTAATTTCTGTTTTCATTTATCTCCATAAAATAATATAAGTTTAATTAATTTTCATTTTAAGATTTCTTTAAGTCAGCTGTATAATTTTAATTAATTATTAATTAAATTACACCAATAAATAAATGCTCATTTCATTGTTTAACATACATATGATATTTCAATTTTATATTAATCTACATTAATTCTTAGTAAAGATTTCCAAATTTATAAATGGAAATATTTTAGTAGAAAATATTAAAAGATATAAGTAAGAAAATATGAATAAAAAGTGTTGCGAATTCCACAGAAAATATACTATAAATATAAAAAAAAAACCTAACTATTTTTAAATATTAAAGATATTAAATATATTTTCCTTTAACAAAAAATATTCGTGTAATTGGAAAAAATGATTTTTTTTTAAATTTCAAAATAAACATTTCTTGTCTTATTAATCAAAACCTTATCAAAAGATTGTCGACAGAAATAACACACTCGAATATTAAATTTATTTCTTCACGACAAAATAAAAAGGAACGTAAATAAAAATAAACTAATAATAAAAATTTTAGTGGACAAATAGAATATTTAAAAGGAACGTAAAAGATACTGAAAAGAATATAATCGCAAAAACTTGTTATTATTAGTTCAAGAAAAATTTCAAAGAGTTCTTAATTTCGTTCACTTAGATGTTTACGAATAATTTTTTATTGAAAAAACTAAAGAATAAAAATTATTTTAAATACGAATTACGAATAAAAATCGCCTAAAGATGTAGGACGTCATATCTCGTCCGTTATTTTTTGCTGACGATTTCTGAACTAAATTATTTGATAGCACAAATTTAAAAATAAGGCTTTTATCTAATTAAAAATGATGATAATAATTTTTTTAAAGTATTGGTTACACACAATAAAAAATAATAAATATAAAGTGGAAGAAAAAAACGTCTAAGTTTTATATTTTTAAAATTTTTGTGAATATAAAAGAATTTCTTTCTTTTTCATGTATGATGTGGCTCCCAAAAGTGCTCGTACAATTTAAAAATTAGTCAAAAAATTGCTGAAAACTGGATTTGAATTAAATCCAATATTTTTTCATGTCATTACCATGTAATTCGGAATCAAGTCAAATATATATTTTTTTAAATATTGGTTCCGTTTTCATTTATAAAAATGAAAATGCATAGGGGAACAGAAAAAAACGCTCCACAAACATGATAGTACATCAAACACTTTCGAATAAATTTAAAAATTAAATTATCATTTGCCACTTTTTTATTTTCGCATTTTTCCTTGGTGACATTAAAAATTTGGTTGGTATTAATTTTCGTTTGTATAATTTATTAAATTCTATTTATTATTTAAAAATGATTGTTAGCTCGTAACAGCTAGCAGCATTTGAAGATTGATTATTTTTATGATAAGTAATTTCGCATTGATCTAACTCTGTATAGACAGATAAAAAGAAACTAACTTTATTTATTTCTTCGTTCAATTAACGTCTCAATTTAATCATTTTTATGATGTTCTGTAAAAAGCTTAAATTAAATATGTCAGAACAACGCTTTCATCAACTGTTTAATCTTGTTCTTGTTGCAAAAACTTTTTCCTATATGACAAACAGAAACAGGAAAGTCACTTCACATATATCTAATATTTTTTTAATCTGGAAAAACACAGAAGGAAAAAACTTCATTACTAGGAAATCACAGATTTTTCTTCAACATAGATGATAATCAAGAAGGAAAGAATAAGCGATGGAGAACATTTACACATGAACATGTGATGCAAGCATAGAAAAACAGAAATCCGGAGACTTTACTGAAACTGACACTACCTTCAATTGAAAACTTTTTTGAAAAACTTTTCACATTTGAAATACTTTTAGCGCGTATATAATCCTACAGATAAATGTAGAAAGTCCGGAAGCTACTGCAAAAGTCAATCGAAGCTAAGTTGAACTAGCAGATAATGGAAAAATAAAATTTTTCTACTTCATTTGCCGAGATTTAAAGAATTTCAAGGGTTAGGGTACAGCTGCGGTAGGTGATGGACGAAAAAAAGAGTAGCAGACACAAGATCAGTGAAAGTTGTAAGTCATTTTCAGTCAGGGTAAATGAAATTAAAAACAAATGATTAAAATTGCTGCGTTATCATGGAGAAGAGCGTCAGAATTGGAGAAATAGAGAGAGCTACTTGTATAAAGAGATAATTCAGTCAGCAATTGATTATAAGAAATCTAGAAGAGGTTGTTTATAGAAATTGTGAGGCAACAAAGTTAACAGAAATTAGTGCAATAAATGAAGTTAATAATAGTTTGAGAAATTAGGAAGAGAAAACTGTGTGGTATCATATACCCTAGTATCGAAACCCCGCCTTTATTTCCATAACTAGTGGTCATAGATATATACTTTTCACTACAAAGATTTTCCAAATGAGGTTGAAAATTATGTCTTGGCAATTTTATCATTAAAAAAAAAATAATACTATTGAAAAAGGGAATCCTAACTTTTTATACAGTCCTTTGGTCCCTGTAGTTATAACTAGTAAAACTTTTCACACCTTCTAACAATTGTAACAAAAAAAAATTCAGTATTAACACATTGAACGAAAGTGTAACAAAAATTTTCAGAGTGACAAAAATTGACCGAGATATTTAATGCCAGTTAATACAATTAATTTTGGTCCTGTATTGCAGAGTAGGTTATAACATAATTAAAACAATTCGAGATTGAAATCAGGTTAAAACGTCCCTTTAACTGCGAAAGACAGGGGTAGAGAATTCTCAACCATAAGCCATGGATGAATCTACAGTTAAGTGAACATAACTAATGCACAAAATATCGTTACAGCACTCCCAGGTGGGGAAACACAGAAGTTTCGAAATCTAACTCCGAAATGAAGCAAGGTAGACTAATCATGTCAATTACAAAGTTATAGAGAGCATCGTCGAATTGCGTAAAATCGATACTTTGAAAGTGGAAAATATTCAGGTAGAATTGGATAAATTGTTGAAATGCTACTGTCTACTTATTTGTTGACTGACTGGCTTCATTGTTTTTATTTTAAATAATATTTCTTCCAAGAAGGGAAAATTAAGCGAAGAATTTTATTTAAAATTCCACTAAGATGTATATTATTGATTGGTGTCATCAAGTTATTTATTCTAATATATTATAAAAAGAGACTTGTGCGTGTTTAGTTGCAATTTCAAATCTATAACATTTAGAATTTAACCTCCCTCTATTTTTTTACTGGCTCCAAATGTAAAAATTGCAACAAAAAAAAATTGTGCTTGGAATATTCTTCAAGAATCGTCTGTTTCTATTGGTTTGTTTTTTGTAATCAAATCACTTTAAAATAAAATTAAGCATTTTGAAACTTTATTACATCTGAACGAATGAAAGCAAAGGATTTTCAACTAATCATTTAATTGTAAGGAATAATTTTTTTCTATACCAGGTCGGGCTTTTTTTATACCGGCTCCCGTGCTCTAATCTAACTCTTTTCCGTAATTTAGTTACTGCAACTTTTAGTAGATTTAAAGCAATCTGAGAAATAAATTCAATGAATTTTATTGAACTCATATTTATAAAAACATTCAAGTCTTTTCATAAAAAAGTATTTTTTACAACTTTTAGTATTCACCCCCAACCATTCTTGTACTCTAAATTAACTTTCAAAAAATTTATATATATATTCCTTAAAAATAACAGCACCATATTAACATAAAGTATAACAGAATAGCTTAATACAAGACAAAGAAAGTTGTACATTTTAAACGCAAAGATGCTACATGTGTAATTCATTGAATAATATGTATTCTTAAGAATATAATTGCTTTCATAAGATCTTTTTATGTTTATCTAAGACCACTTTATATAAGTTTCAGTGCTGGGAAGCGTTTCTCCATACTTCTTATATTGCAAAAGCAGCAATTGTTTTTGCTACTAATTGTATTATTGAAGGATACAATTAAATTGTTTAAATTATATATAACATTAAATTTCTTAAATAATATTTAACATTAAATTTCTTAAGTAATATTTAACATTAAATTGCTTAACTAATATTTAACATTAAATAGCTTAACTAATATTTAACTTTAAATTGCTTAACTTATTTACTGTAAACGGACTCCTGACTGAGATTCTCTAATCATTCAAAATTGCCCGACTCAGATTTCCATTTCTTTTATATTATATTTTAAAAAAGTACATAAAAATATCATTGCTTTATAAGAATGTATTTTTATAACAATATCCTCCTTTCTTCTTTTTCGTCCTTTCGGCAGGCCGGAATGTGAGGCAGTTAGGGTCTTTTGTACTGCGAATGCTATAATGGTTTTGTTATACAATTTGCGTTTGGCGAATACCGGTAGTGGCTTTTGTTGCGCAAAATGGTCATGTCTCTAGTTCACTTCTTATCAGTACTCTTTTGGCTTTTATGTTTTGGCTTTTATGTTTATATATATATATATAAATATAGGGGCTTGGCGAGAAAAAATTCTTTTGGTTTTCGCCATATTTTTGTATGGGGAAACCGAAAACTCATTTTCGCCAACTAAATAAATATATATATGCAATTCAAGATTTTGAGTAATATTTTCCATTTTACGATGAAACTATTTTAATAACTTTCTTTCCAAACAATGGATGTACAGAAAATAGTTTTCGAGAAAAACTTTGTTGCATTGAAGCATTGTATGGAAACTTTGTTGTATAAAGCTAAAAAGAATTTTACAATTTTTTTTTATTGCAACCAAGCTTTGCAGCAAAAAAAAGAATCTGAATCCATTTTTTCTTCAATTTTAGAGAACTCTTTTAATTTGAAAACACAATCTAATTTCTCTTAATTTTTAAGCCAAATTTAGGAATAAATGTAAAATATAAGCTTTCTGTAATTCAGCTATGGCTAAATAGAAAGAACTATTGTTGAATCCTGCAGATATAGGACTATTTGTAAACCTGAGTACGTGAATGAATTAAGTGTTGATATATTAAAAAATATGCTTGAAATACGTTACACTCGAAACGTGAAGTTGTGGTATTAGCTGGACATTTTCACATAGTATAATTCTTCTTTTATTCAGAAATGTTTTGAAAACAATTGGTGAAAGTTTTCAAAATGCTATTGGTAACATAACATTAAATTATCTTTAATAAAAATTTAATCAATGACCTTAAAGTAATAAGAATATATTTCAATAATAACGCACCTCATAATCGTAATAAATAAAATAATTTATATTCAAAGGCATTTTTCATTTAAATGATGATCTAAAATTAATTTTAGATGCCTATTACATTTATTATCGCTATTTTCAACATTCTACTACTAAAAATGAAATAAATAAGTCATTAATTGGTTGGTAGCAATGTACGTTTTTCAAACTTAATAACACCATAATCAATGAATAATCTTACATAATCTATATGAATTATGTAAAAATTGAAAATAAATTGGATCTTTAAGAAATAAAAAATTCATAAAATATTATAAGAAATCTACAACGAAGCGATTCTTTTTACTTAGATATCAATTTATTAAGCGAATCTCTTCTATAAAACATCTTCGCTGTCATCATTAATATTAATTAACAGAACTTCTGAATTTTTTTAATTAGAGACAGACAGCAAATGCACAAAACCCAAACTCAAGTATTTTAATTACCAACTACAAAAAATAAATCATGCGATGATAATAAGAAACACGTGAAACATCTCAACAAATGAACAAAAGTAAAAAAAAAAAGCATACGAAGAAAATAATGATGATGAAACACGGATTCGCTTCTACAAATACGATGAGATTGAGACAAAACATATTTTTTTTAGTCACGTCTTAGTAAAGAAGAAAAAAGAAACAGTTGGATTTTCTTAAAATTATCACGAAATATGCTAATAACATTACCATTAATCGACACAGGGAACACTCACTACAATCTATTTTCTGCCGCTATAACAAGAATTCTTCTACTGCAATTTTCCTTGTTTTTATTTCTGTTTTCTCGTCAAGTTTGACGTTCTAATGCGATTCCATTAAGTCCGAGTCGTTAATAGAATTAAATGTGTTCTCGTTTTTTGTGGAGTTTCGAACATTTATATCCTTAAAGAATGCATGTATTTTTCGGCCATAGTGTAAAAACTTGTTAGTGTGACCATCTTAGCGTTAGTAGCTTCAATTTGTTTTATTCTATTTGAGTAATCAATGTGATCAACATTGATTATTTTCTTGAAACATTGTGAATAAAAAAAACTAATTTTCAATCACTAAAGATGAAATTAAAATAAATGCTAAATTAATAAAACTGCAAGGAAGTAGTTAAAAAAGTTTAAAAGAAATAATAAACTAATATTATTACGTGATATTTATATTTATTTTTTATAGATAATCGTAAATAAATATTAATTTATTAAATTTTTCGTTATTTCCAATTTTAAATTTGCTTTTCATGCGAACGAAATTAGTTTTTAAAATGAAACAGCATTTCTTAACTTTGCAGAATCGGCAAATCTCTCTAAAAAGAGGAAAAAAAAAAAAAACCCTTTTTGAAATGGGAAACATTTTATTTTCTTAAAAGTTATTCTTTTTCTTTTCATAGATAAGTCTCATTGGCATTGTAATGTAATTCCATTAAGTTTAAGTTCTTACAATAGAATTAAGCATATTTCAAGCATTTTCGTTTTTGTTACGTCATAATCAATGAATGAACTCGCATAATCTATATGCATTACCTAAATATTAGAAATAAACTGAATGTTTAAGAAATAAAAAAAATTGATAAAATATTATAAGAAATGTACAACGAAGCGATTCTTTTTACTTAAATATCAATTTCTTAAGCGAATCTCTTCTATTTTTAAAGCATCACAGTCATCATTAATATTAACAGCACTTTTGAAACTTTCTAATTAGAGGCAGACAGCAAATGCACAAAACACAAACTCAGGTATTTTAATTACTAACTACAAAAAATAAATCACGCGATAATAATAATAAGAAACACGTGAAACATCTCACAAATGCACAAAAGTAAAAAAAAAAAAGCGTACGAAGAAAATAATGATGATGAAACACGGATTCGCTCCTACAAATAAGACAAGATTGAGATGAAACATGTTTTTTCACCACTTCTTAATAAAGAAGAAAAAAGGAAACAGTTGCAGTTTCTTAAAATTATCACGAAATATGCTAATAACATTACAATTTATCGACATAGGGAACACTCACTAGTACAATCTATTTTTTGCCGCTATAACAAGAATTCTTCTACTGCAATCTTCGCTATTTTTCTTTCTGTTTTCTGGTCAAGTTTGACGATCTAATGCAAGTACATTAAGTCCGAGTCGTTAATAGAATTAAATGTGTTCCCTCCGTTCTCGTTTTTTGTGGAGTTTCGAACATTTATATCCTTAAAGAATGTATGTATTTTCCGGTCATAGTGTAAAAACTTGTTAGTGTGACCATCTTAGCTTTAATAGTTTCAATTTGTTTTATTCTATTTGAGTAATCAATGTGATCAATATTGATTACTTTCTTGAATCATTGGGAATAAAAAATTAATTTTCAACCTCAAAAGATGAAATTAAAATAAATATTAAATTAATAAAACTGCAATGAATAGTTTAAAAAATATATAAGAAATAATCAACAAATAACGTTATTGATATTTACATTTATTTTTGATTGATAACCATAAATAACTATTAATTTATTTAATTTTTCGTTATTTCCAATTTTTAATTTGTATTTTATGTGAATTAAATTTTTTTTAAATGGAATAACCATTCTTAATTTTGCAGAATCGGAAAATCTCTCTAAAAGGTGATATAAAAAGCTTTTTGAAATATGAAAACTTTTTATTTTCTTACAAAATATTCTTTTTCTTTTCATAGATAAGTCAAATTGACATTGTAATGTAATTTCATCAAGTTTAAGTTCTTACAATAGAATTAAGCCCATTTCATTCATTTTCGTTTTTGTTACATCATAATAAATGAATGATATAAAAATTAGAAATAAACTGGTTCTTTAAGAAGTAAAAAAAAAATGATAAAATATTATAAGAAACTTACAACGAAGCGATTATTTTTATTTAGATATCCATTCATTAAAAGAATCTTTTTCTATTTTTAAAACATCTTCACTGTCATCATTAATATTAACAGAACTTCTGAAAACTTTCTAATTAGAGGCAGACAGCAAGTGCACAAAACACAAACTCAGGTATTTTAATTACCAACTACAAAAAATAAATCACGCGATAATAATAATAAGAAACACGTGAAACATCTCAAAAATGCACAAAAGTAAAAAAAAAAAGCGTACGAAGAAAATAATGATGATGAAACACGGATTCGCTCCTACAAATAAGACAAGATTGAGATGAAACATGTTTTTTCGCCACTTCTTAGTAAAGAAGAAAAAATAAACAGTTGGAGTTTCTTAAAATTATCACGAAATATGCTAATAACATTACCATTAATCGACATAGGGAACACTCATTACAATCTATTTTCTTCCGCTATAACAAGAATTCTTCTACTGCAATTTTCGTTGCTTTTCTTTCTGTTTTCTCGTCAAGTTTGACGTTCTAATGCAATTCCATTAAGTCCGAGTCGTTAATAGAATTAAATGTGTTCCATCCGTTTTTCGTTTTTTGTGGATTTTCGAACATTTATATATATCTTTAAAGAGTGTATGTATTTTTCTGCCATACTGTAAAAACTTCTTAGTGTGAGCATCTTAGTCTTAATAGCTTCAATTTGTTTTATTCTATTTGAGTAATCAATGTGATCAATATTGATTATTTTCTTTAATCGTTGGAAATAAAAAAAATTTATTTTCAACCTAAAAGCTAAATTAATAAAACTGCAAGGAAGTAGTTTTAAAAAGTTAAAAAGAAATATTAAACAAATACTCTTAATTAGTATTTATATACATTTTTTATAAGTAACCATCAATAGATATTAATTCATTAAATTTTGAAGTTATTTCAAATTTTTACTTTGCATTGTATGTGAACTAAAATAGTTTTTCAAGTGAAAGAATCATTCTTAATTTTGCAGAATCGGCAAATCTCTCTAAAAGAAGGAAGAAAAAGCTTTCTGAAATAAGAAAACCTTTTTATTTTCTTAAAAATTATTCTTTTTTCTTTCATAGATAAGTCAAATTGACATATTAATGTAATTGCATTAAGTTTAAATTTTTACAATAGAATTATGCATATTTCATTCATTTTCATTTTACTTTCTAGTTTTCTTTGTCTCCAACTGTTTTTATCTCTTTAAAGAATAGAATTATCTGTCATTTGTAAAAATCCATGGTATCTTCTCGAAAGCACACATTTCGCTGATGGTAATGGGAGCAATTTGTTATTTGGTACGGTTAGTTTATGGTAAGTAAATTTTTAAATATTATTTCATTTTTATAGAATCATTATTATCCTTAGAACAAAACAAAAGATAGTTTTGATGCCTGAAAAGTGAAATTTATCTGTACGGTAGATAAAAGAATCTGATACAAAAAATAAATGTAACTATCACAGAGTGTTGTTGCAAACATCCATCTGCTTTACTCAGAAAAAATATTTGGAAATCTCTTCTTTTATGGCTTACTACTTATTTAGTACATTTAATTTTAATTTAAATACATGAAACACGCACAATATTTTTTATATACCTTTAAATAAAAAATTAAATTATATATATAATTATGCATTTGGAACAAAATATATTTCCATGTATATAAAAGAAAAGATCATTAAATTTAAAGAATTATAAAACGTAATATTCAAAAACCAAATGTTTAAAGAAGGCAGAAAATATCTACGTAAATAAACAAGAAGGATTTTTAGAAAAGTTAAAAAAAACAATTTGCATAACTTTTTTTTAGTTTCTTCATTAATTTCAATGTTATTAGTTATTAATTTAATGTGTTTCACACATATTGTTTTCAATTTTACACATTCTACAGTCTTGCTTACATCCTCGAAAAGTGTTTCTTTTAATGTGTTACATAACATGGATTACATTATTAGCTGTAATTTGTTAATCGAAAGTTTTTTTAGGGAATTTGATTATAACATTTTGTTAATATATGACTTTTTAAATAAATGTAAAACAGAAATATTTATTATTATTATTATTATTATTATAATTTGTTATATTAGAATTTATAAATATAAATGATGGTTCCTGGTTTAAAAAGCGGAAATACAACTTAAAATTAATTAATAGCATTGTAAGTCAATTAAAGCAATAAAAAAAATCTAACATTTTAAGGCAATCCTTTTGACATATTTATTATATTTCTTTTTCACAAATTATATAAAAAAAATAATGTAATTTAAATTTGTTAATTAATTTTTAATTTAATTTTTCTTACGTTAATTGATTAATTAAATTTTTAAATTAAATTTAACTATCCTTTTTTACACAATTTTTTATCACAAATTTAAAAACATAACTTTTATTTACTATAAAGTTTATTTAACTACAGGCATTTGCTTGAAATATAATAAATGTATTAGTTTATATAAACAAAAAACAACGAATGTTAAATTTGTCATATGAAATATAATGCATATAGAGAATTAGCTGAAAATGTCTTTAAATGAACCACGTTCTTTATTCTTCTCTTCAAAATATGTAATTAAGTAAACGCAATCTTATTGAAATAATATAAATGTAATTGATATTGGTGGCAATAAAATATTTAATTACATAAATGATCTATGATTACATCTACCATGGAATTTAAAATATGAATTGATTTATAAAATTTACTAATCTATAAATATAATAAAATAATTTAGAAATGCAAGGATTTTTGTAAACTTATATTTTTTTTATTAAATATTTAACGGATATTGAAATTTTTATTATATTTTTAATTATTAAATATTTAACAGATATTGAAAATAACTTTTTTGATTTTTATACATTTGGCGATTTTAGTAAATATTTACCCAAATATATTTTTAATTTTCAAATTTATCTCATTTATTCTTTCTTTCAGTATTTCTGCTCTTATAATTTATACAAATATCAATCATAAAAATTTTCTATCATTACAAAAAGCATAATTTTATAAAGAGAAAAAAAATTTTTATTATCAAAAATAAAAACCAAACAAACAAACAAATAGATAAATAATAAATGTGTATCTATTGTATTTATATTAAATATAGCTTTTTTGAATTTATGTTTTTTAAATTATTCTAACGTTCAACAAATTATAAAAAAGTCAGTTTCTATCTAAACAAAATTGATGAATTCCATTAATTTTTTTTAATTTGGATACTTATGCTCAATTATTTACAATCCATGAATTAAATTTAGAAGACATTTTACAAAATAATGAATCATTTCTGAAAAAAATAATAGTTACGACAACCATTTTGAGTATTTTACCTAGTAATTGAGAATTTTTAACAGAAAAAAAATGACTTCTCAAAAAGACGAATTGCAGAAAACATTTGAATTTTTTTAAAGCCCATAGGTTCATTTATTTGAGCGAATTACAAGCACAAAAAAAAGCCCATTTAATTTCCTTAAAAATCTTTTTTTTATTCAAAAATTTTAAGAATATCAACACATCTTTTTTTTTCTCACAAAAAACCTTTCAAAAATAACTTTTTTTTCCAATGACTTTTCAACTATGTTGGAAGATCATTTTTTTTTTGGCACATTCTTTTCTTTCAAACTACATTTTCACACGAAAACGCATAATTCTCTCCTATTTTGATTTCGTCGAAAATTCGAATCCTTACTTTTTTTCGGTTTAATATTCAGAAACGTAAAATAAAACTTTGATTTTATACTTTGGAAAATGAAAAAAAGAAATAAAATTTTTTTTCTACTTTTTATAAAAACGTCTTCGCAATTTCCTTCGCTCTAGAGAACCTTAATATTAAACGATTCTTTTTTTTTTTTGAGGTATTGCATTTAGATGCCTTGGTGATAGAGAACTATAGCAACATTGCTTGGTGCTTTCTCTATTTTTTTTTATCAAAAAAAAATTCTTTAGAAAACTCACCTAGAAAGAACCATGATAAAATATGGATGATAGTGTTTTAAAATGAAATGAATTGAAATTGGAATTTCACTGAAATTGAAAAAAGTTTTTTAATTCTGTTTTATAGTACTTTATATAGTGCATATTCAAACAAAAATTTCATAAATTTACTGCCCATTTGACAGCACCATTCTTTTCAAGAAAAGTGCGTTTCTTTTTGCTTTTTTTTTCACTATTTTTCTTTTAACTGTAAAAATATTTCATTACATTTGTTTACTCACTTTTTAAGTAGCTCTTCAAAAGTATAATAAGATTGAAATATTTTAATTTATATTTAATTTATTTTCTACTCTTTTTTCATTCGCTTCATGTCTTAGTGTTATAATGTATCTTATACTATATTCTAATATCTTAAAATAAATGGCATATACAAAACAGTTACTTTAATATTATAAAATAAATGACATATACGAAACAGTTACTTTAATATTATAAGATAAATGATTACAAAACAGTTATTTTAACATTATAAAATAAATGACAAATACAAAACAGTTACTTTAATATTATAATATAAATGAGATATCAAAACTGTTATTTTAATATTATAAAATAAATGACATATACAAAACAGTTACTTTAACATTGTAAAATAAATTATACATAAAAACAGTTACTTTAATATTATAAAATAAATTATATATATGAAATAGTTACTTTAATATTATAAAATAAATTATATATACGAAATAGTTACTTTAATATTATTTAAATTAAATAAATAATTAAAATATGGCATATTTTCTAGAATGTTTAATTCTTTAAGGGAATATTTATTATTATTATTTTTTATTTTATGAGTCAGGCGCAATTACAAAACTAAATAAATTTAAGGAGTTTTATTTAACCTCCAATACTTGAGAAGAATTTGTCCATTCTCAGATTCAAGTAAATAAGTTAAAATATAAATAATTAAACACCAAATTTGATTTAATTATTAAATATGGGTCTAGGTTATATTAAATAAAATACACGAGGTGTTAATTATGACTTTCAAATTTATGTTCATTAATTATGATCGCCACATTAAGAATTCATTAATTTAGATTGCTTTTGAACGAAGAAACATTCAGAATTTCTGGCCCTTCCATTGATTTTCATTTATTCTTCATTTCAATGATGTAAAATATTTGATGATAATTTAACAAATTGTGCAAGTTCAACAAAGTCCCAATCGTAGAATAGTAGGGTAAAGTTAAAAAAATGATGGAATTTGACTTTGTATACTTTGGATCTACTTTATTTAAAATAAAATATTTTTATTATTTAAAAAAAAATTTTTTTTTTCTTTTTACTGATAACATGTTATCTACCAACATTTAAGAATTAAAGTTTCTTCAAATTTCCTAATTTTCTTTACAACAAGCACGTGAATGACATTCAGTATAAAGAAAAAGATGAAAGAATTACAGAAAACATAAATAAAACAAAATGGCAACAGGTTATAATAATACAAAGTCACCTTATTCATTGATCCAAAAGATCTTCTATGTTCGCCATATTAGGTTATTACGAAATCTCTACACATGGATCAAGTGAGCTTTAATCATATGTTGGCCTTAAATACCAATACGATAGAGATGCTCTCATACATAGTCATGATCTGACATAATTAAATGTCAAGTAGTAGTCACAGTACAAGGTTTGGAGAAAGTAGGAGATAAGGCTACTAATTGGATGCTGTGTTCTATCATGTAAAGCATTAATATCAGTTGGAAACTCACCAATACCTCCACGGTTTATTCGAACAGAACCTTCCTTCCAAATACCCTACTCTCATGTAACTATACATCTGCTTGATTGAATAGTATTGGTCTAAGTTGTTAGGATTGCAAACTCTTCTGAATAGTTTTTTGTTTTGGTTTGTCACTCTACGGTCATTCTGAATAAGAAAATTGTTTAGTTCGAAGTGAGTGAAGAAACATGCAGAAATTCAGTTCATTTCATATATTTTTATTTATTCTTCGTTTCAATGTTGTATACTATTAGCTCATAATTTAATAAACTGCCCAAGCTTCAAATTCCATTTTTTTATGATATGGCAAATTTAAAAAAATGATAGAATTTGACTTTGTATACTTTGGATACAATTTTTTTTAAATTAAATATTTTTATTATTTTAAAAATTACTAATTGGATGCTGTTCTACTATGTAATGCATTTCTATCACATGGAAACTTACCAATACCACCACGGTTTATTCGAACACAACCTTCCTTCCAAATACCCTACTCTCATGCAACTATATTTTTCTTTAGAAATCTGCATGATGACTCATTGTATAATAATAGTTTAAGTTGTTTGGAGTGAAAATTCTTCTGAATATTTTTTTGTTTTAGTTTGTCGCACTACGGTCATTCTTCTGAATAAGAAAATTGTTTGGTTCTTACTGAAATAAAGAAATTCTCAGTAATCTATTGTTTATCCAGGAATCCAGGTTAACATCTAAAGAAATTACAAATAATGAAGAGTTAGAGTTGATTTAATAGGATACTTTACTGATTAATTTTAGTAAAACATCCTATTAAATCAACTCAAAGCTGTGAGTCTGGACAGCTTATTGTGAATCGAACAGCAAATCATTTTCTCAAAATTAGGGGTTCAAGCCAATAACGCTTTAAATAAAATTTAAATGTTGTAAACTTCTTTTTTGGTAGCTTCTATACATTTTTTTTGTATAAATGTGAGTAGACATGAAAAATAGCTTTTTATACACGCTTTTTGGCATGCCAATTAAATGTATAAAGAGTTACCTGAAATGAACCCTCAAATGCACGGCGGCCACCTTAAATATTTTTACGGCCCGTGAGATTTATCACACTTTTAGAAAGTATATTTATTTTATAATGGCCAAAGTAATGAAAACCAGTGTATTAAAACAATAAATTATTTGTGCATCCATATATTCAAAAATTAACAGTAGAAATTATGAGAAAAAATAACTTTGATTCTAAAATGAAATTCTTCCGAATATGTGACATATTTCCTGTTTTATTTATGAGTTTACAGTTATGAGTTCGCAAAATGATAACTATATTCTGCGAACTTATGATGAGTCGAGAAACAAATATCACTCTAGTAATATAAATATTTTTTAAAGATTTCATTTAAATTTATATATTTTTTATATTTCATTTTTAATGTTATATACTTCTTTACTGTGTGCATTTTGTATCATTATTATTATACTATCTACGGTTACATACCTATATATTATTTATGTTTATATTATCTATGTAAACACAGTAATAATAATTCATTATGTTTCAATTTTGAACTTCAAAAAATATATCTAGTGGTTCTAAATCTAATAGGGGGATAGATAATTTTATATGCAGCCCTCGGAGTTAAGATGCATTTCCAAAGTGGCCCGCAAGATCATTCGGGTTGGCCACCCCTGCTTAAATGAAATATTATTTATAATCAGGCATACAAGTATAATATCAACATTTTAAAAAATACGATCAGCAACAACATTCAATTTACTTCATCTTTAAATGACATTATATAACTATCTGTTGTTGTTGTTTCTTATCCTACTTGGCTGGCCAAGCCCACGAGCCCATATGGACTCATGATTGAAGGGGAAGGAAGCAGCTTCTGTTGTGATGGAGCACCCGTAGGTAGAAGCCTGACTTTTGCTCCGTGACGCTCTTACAGTCATAGGAGACCGGGACCTACGGCTTAAAGTGGATTCCGAACCACTACAAACATCCATGGCACCGCCGGGATTCGAACCCGAAACCTGTGGCACCGAGCGCCAGAGCGCTAGACACTCGGCCATTCAGGTCCCAAATTTGCCAACGGCACGCAGTGTTCCCAGGTGGTCACCCACCCAAGTACTGACCGCGCCCAATGATGCTTAACTTCGGTGATCTAACGAGAACCGGTATATTCAGCATGGTACGGCCGTTGGCATATATGACTATCTAGCATTAGCTTACTTAATTTATGAGATTTGAGACCAATTTAAAAAAATTAAAGACTTGTAAAATCCTGTAAAATATGAACATTCATAAGATGTAAAATATAAAAATCAAAGTAGCTCAAAAAAATATACAGAAACCCTGAAAATTCGTAAGAGCTCAACACATTCGTAAATATTTAGGGAATTTGATAAAATGTTTCACAAAATTGATAGCATGAAATATGTGTTACTTAACATTAGAGAAATTCAATAAATGAAAATTTTTTTGCATGTATTTTATATTTGAAAATAATATACACGTTTAGATAAAAAGTTGAACATTTAATTATTTTTATAGTAGATATTAAATATAAAAATAGTTAGGCAGAATATGTATAAATACTATGATGATTTAAAACAAATTTTTCTTATGTAAAATTAAGATTTAAAAAAATAAAAACAGCAATATTTTTTTATCCTTTCTCTGCCATAAACTTTATTTGGAACAAGTATTCTATAAATTATATGTATACGAATTTCAGGATTTTTTTTTTTTTTTTTATTGATTGGAATTTTTTTCTAAGCTTTTAATGTTGAAGACCTTTTGGAAACACTTCGCATTTTGAAAAATAGCCTCATATATAATTTTTTCTTTAAAAACGTTTTTGAAAAAATGGTGTTTTGAAAAAGAAACGGGATAGTTCGCGAAAAGCCAGTAATTTATAAATTTTTATATATTCAAATTGTAAAATAGCTGGATTTCAAAAAGACGGAAGAAAAGGAAAAATCAAATAAATGTAATGCTATGCTTGAAAAATTGATTAATATTTCAAGCGTATAAATCTTTCAAATAGCAAACGACAAAACTAGAGAATGTTTACGTTTTAGCATTTCTTTTCATGTGTAAACATAATTTTGTATATTGAAGACAACGTTTTTATAAATTTATCCAATACATTTTTTGGTATTCAGGGTATATCAGTATACATTAACATAAGCTGTCTTATTTGTAAATACAATAATATGAATTGACAAAGTGATTTGAAAAGCTATTCATGATAAATTATTCAGAAACCTTCGAATGCTAGAACATTTAATATGTTTGTTGTTGTTTTTGTTGTTTCTTATCCCACTTGGCTGGCCAAGCCCACGAGCCCATACGTACTCATGATTGAAGGGGAAGGAAGCAGCTTCTGTTGTGATGGAGCACCCGTAGGTAGAAGCCTGACTTTTGCTCCGTGACGCTCTTACAGTCATAGAAGACCGGGACCTACGGCTTAAAGTGGATTCCGAACCACTACAAACATCCATGGCACCCTGCCGGCGCCATTCGAACCCGAAACCTGTGGCACCGAGCGCTAGACACTCGGCCATTCAGGTCCCAAATTTGCCAACGGCAATTAAAGACGAAAGATAGCATAAAGTTTATAATATATAACATTAATAGTTTATAGTTAGCAGTTTATGCTCCCCAAATGGTCACCCACAATATTTTAATTTAAAATTCCAACTACTGACCGCGCCCAATGATGCTTAACTTCGGTGATCTAACGAGAACCGGTATATTCAGCATGGTACGGCCGTTGGCTACATTTAATATGGTAACACAATATGTAGAATTGTACTATTTAAAAAAAGATATTTAGTGATTTTTTTAAATTGTTGAATCGAATAGATCGAATTCTTTTATATTAATATAATTTTCAATAAAATTACTTTTGAAACAATACTAGCATATCATATGTTCATAAATATGTATCTTACATAGAAATTCCCTTCAAAAGCTAATTTGTAAATGAAAATTTTATTTCAAAATAAATTGACTATAAACTTTGCTTTACATCTTTAATACACGTGAGGCATCTATAAAGTAAGTTTAGTTATGTATTAGATAAACAAAAAAATAAGTTGTTTATTTAGTTACAAACTAATAAATATGTTTTGTTTTAAGTGATATATAAACTTTTTATATTCATTTTTCTTCCTTTTAAAATTAGAAGCAATGTTTTGTTTTTAATATTTGTTATATTTAATGATTCTATTAATTTTTGTTCTTTATAAATAAGAGCTGTTTAAAAGAAGTTTTGAGATTTATAATTCTGATAACTGCATTTAGTTGCTTAATTTTATGTTGAATTTAATTTATCCCAATTTAAGTCATGTAATTTATAGCTGTAAAAAAAAAAGTGTAGACAACATTAACTTATTAACCTCTTCATGGACAGTTTATTTACAGTGGGAAAACAACTAATTTTTTTATTACTATTTAATTTATTTTATAATGCTAGGAATTCAAAAAAGAATAAAATAGGGAGAACTATAAAAATGCTCCAAAACTCATTTGTGGCCGTTGAGAGTTAATAATAAATTATAAGTGAAATGATTTAATACCTTCTGGGTATTAATTATTCATTATTATTTCGAGCATTAATTATTAAAACTAAATATATTTAGTATATTTGGTAGTATTTTCATCAAAAATTTTTCAAATAATTCAATAACATTAACAGTCTAAATACCGCTTTACGCTATTTCCATATATCTAACTAAACACTGTAAATACCGTTATCAGTGCAGACAAACTATAAGATTTGTGTTTTTATAGATAGAATCTGTAAGAAATGATTTATTATCAAATTTTGCTTATTTTTATTAATTACAGTAATTATAATTATAAAAAAAATAAATATCAATATGAACCGATTTCAATATAAACGAATGAAAACATTTTTTAGTATAAAAGTTAGCTATAAAATGATGCTAAAACGCAGCGTAAGTGGAGAACGATTTCTTTTAAAGCAATGTTTATGTAAATGCGAATTACATTTTTTTACATGCATCGTATATTTATTTCAGTATAAAAGCTAAGAAATTTTAGAACTTTTACTAAAAAATTACGAGATCTGTTATATCTGCCGTTAGTCAAGAGCAAGCGATTATTCGCTAAATATAGCACATCCTTATTTCTTAAATCAATGAAAAAATAAAATACTCATTTTATGAAAATGAGTTGTTTTATTTTCATAATTATTTACACTGAAGTGACAAAAGTCATGGGATACCTCTTAATATCGTGTCGGCCCTCCTTTCGCCCGGCGAAGTACAGCAACTCGACGTGGCATGGACTCAACAAGTCGTTGGAAGTCTTCTGCAGGAATATTGAGCCATGCTGCCTCGATAGACGGCCATAATTGTGAAAGCGTTGATGGTGCATTATTTTGGGCACGAACAGACCTCTCGATGATGTCCCATAAATGCTCGATGGGATTCATGTCGGGCGATCTAGGTGGCCAGATCATTCGTTGGAATTGTCCAGAATGTTATTCAAACCAATCGCGAACAGTTGTGGCCCGGTGACATGGCGCATTGTCATCCATAAAAATCCCATCGTTGTTTGGGTACATGAAGTCCATGAATGGCTGCAAGTGATATCCAAGTAGCTGAACATAAGCATTTCCAGTCAATGTTTGGTCCAGTCGCACCAGAAATGCCATGAAAAAACAGCCCAAACCATTACGGAGCCACTACCAGCTTGAACAGTGCCTAGCTGACAGTTTGGGTCCATGGTGGGATGTTATGCCTGAAATTTCATACTCTCGGCACACTCTTGACACAGTGGATCTGGGAATGTTGAATTCCCTAACGATTTCCGAAATGGCATGACCCATGCGTCTAGCTCCAACTAACATTCCGCGTTCAAAGTCTGTTAATTCCCGTCGTGCGGTCATCATCACGTCAAAACCTCTTCACATGAATAACTTGAACAGAAATGAAAGCTCTGCGAAAGCACTGCGCATTTATACCTGTTCTACGCGATGCTACTGTCATCTGAAAATTTGCATATTGCTATTCCATGACTTTTGTCACTTCAGTGTATATTGCTGGTTCATTGCCTAGTCGGCAAAACGAAAAATTTTATGTTGGCTAAATTTTTGTCTGCCTAACAGAATGTACTAAACGTACATCAGTAATCTAATAATCTAATGCCGTAAATAATTATCACATAAAAATACAATTGTAAGAGGAAAATTGAAGACAAATAAAAGTTCAGACAATAAAACAGCGCAGAAAATAAGACTAGCATAGATATCTGACATCATATACAAGACAACAGCCGAATTAAAGAAATGTGCTAGCTTCAGATAGGATTATTAGTTATAACTATTGTCGTTGGCGTTTTACTTAACAGCAGCGATTTGATTGGAAAATATTCCACCCGTTTTACCTGCTTGGCGAAAATTTCGTACTCATGGCGACATATTTGAATGTGACAAATTTTTTTTTTCATTTCGGCTTATATAAGGATTTTGAATTTTGAGTAAATTCCAAAATCTAAATAAGATAAATTCCAAATGAGAAAATGCACTCTATTCTTATACACTGAATCATTTATATTCGACAGGTTAACGGAAAATTACCTAATGTTTCTTGGAAATCCAATAATTGAATACCGTAAATAATTAGTACATAAAAAATATAAGATATGATCCTATAGAATACATTAAATATCGAATTTTACGAAATAATGAGAATCTAAATTGCTACATTAAAAAATAAAAACGAAATAAAAAATCCTTTACGTAAACTAATCATAGAGATAGTTTTAAAAGTATTCTAAGAAACTGGCATGCGCATTCTAAAGTAGAAGAAATTCAGCATAATATCTCATTTCAACACATTTCATCTGTAATATAATGACAGCCTTTTTCTCCTCAAATGGCAAGAAAGAATATTTCATCTTTTATCGGCATTGGCTGTGGCCATATTTGCGAACATTCTTCGCACATATATTTGCAATATAGTTGAGAAGTTTTCCAGTGCAGAAAGTGCTGAATAAACCCCTTTCTGATTCTCGTGGAAACGTCAAAGTGTAACTGGGAAATCAATAGCAACGAATGCGAATTTAATCCGCAGATACTTAGCTTGCAATATCCCCCACAGCTGCCTGAATAAATCTTTTAGGAATTTCCAGGGCTGTTTGAAATCCGAGCTATAAAGTTTGCACAAAGGTTTCTCGACATGCATTGCTGATTTTGAAATGTGTCAGTTTTCAATTATTGATTTATAAGTGAATTAAAAATGTAGGAAAATGAGCAACTAATGAAAATGATTTCTTTTCATGTTTAGAGTTTATCTTATTTAAAAAGTTAAATGAAATTTAATTTTTAAATTTAAATCACTCAATTAATAAAAAGAATATTTGAGAAGATATATTTGAAAGTGGTATAAGTGAAATTCATTGAAAATAAATATATTTCACCAAGAAAGAGATTTCTCAATTCGATAAAAAAAGCTGGGCAGGAAAAGAAAGAATCTATAATTCAGAGGAAATGACAACTTTATTTAAAAGCTACAGCTACAAAAAGGAATTAATCAATGAGACGTTTGGCCCATTTCTTGCACTTATGTAAGCTATTATCTTTCAGCTGTTTATATAAATGAGTACTTATTTCTTTTTTTTCCAGAGTTGAATTGTAGATGCCATCCTGTTGTATATCTTGCAGATGTCATCCTGCTATATTGTAGATGACATTCAGTAATGTGTAGATATAATCTTGCTTTAGTTTTCGCCAAAATCATTTTATTTGTTGAAATAGATCAGCGAGATTCTGGGAGAAACGAAAGCACTAGCTTATAAGACCATAAACTTCAACTATAGGGAGAAAATCTGGAGATTTTCTTGGTCAGCAAGAAAAAAAAAAAGTAGTAGAAATTATTTCTTTTGCAATTGGGAATTATTTTCTGAAGTTTAAGTCTGGGATGCGATAAAAAGGAAAAATAGCACAAAAGGGCGTAGAATATCGTCGACATTTCCTCATGATTTCCTCGCATCGTAAACTTTAACTCCTAATTGACCAAGTTGTCTTGGACATCCCAAAATATGCTTTTGTTGTTGTTGTTGGGTTATGTATTTTAATATGTTAAGACAATGTCTATATTATCCCATATAAGAAATAAAATACATTTCTAAATAGAAATTCTGATTAATTTTAAAATGCACAGGTATCATATATAATAAGTTTATTAAAGATTATTACTGTTTAGGATAATAAACCTACTAGATAAACTATATTAATCTATTCTACATTCATTACATAATGTTTTAAATAAATTATATTTAGAGCGAACACGAGCAAGTCAGCTTGTTATTAGCGAGTTTGATTCTTGATAGTAGAGAGTGTACAGACATTGTTCTTAAAAAATAGACTCAATAGAAATAACGGCACAGAAACTTCATACGAGCTTTACTAATCGTTGTAGAAACAATTTTCCGTCATCAAAATAATTTATCCATAATATAATTTGTTAATTTATGGATAGTAGTCTGCAACGATTTTGGAAGATTCATCTATCATGTAAAAGTTTTGTTTTTAAATAAAACTAAAATAATAAGAAATTATTGATTCGCATAATTGGGAAGAAAATATTTAAAAAAATCGTAAAATTCATAAGCAATTTTTCCCGCAAGTATACATACTATGCATAGCTGTATTGTAGACATCTTGAAAATACGACCTTTAAAATAATATATTCCCTTAAAATGGAATTTAACCTGTTTGATAACATGTTTCTGCATGTTCTTGGTGTAATGTTTGTAAAGTATACTTGAAAGTGGAATCTAAATTAGTTAGGTCAAGGAAATGCTAGTCAGCAAAATTTAAAAATTAGTAAATGTTAAGTCATAACAAAGATTACAGTCTTTCTATGGAGAAATATGCATAACTACTCCATATTATATCATGTTAATTTTAGAAGAATGAATATAGTAGTTTGTTGTCGACTTATACATTCCAGGCATGTTTCATAATAAATATGATTTATATAGAATATATCTTTGTTCTGAAAAAAAGGAATAATATTATTGCATAATAATTTGAATTTTTATGGAACTATTAAGTTCCAATTTTCTATGTTTTACATTTAAAAGCGCTTTGTATATTTAAATCTAAAAAAAAAAAATCAAGAGATAGTACAAAAGTTTCATTATTTCTCTTTATGATAAGACACTTATATTGCAAAAACTTTAGACATATTTGATTGTTTAAGATGTTTAAAGTAGTTCTTGCTTTCCAGCTTTTGTGCAATTGAACGTGCATTTAATTGCGATTAATGTTTGAAAAAATTAACTTTGAATCACTGCTGAATATTCATGAGCGCCTCTAAAATTCTGAATAGGAATCAATTCAAATGAATTCAATTTCTCATAATTCAAATCCCAAAGCTTACCGCATTAACCTCATTTGAATTAAAAATAAATGGATATATTTAAAGATCGGATATTAATGGATCATTTTCATTAGTTTACATAAATAATATTAAACTTAATTTAAATATCTTATATAAATAACTGAATTTAAATAATGCTATATATAATTTCCTGAAAGTATCTGAGCTACATTTTGTTCATGAATTATTTTTTTAAAATTTTTGTTATGTCATTTTATTTCATATGAATGCCTTAAAATTCGTCGAATAATTCCACAAAAATTTCGATACATTTAAAATACTCTATCAATATAATAAAATAACACAAGAAATTAAGATGTGAAAATATGAAAAGTGATTTTGGGAAATTAAGCCAGTTTTACAAAATTTTTATAGCTTGTCATTAAACTTGATTTTTCAAGAAAATTAAAAAAAAACTCATTAATGAAAGTAGATACTTTTTTATTGACTAATTATTTAAATAATATATATTTTGTACACTACATTTATTAGAAAACATTTTAATAAATGAATAATTTAATTTAATCTGTAAAGAATTTCGAAAACTTGTAGCTAAATTTCCATTTTTCCACTAAATTCTTGATAAAAAAATATTAAATAGAATTTGAAGTTAATTCATTCTCTAGCCAATTTTACTTTTGATAAACAATTATATTATTCATACATTTTATAATCAATTTAAATTGTCATATTTCAATAATTTTTTATATAGAACAGAAATGAATAAATAAAAGTTTAACAATTGACAGCAAATGCAATTCTAATAATATGTTTAACGATTCAATAAATCCTATACATATGTTGATTATGTGTACTTAATAAAACATGTTTTCGTATAATAATAAGTTGAAATTTCTCTTGCATAGTTTTGTCAACTGCAATTATCTACATTCTTCCCTACTATATTTAGAAAGAATAACCATAAAGAAATTTTGTTCATATCTTTAACATCGCTAATGAAATATGAGTCTAAAACTGTTCTTCTGAACTCTTCAAGTAGTAATTATAGAGGACTGCTAATAAGAAAAGATTGCAAGAAATCGGAGTTTTCTTCTATGATAATTTTGGAAAGTTTCTTCAGTAATAACATTCTGCAAATTATTGCTGATAAATATTCATATCTTCAGAGCGATTTGCATAATTTTTGCCAGGAACTTCTCATTTTTCCGAAAAGCTTTTTATTAAATCAATACTTTATTTCTTTTCAATCATTTTTTATTTGCACTTATGACAGCATAATTAATATTCCCTTAGATTCATTTTTTGATCCCGGTATTATATTTAAAGATAATATTACTTAACGATAAATTTCTTTAATTTAACATTTTTTAGCTCTACGAAGACTTAATGCTAATGCCTTAATTTAAATAATTTTAAAATGTTAAAATTTTTGAGTTGCTATAAAGTGTTTTATCTAATACTGAATTTATTTTTCAAGTGGTGTTTAAATTAATTTCTAATTGACATGTATGTGAACTTAAAATTATTTTAACAAAAAACTGTTAGAAGATAAAAATCGATTATTTAATAAATTAAATCCTAATTTATGATTTTTCTTATAATTCTATGTAAAATTTATTTAAAATATTTGCTTTAAAAACAACGAAAACTAATTTAGTGACGTCAAATAAGTTAAGTGTAAAATAATACATTAATGTTTAATTTCTTTTTATAATTATCACTTAAAAAGTCTACGCAGAACAGGAAGTATATTCTATGTCCGTTTAACATTCAGTATCAAACATGGCAAATTTCAATATTGTAATGGCAATATTTTATAAAAGGTGATTCCATCCATGTTTATCCTTAACCAAAGAAGTTTATATAACCAAACAAGTTATGGTTCGACATCAATTGTTTGGTTTCGAACCAAAATAATTTAAATAAAGCATAGGCCATAGCGGCTTGTTGGATAGTAATTTAGGCTTACAAAATAAAGGATTTTGATCAGAAACCACAATTGTTGCCTAACAGAAGCTTCCATGGTTATGCTATAGATAGGTGTAAGTGAAATGTCCTTTTATTGGATTCAAGGATTTAAAAGAAGGTAAAAGCCACTCCTAGATGTCACACTTAAGGGCAATCATTCCAGATAAAGGTGAAAAAATGTGTTGTGCAATATATCAGTCATCCATGCTATACTACATATCTGCAGCTCCTAGTGGCAATAAATATATCATAATGGCTGGTGTTTAAAATTAACTATCCAAAGATAAAGATATTCCTACAAAAATTTATTTTTTAAAAATATTTCTTTTTTTTAAAATTAACTTTCTGAATCATTAATAAAGAAATTAATCCTTCCATTTCTTTCTATTCTTATACGATTACAATAAATCGGTTCATTGTATTTCTGAATTTAGCAGCAAACATTGTTGTTCATTTAATCGAGCGAAAAAACACTGATGTTTGGCGACGGTCATTCCAAATTATGGTAATAAATGTGTGTGCAATGTACCAGTCCTCTATGTTATATTACATATCTGACGCTCTAGTGGTAATAAATATATCAACATACCGGTGTTTGAAATTAATTATTCAAAGATAAAAATTCCTGAAATATATTTTTATAAAAATATTTCTTTTTTTCAAATTATTTTTCTGAATCATTAATAAAGAAACTAATCCTTCTATTCTTATACATTTGCAATAATTCGGTTCATTGCATTCCTGGATTTGGCAATAAACATTGTTGCTCATTTAATGGAGAAAGAAAAAGACTAAAAGATCAATAAGCCATCGAGAATTAAGAATCAATAATAGGAATTGCAGTGGCCCCATGATTAATGTGGTTTTCTATTCTTCTTTTCTTGCAGCTTGACCGAAGGGCAGAGATCAGCTGGAGAACGTGTAACGAAAGTGGAAGATCCCTTGTTCATTCATTAATCACATAACATGTGGTCAATAGATTTCCTTATAGATTAGTGTAACTCTTTTCTAGAGAAATGAAGTTAGTGTATTGAGACAATTCTACAATAAATATGAAAAATAATACCTTGATGTTGTATTCCGAATTAGTTATAGGTCTATTTTATGTCAAGGTCTTAGTTATATGTCTATTTTATGTCAAGGTCTTGGTTATATGTCTATTTTATGTCAAGGTCTTAGTTATATGTCTATTTTATGTCAAGGTCTTGGTTATATGTCTATTTTATGTCAAGTTCTTAGTTATATGTCTATTTTATGTCAAGGTCTTGGTTATATGTCTATTTTATGTCAAGTTCTTAGTTATATGTCTATTTTATGTCAAGGTCTTGGTTATGTGTCTATTTTATGTCAAGTTCTTATAACTAAGACCTTGTCTATTTTATGTTTTGTCTATCTTGATATCTAGTTAAGTCACTGAATTAGTATTGTTCCAAGATACTCATGGAGGGAAATAGACGATTTATTTTTCAATTGTTAATCATATAACATGCAGCAAAGCGTAGTATTATTTCTCATTGATTAGTGTGATTCATGACTGGTTAAATACAATTTTATCAAGAGAAGGGAATAAGAAAAATATTGCGTTTGTTACTTAAACTCTTATTTGCTAAGTATTATTTAAGCGCAATCAATTTAATTAATGTCTAATGAAAAGAAATTAGTGTATGAAGACACTTCTACAATAAATATGAAAAATAATACCTTCATTCTGTAGTGTGTAGTTAGTTATCTGTCTATTTTATGTCACGGGGTTTGTCTTTATATCTAGTTAAGCCACTCAACTTGTGTTGCTTTTGACAGTGAAGGATAAAGTATTTGATATGTTGTCTTTCGTCCCTTTTACGATGCGTTTATATTAGATTAATCTTTATCCAAGATACTCATGGAAGGAAATACACGATTTCTTTTTCAATTGTTAATCATATAACATACAGCAAAACGTAATAATATTTCTCATAGATTAGTGTGATTCCTGACTGGTTAAATACAGTTATATTAGGAGGATGAAAGAGAAGGAAGTATGAAAGATTTGAAAAATATTGTGCTTGTTATTTAAATTCTTTTTTTTGCCAAGAATTATCTAGGAGCAATCAATTTAATTCTAAATCGGTCTTTCAATGTTATGTAACATGCCCTAGCTTGTCATTGTGGTGGTAATTGTAATATAGATTCCACATTACTCAGGTAAATCAAGAGTGCTTTTTATAAAGAAAAATCATAAGAAAAGAATGAGATGAATATTTTCCTGGATACCCTTTTTAAGATGTTCACATGTGAGAAAATCAGTAAACATCAATATAGCCAGCCCGATGGCAAAGACACAGATTATGAAAGCACGTACCATTTCAAATGGATCTAGTTAATGAAATTCAAATAAACTATCTATCTAAAAATTTAATATATAAAACAACTGACATTAATTAAAAATTGCTAAGAGACATTTTAAAATTTAAAATAAAGTATATGAAATAGAAAATAAAGGTAACAAATCCTTTAATTATTTATTTAAAGGATAATTAAAAATTATTTGAATTTATTGTTAAATATAACCTAAATATATGAAAGGTTTAGATTATATATCAGATTTTCCTTTTAAATAAACAGTCGATGTGTTCATATTCGAATTTACTATTTAATAGATATCACAGAATTTTAAATTTATTAGGTATTATATAACTCATTATTTTTTTTACCCATGCGATCAAAGTTTAAATATTAAATTTCTCATCCATAACTTTGCATATATATAAATAACAAAAATGTAATATCAAAATAAATTTAGTATCAATAAGTGATTTTTCTTTTTCATTTGTAGCTAACAAGATTAGTATAGTATTATTGGTTAAAATTATTTACGAATAAAGTTTGATGTTTTAAACTAAAGAAAACAGTTCATAATGCATTAGCCATTTTGCTATACAGTTTCGCAACTAAAATGTTATTTTTATGCTGACATAAAATTATTCATTAGAAATTGGATTTTCTACACATAATTACGCACAGTCGTCATATGACATTTTTCTTCGTATACTCCAACTTGAATTTGGAATTATACTGCTATTGAATTTTTCATTTGGCAATACTATTGTCCATTAGCTTCATGATTTCAGTGGTTCAATTTCCTTGGCTTTACTGAGAAAATTATGATCATTACGGAAATCAACTTCTGATTCAATTAATTTACCTGTCTTAGAGTAAAGTATCATAGATAGAAAAAAAAATTAATTCCCATTTAATGTTCATATTTTTCCGCTGTGTGGAAAAGATGAGATCATGGACAAGCACCATATAACAGGATGGCCAGTCTTGCGTGGAGACACCAAGTTGAAAATATATTGGAGCGCCAGAACTCTGGGACAATGACTTTTTTTCTATTGTTTTTTTTTGTAATCTCGTAAGAGTTTGTCATTTTCTCTTATCATTGGAAAAAAATTATCATATATTCTTATTTTTCAGGTTCTATCTATTTAGTACTTTTATTTTATCAATGTCTGCTTTCTTCATTCTTTTTTTAAAATTTATTAGCAAAATTTAAAAAAAAAATTATCTATACTTTCTTTTTTTTTTTTTTTTTTTTTTTGATGGCGGAAAATCTTTTTGTAATCAAGATTTTTTTTTTTAATCTTTTTCCTTTATTATTAAGCCTTTCTTTCATTTGTACATTTTTTCGTCAAGATAAAAGTGGAAAATTTTAGAAAATGGAAAATTTATGAATTTTGTATGGAAAACGGCCTGTTTTTAAAGAAACCATGGAATAATATTTTAGAGGATTAGATTTAGAGGAAAATTATACACAACTATCTGTATAAACAATTAAATGTATTAAGTAAATTTATTCTGAACTAGTTTTTTTAGTCCCTGGTTCTTATTAAACAAAATTTATATGTATTTATAAGCAAAGTTTTACCTAGGCTTGTGCGAATTTCACTTAAACTATTTTCATTGCAACCACCAATATTTGGGATATTACTGCATCTAAATAATTCTTATGTACAAAAAAATTATTATTATCTCTTATACCGATGTTTCCATCTACTGTGTTATCTATTATATACAAAGAAATGAAAGCATTTGTAGAACAAATTTTCTTACATATATATTACTGTGCCCGAAAATTAAAACCAATTTTCAATTTAAATTTCCCGGGGGTATGGAGTTTCCTTTTTTCCCCCCTTTTTTTGGTTGTTGGTACTGTCCTTGACATCTGTGTGGAATTTGAAGTCAGAATATTCATTAGTGCTTGAGTTACGCTTGGCTTTGTGAGACGCTAAAAGTGATTTCGGAGTTTTTTGAAATGTTTGAATTAATTGAGCAAAGACCTTTTTGAAAAAAAAAATATAAATTGGTCTTACTTTTTGGGCACAGTAGTAATATGCCGATTTTCAGAAGAAACACTAAAAGATAAGCTTCTTTTTTCACGTACTCAAATCTTCTTAGATTGATGGTAAGGAAAATCATTCGACAGAATATAAATGGATATAGTAGAACATTCGTCTGAAATCTACTCGAGTTTTTGAAAAGTGAGTTATAAAATAAGTCAGAAATGTCAATCCACTTATACACAACTTATGCTATAAATGGTTCAGTATGTCTATGTTAGAATGACCTATATCTAGATTATACATAAAACAAAAATTTGCATTTAGTGATAAGAAGGAATCATCAATTTTCCATAAACACATCTCAAATTTTTATCTAATATAGGCCACCGGTGACGCTTTCGGGGAGTTATAGAAAAGCATAAGTTATGAAGATCCATGCATTACTCTGAGAGGATTTCCATTCAAATGCTTCAAGATAAAACTGCTTTCAAAAGGATTTATTTATACCTCTTGAAAAGTCAAGATAATATTTTTGTGAAAAGATATTATTTTTACTTATCTATTCGACACGAATATTATAGATTGCAGAATTTAAAATGAATCCGAGTTTTTAGATAGCCCGATTTATTTCGAAAGAGATGGAATGAAATAAATTTCATAGTAAAAGATAAAGTTTGTAACTTCTGAAAGTTAGCATTGAAGATAAAGTGACTTTGTGATAAGAATAGTTGGAATATGAAAAAGAATTTAAAGTCAATGCATTATATGATGTGGAAATATTTGCAAATTACACGCTATTATAGATACATTTGTTTTAGATACAATGATTTTAAGCATACAGATGTAAAAACAGTACATTTAATCGAATATACAGATTATAATTAAAACCCCACTTTCAAAATGCTGTAAAAAAAGAACAACTCGTCACAGTGAGTTCAAATTTGAACTAACTATACTTGAAGTAAGGTGAAATAGTACGGCATCAAAACAAGTTTCAAAGTCTATTAATATATGACGCTGAAAGCGGAATAAAGAAAGTGAATTCGGCTGCCAATGATATTTTGAATCGAAATTACAACGTGTTTGGCAAGAGTTGCATATTAAACCAGCTGTAGTGTTGATGTGCTTGATTGTTTCAGTTTTTTGACCGAAACAAAGATTTCCAAGTCATTCAATAATTGTGACACTGTTAGTGGAAAGCCCATCCATCACGCCAAGGTCATACAAAATTGGACGGGAACAAGCGGTGGAACATTTTTGGAATTGTTTTTGATGCCATACAGTTTCCTTCTTCTTTAAGTATTTTCAGTTCAAATTTGAATTCATTATGACGAGTGTTTCTTTTTTTTTTACAGCATTTTGAAAGTGGGGTTTTAGTTATAATCACCTAGTATATGGAAAGCTTTATGGTTAGAGTTCTTGATTTATGAACCTAACAGAAGGTTCCCGCATCTATCATCAGTTGTCACTATTGCCATATCTGAAACCACGTCCACAGTTGAACGCGAGAGCCCCTGGCGTTACTGACGAATTCTTTCAGTAACATTGCAGTTTGACCCCGAAAAACAATCTTCCCTATCTCTTCTTATCACCCCATTGGCATTTTTGATAGCCCCAAATTGACCACTCTGAGGGAAAGGCGAGATCATGGACAGACACTATCATTGGCCGAGCAGGGTAATTGGCCTTGCGTGAGGAGGTCGAGGTGAAAAGATATTGGAGCGCTATAATTTTGATGATGAAAAATATGACTTCTTTCTCTTATTGCTTTCTTTTTACTTGTGTTTTACATTGTTTTGATCCCGTTTGATAATTTTCTCTTTCCATTGGAAATAAAAAAAACTATCTTCTTATCAGTGGGTTTCCATATAAGTTTATGCATGCAAAAAGACCAACTCTGGAGCGAAATATTTCCTTTCTGAAAGTTTGCAAATCCTTTCGTATTTTCCATTTATACGAAAGCATACCGGAGTAGAGAGTTTTCGGGAATAATGTATTCAAATATGGACAAGGTTTGAAAGATATCTTACTTCAGGTTCGAAGGGAAGAAAGGTGCAAAATACCCTAATGCTGCTCCAAGGTGCTCCGTCAAATACCAACTAATCGAAGAGGTGGAATTTGAAAAACAAATTTTCATTGCAATTAGTTTAAAACGATTTGTGGATGTTTAGTCCAAATATAAAGTCGGAAATTGGGAAAAATGCCATGTTGAGTGGGATCAATTAATCGACGGATCTTTTAACAAATTAAAATCTGAGTGATTAAAATTTTTGCTGGTGTTCATGTTAACATTTCTTAATTTAAAATACTCATTATATTCATTAATAATTGCAGATTTTACACCCACTCAATTCCCTGCTTTAAACACATATTCATTTCCACTTTTTATTGAAGTAGTCTCGTATTTCTAAGTTTAAAAGAATTATTCAGAACTTACTATAAAAGTATCACAGTTCCTCTTATTTATCTCTTGGGAACTTATAAAGTGTCCTTGAGGTCTGGATAATACAAATTTGTCTAAATATATAGAATGTATTTTAAAATATCTAGCTATTAATAATATACTTCAGTGTTTTAATGAAATTTTTATCTAAAATATATCTATGTGGTTCTTCTTTAAAAGAATATAAAAGTCCATATAAATGTAATAATTTATAGAAAAAAAAATGTGCACAAAAATAAAATATGTACAATACTGATTTTCTAAAGAAACAAATATTAGCTGCTTTTTTTCGTTGCTATAAGTATGAAATTAATGAAAGTTGAAATGAAAAAAAAAATAATGCTATTAAAGAATGAAATTGATAATAGTTTAAGAATATGTTTCCTCGATTATTGGTGAATCAATTATCTTTGCAATAATTTTTTTGTATTCTATATTTCTTATAAATATTTAAATAAGTTTTTTTAACAAAATAGCTATATGCTAATTTTTTTAGTTATTAAAGCATATATAAAGTATGTGAATTATCCATATATTTTATGAATCACAAAACATTATTGTCAAAGAAACTTGTTTCGCACAAAGAGATATCCATCCAATTCTAAACTCCATAGATTTGACTTGACTTCATCTCCATTATGCCCGATCCTGCAAAACTCCGGAAACAGTTGAACAATTATTCTTTCAATACATAAAATATGTAGAAGAACAAAGGAAACTGCAAAACGCTTTTGGGTATAAAGTTCTAACTTTTTCTCGGATATTTGATACATCAGTAGATGCTTATTATAAGACAACAACGAAACTTAAATTTTTACGAAAAGTCTCGTAACCCTGTAAGTTATGGGGTACCCCACATTTTCTTTCTGGGGTAATTATTTCTTTTTCACTTTTTATTTAAAGTACTAGTTGTACTTCATATGTTCTAACCATCCTTCAATTGTTAAAATATTATGATCAATTTGATTTGAAGTTTTATCCATTTCTCACTTTTTCAAATTTACTCTTCTTATTTACATTCTTTTGGTTGCTAGAAAGTACCAAAGATTCTTGTGTTTTAAAAGGAATTTGTAAGGCCATCATTTGCAATGAATTCAAGATTTTTGAATTTTAGAGTAATTCATTTTAGAGTAATTTAGAGTAATTTTCACCTAGTTAAATTCTTTTAACTGTTGTATATTAAAAAAAATTTGGATAAATTGAGATAAAACAGCATCAGCGAAGGTACTTCTCAAACTACAAAGTCAAGTCAAATCAAATAAACTGCATAAAAATTAATTTAAAGTAAAAAAAAAATTATTCATTGAAATGCAGTAAGTTAATTTGTTATTTTTAACGTTAGAAAATGTGGCCTATGGTTAAAAAAAAGATTTAAATCTTTTTATTTATCAGAAATTTTTTTTTATGTATAAAAAGGAATTTTATTAAAATGATTCCTTAAACCTGGCATTTAGTATTGAAGATTTTGTTTTTCTCGAATTCGTGTAGGAAGTTAACGTTTATACAACTTATTATGAAAATTCTTCTGACAAAAATTGCAGGAATTCGATTTAATTCTGTTTACGTTTAGAAAGTATTTGAGCAGTTGAATCTTTTACCGAAACTTTTTTTTTCCTCCAAAACAAAATATAAAAAAAATTTCTAAATTTTTATTCTATTTTCTGAAGCAGAAAGTAAGCTAGAATACTTTTTCGAACAATAGAACACAAACTTAATCAGGGTTCCATTCGATTGTTTGTTATTCGGATTGCTGCTTTGAAAACAAAAATACCCTTTAAACATATTTAGAAGAGAGTAAATATTTGGTTGGCGTATTCTTTTTCAAATTCCTTACAATACACTCCAATCAGTCAGTTGTATTATTATTTACTTTAAAATAAATGCATATTTGCAATATTCAAATTGTCGTCTTTAAAAGAATATTGCACATATTTGATTTATTTCATAGGAGAACATTTAAATATAGTAGCTAAATATTTTAAATTAAATTAACATTTTAGAAATCGAATAATTTCAGAGCATCATATATAAAGATAATTATTGAATAGAAATAATTATTTTAAAATTCAAAGTTGGCTTAAATAATTATGAAAATAATATTAATAAATTATTTTATAAATTAATAATTAAAATTTAATTAATAAATTAATAATTTAAATAATTATGAAAAGAATATTTCATTTTAATAATTTATTTTTAATCTAAAATTAATTTCATCGCCATAATTAAAGGACACGGAAATTTTCTTGAATTGTACAGTTCCAATTATCCTAGTTGATATGGATCAAGCTCAAATAGGATAAACTGGATTTACTTAAATCATCACTAAAGAAAGAGATAAAAATGTATTTATATAATAATTCCTTAATTTTTACAAGTACTTTCAATCTTTATGTATATTTATAATGTTTTCATAAAAACAAGGAATAAAATTGTACTTTTAAAGAAGATCTTGATATAGTTATTTGTTTCTTTGTGGGATGATAAAATTTTTATGGCCACAGTGATACGTCATCATATAAGTGTTGTCTGAATTTCAGATGCAGCTTGTTGCTTAATGTATTCAATATATGCGTTTTCTATTTCACTTTCAAAACGAACATGCGCTGCACTGGAATCGTAGATGAAAAAGAAATCTTAAAAAAACTCTGACCAGACTGGAAAAAAGTAAAAGTAGAAACTCACTTAAGCGAGGCTAAAATATTCAGACTCAACCGTATATTGTTATAGATAGAAAAAGATCCTAAATTGTTAATTTTTGCATTCTCTATACTCCTTAACAAAATCAAATACAATCACATCTCCAAAAGATAACGTTTCATTATTAAATGTCACAGTAATTTTGATGTTTTATTCAATTTATTTTACAATAATAATAATAAGGAATGATTAGACTTTTCATTTAAAATAAATTATTCACATTAATAGTTTTCGAAAAATCATTTTTTATTGAAAAAGAATTATATAAATAATATTGAATTTCTTATAGCAAAAACTACAAAAATAATTAAAAGTCGTGATCATTCAATGGGTAGACTGTTTAAAGATAACTTTAAAAAAAACCTATTATGCATTATTAGAGACTTATTTGTTCAATTCTTAAAACAAATATTTTCAATACCTGAAATGTTATAGTAATCAAATAAAACATGTTTTTTCCTTATAAGTACGATGCTGTAAACGGAATCAGAATATTTAATGTTTTTGTATTTTAAAAAGAGCAATTAATACCAATTTTGAAATGTGTGATAAAAATCTTGGATTCATCAAAATGTTCTTCTACATTTTTTGTTAAATGATTGATAGCTATGTTTTTTTTTCTTCTAACTTATTATTTTTATTTTATATTTTTTATTATTCTACATTATTACTTTTTGCTCATAGTATTTCTGTAGTATTTTTTACCCTTCCATGTCATAGCTTTGTTCTTTTATTACAATTTATATTTTTAATTTTTGTTTTTACAATTTTTTTCGTCTACATTATTTTTTTTCCATATTATTATTTCTTAGTTCACCGTTTATTTTCCACATTATTTTGCGTTTTCTTTTTTTTTAAGTAATACATGATCTTCTTGGAGATCATCCCATATACTTTTAGAGTTGCTGATTAACCTGAAGCACTTTGGACACGAAATCATTTCGAATAATTACCCTTGAAGAAACAAAATATTTCAAACTTCCTTCACATATCTTTAATCCAAAATTCTTATAGTTTATTGAATAAATGAATTACACTGTTAATCAGTAATGAAAATATTATATTATTACATTTTTGAACTAGACACAATGTGACTAACTTGTTTAAATTTAAATTCCTGTCCTGTACTCGTGAAGCTTCTACAATGTTTCAAGTCAGTTGGCACTTACGAATTGTTTTCTTAACCAGTATAATCCGTATTCTTTCCGTCAAAACTTTTGTAAGCCCAACTCCGTACTTGAAGTTGTAAGGTAATCCTGTAAAAATAATCCTAAGCCGAAAAGATATTTTCCAGACTTGTAAGGTTAAATTGGCGTAAAACCTTTTGTCGTGTCACTAGCCCTGTCAGGCAATCGATAACTTCAGTGTCGAAAATGTTTACTCGCCCATAACAGAACACATTTGATGTAATCTTACCTCAGACACACTTTTTCCTCTCTCTCGATCAATTGAATTACAGGGCGAAATACTTAACTTTTTATTTCTTGAACACAATTTAAGCCAGATGATGAACTTGATACCCTTGTCTTTATGATAGAATTTTAAATGTCGACTGATTAAATGTCATAATGAGGCAGATATAAATATATATTTTTAAATTTCTTTTTTCAAAAAAAAATGTGCTTAGTAGTTTTTATAATTCTTTAAACATTGTTACAGAGAAAATATGTAGATAGTAATGGAATTTTAGTTAATAAGAAGGTTAGATTTTGCAAGTATGTGTATTCTAAATTGTTAAATTTAATCTAAATATTTGTACTCTAAATTATTAAATTGTTAAATTCGGCTACGGTTTGAATTTTCTTTGGTTTTTCCGATATAAGGCATTATTTTCCCATTCGTATAAGTTGAACTGTTAGCATATCTTAGTCAACGGACATATTACCAAAAAAAAAAAATCTAGAGTTATTCTTCGAAAATTTGCAATTATATGTTAATGTTTGAATATACATATGCAATAAAAAAAAGGCATATACAATAAACCAAAATCTTCTAGTGTCAAGTCCTTTACAATTAGTAACATGAGTTGAGAACATTCTTCTATTAAATAAGAAAAGAAAAAAAATAATTTTCTGCTTAGTAATCACAACAAAAAGTTACAAATTGTTTTCGATCCAATTAGGTAGTGAAACTACAGAAAAATAAAAACAATACAACTCCTAACAACATTAACTTTTAAATCTTCTCACTGTGCCTATCTTGTTAACTTGGGCATCGCCTAACGAGCTATTCTAAGTGGTCCTTTCCAGCAGAAAAAGCCAGGAAATGGGTAATTAAGAGAGTTTTGGACATCTATATGTGATTAGTCTCTGTGCATCGGCCCGATGGAACTTGACTTTTGTAGCCATTAATAGCTAACTGTGTAATCGCTGTGTGGTTTGTTAGAAGTCCTATTGGTTGAGTAGGCACAGAAAAAAAACTCGTTAGCCAGGTCTTTGGATATTGAGGTAGAAACTCGTAGAAGAACGATTTAATTAACAAAGGCGATATAAAATTCAGAGGAAAAGACAAAAAAATAACGGCCAAGAGACATAATTGTGTCCACAGTGTAATTTATAAAGTATATTAATACAAAATTGTTTAAGCCACATTAAACATCCTTTTATGCATTAAATTTTATAAGCTCATTAAATGGATATTTTAAAGTAGCGCAAAAATGAGTTTTGCGTTGGGAATGGTTGCAAATAATGGTAGGATTAAACGAATTTTTGCTGCTTGTAGGTAATTAGATTTTGTTTAAAAAATTTTAGTTAGGGATTATATACGGCTACCAACTTTATTTTTCTTAAAAAAAGCAAATAATTACCCCAGATTTATCTTTTTAAATCTCGGTTAATAACAGTTAATGATCAGTTTTCTGAGCCACTAACATGCAAAAAAATTTAAAAACAGACAAAAAAAATGTAAAGGCCGAAATTTGTAAGGCTATACTCCAGCATTTATAGTGTAAATAAAATGGAATTTATAGTGATGTTATAAACACGTAAAGACAGAATACGCATTAACTGATGAAAAGTATCATGATATAAGGAATGAAGTTTTGCTTTAAATTTGCACCTTACACCTGCAACCTACCTTGTAAGTTTCATATATTACTTTATGGAATACGAAATGGGTATTTAAAGTTAAAAAATAGAAAAAGCATATCTATCGATTAAGTGATCCACTTTGCCCATTAAGTTGGTGTTTTTCAAAGTTATGATTACAACTCAGGCAAGCGATGTATATCGAATTACCTTTGCCTGAAATGTACTCAGTATCATTGAACAATAAACACCATTTGGAAACGCTAAATAAAAGTAAAGCATCATAAAGTAATACTAAATAAAGCAATGCTAAGAATAAATACCATTTGGTTTAACAATTGAAATATGTTTGAATGCACATATGTAATAAAGAAAAAGGACATATGCAATAAAGCAAAAATCTTCTTTTAGTGATAGGTCCTTTACAGTTAGTACACTTCAGTTGAGAATATTCTCCTATTAAATAAGCAAAGAACAAAATAATTTTCTGCGTAGTAATCACAACAAAAAGTTACAAATTGTTTCGATCCAATTAGGTGGTGAAACTACAGAAAAATAAAAACAATACAACTCCTAACTACATTAACTTTTAAATCTTCTCACTGTGCCTATCTTGTTAACTTGGGCATCGCCTAACGAGCTATTCTAAGTGGTCCTTTCCAGCAGAAAAAGCCAGGAAATGGGTAATTAAGAGAGTTTTGGACATCTATATGTGACTAGTCTCTGTGCATTGGCCCGATGGAACTTGACTTTTGTAGCCATTAATAGCTAACTGTGTAATCGCCGTGTGGTTTGTTAGAAGTCCCATTGGTTGAGTAGACACAGAACAAAATCTCGTTAGCCGGGTCTTTGGATATCGAGGAAGAAACTCGTAGAAGAACGATTTAATTAACAAAGGCAAGTACTAGCGATATAAAATTCAGAGGAAAAGACAAAAAAATAACGACCAAGAGACATAATTGTGTCCACAGTGTAATTTATAAAGTATATTAATACAAAAATGTTTAAGCCAAAAATGAGTTTTGCGTCGGGAATGTTTGGAAATAATGGTAGGTTTAAACGAATTTTTGCTGCTTGTAGGTAATTCGATTTTTTTTAAAAATAATTTTGAATACCAAGCTATCTGATCGAGCATAGTAAAAGTTAAGCTTCACAAATTGTAGGGATTCTCGTTGATTTTTAATTAGGTATTATATCCGGTTACCAACTTTATTTTTTTTTAAATTCAAATAATTACCCCTGATTTATATTTTTAAATCTCAGTTAATAGTAGTTAATGATCAGTTTTCCAAGCCACTTACAAGCAAAAAAATTTAAAAACAGAAAAAAAAAAAATAATGGCTGAAATTTATAAGACTTATTCTCCAGCATTTATAATGTAAATAAAATGGAATTTATGGTGATATTGTAAACACGTAAAGACGGAACACACATTAACTGATGCAAAGTATCATGATACAAGGTATAAAGTTTTGCTTTAAACTTGCATCTTACCTTACTAACTACCTTGTAAACCTCATATAATACTTTATGGAACATAATAACTAAACAAATGTTTATATATCTTATTTATAATTCCAAGGAAAATAAATAGTTAGAAAAAAACAAAGCTAAAACGTCTATAAGTGATTATTTTTCAATTTTATACTAAGTTTTGGTTTAAGTTTTTTCAACTGATATACCATATCTGGCTAATTTCTTCTAATTGAATTTTTATCAGACAATTACGTTAATAAATATTTTTTCTAACTAAATTAGAAGCACTAATGAATGAAAAAAGCTAAATGAAATAGGAAAAAAATAACAATATGTCTCTTTTTTTTTATAGTACGAATATCTTAGACATCATTATTGTTACTTAATTTAAGAAATATTGCTTAGAAGGCATTATTTTCCCATTCTTATAAGGTGCACTGTTAGCATATCTTAGTCACCGGGTATATTACTAGAAAAAAAAATTCGAGAGTCATTCTTAGAAACTTTGCGATTATATGTTAATGTTTGAGTATGCATATGCAATAAAGAAAAAGGACATGTACAATAAAGCAAAAATCTTCTTCTAGTGTCAAGTCCTTTACAATTAGTAACTTGAGTTGAGAATATTTTCCTATTAAATAAACAACGAACAAAATACTTTTCTGCCTAGTAATCACAACAAAAAGTCACAAATTGTTTTCGGTCCAATTAAGTGGTGAAACTAGAGAAAAATAAAAACAATACAACTCCTAACTACGTTAACTTTTAAATCTTCTCGCTGCCTATCTTGTTAACTTGGGCATCGCCTAACGAGCTATTCTAAGTGGTCCTTTCCAGTAGAAAAAGCCAGGAAATGGGTAATTAAGAGAGTTTTGGACATCTATATGTGACTAGTCTCTGTGCATCGGCCCGATGGAACTTGACTTTTGTAGCCATTAATAGCTAACTGTGTAATCGCCGTGTGGTTTGTTAGAAGTCCCATTGGTTGAGTAGACACAGAAAAAAATCTCGTTAGCCGGGTCTTTGGATATTGAGGTAGAAACTCGTAGAAGAACGATTTAATTAACAAAGGCAAGTACTAGCGATATAAAATTCAGAAGAAAAGACAAAAAATAGCAGCCAAGAGACATAATTGTGTCCACAGTGTAATTTATAAAGTATATTACCACAAAAATGCTTAAGCCACATTAAACATCCTTTTAGGCATTAAATTTTATAAGCTCATTAGATGAGTATTTTAAAGTAGCACAAAAATGAGTTTTGCGTTGGGCATGCCTGCAAATAATGATAGGATTAAACGAATTTTTGCTGCTAGTAGGTAATTCGATTTTTTTAAAAGAATAATTTTAAATACCAAACTATATGATCGAACATACTAAAAGTTAAGCTTCCCAAATTGTAGGGATACTCGTTGATTTTTAATTAGGGATTATATCCGGTTACCAACTTTATTTTTCTTTAAAAAAAGCAAATAATTACATCTGATTTATCTCGGCTAATAACAGTTAATGATCAGTTTTCGGAGCCACTAACAAGCAAAAAATAAAAAAAAAAATAGTGGCCGAAATTTTTAAGACTATTCTCCAGCATTTATAGGGTAAATAAAATGGAATTTATAGTGATATTGTAAACACGTAAAGAGAAAATAAAACTTAAATCATGCAATGTATTTTGTTTATATTTTGATACAAGAAATAAAGTTTTGCTATAAACTTACATCTTGCAAACTTCATCGAATACTTTATGGAACACGATGAACATTTAAAGTTTAAAAATAAACAAGTAATATAAAAAAAAAATTAAAGTCATTTCCTACTTTTTTTTTCACAATTTTTTGCAGAAAGTTCTTTATAAATAATTTTCATTCATTTTTTTAAGTTTATCTGGCGTCATCTATTGGTAGATACATGCAACTTAAATCTAAAAAAAAAAAAAATTAATTAATTAATTAAATTTAATTAATGCATTAATATTTGAAAAAACTGTATTAACATTAAGTGTCATCCACTACAAGTTCCAAAAAAATGTATTTGATCTTGAGTGGATGAATAAAAAGTATTTTATGAACGATTGAAAATTTGAACAAGATATATGTATAGGGAGAGTGTGAGCTAATAGAAGGAATTGAAAAAGAGATGCGAGAATGCGAAGACTATGCGAGAGCCTTTTTGTCGTGGTTTTATTTATAACAATATTAATATATTTTAAATATTTTCTCGTTACATGACCTATTCATAATGCAGTATGATATAATAATATAGTAGTTTTTTCAATAATATAGTATGGTGTTAAATAACAAAAATTAATTAGCAAATTTTATTAAAACCAGTACACTTTTAAACTAAAACATTACTTTCCTATAGATCCACATTAACTAACTCCAGTAAATCCGACCAGATTAATCACATCAAATCTTAAAAAAATTTAGTACAAACTGCGTTGTGAATAGCAATAACCCATAAAATCCCACTTTAATTAAACCACCATAATTATGTATACTACCCGACAGATTTGTTTAATTCAGAATCTCGTGAGTCAATCGATAAAAGCATTAAAAATTTAATACGCGCAAGCATAGATAAAAAAATTAAAAATTTAAACACACACATATATATATATAGAGCGAGAGAGACATATATATATAAGTTTACAAAAGTTTTTAAATGATATCAGTTAACAAAAAAAAAGAAATAATTATTAGTAGTATTAAAATATAATAGTCCCTTGGAATTAAGTCATCTGATTCAGTTAAATAAATCAATTAGATAATCAATAAAAAAAACTTTGGCATCACAAAATAATATTTTGATTAATTAAAAGTATATCTGACAATTTCAAAAAAATATAGAATAGAATCACAGTTATAGTTAACTCTTGATTCCAATAAGCATTAACAAATATTTAATGTCAATTTTTATCACAGGCTCATGGTTATTTTGTAGATGGGAATATTATTTTTTAAAAAAAGTGCAAATTTAGACATTTACGTGCTTAGCCTTGTCTTAGACAACCAACCCTATGGAGACAATACATTCTGGAGGGCCAGCGCTTGCGTTTGGTTGATGAAATTTTCTTCACAAACGAGATATAGATACTTTTTCTGACAAAATTCTTAAGATGGCAGTTCAGCTTACATCATCTTATTTCTCCACAACTCTCTCTCTCTCTCTCTTCACATCACTCGATCATTTCTTCCTCTTTCTCCGTGTCCCTCATCTATCGTCCATCTCTCAGATTATTTTCGTATATCATTTGAATTTGACTCATTGGCTATATCTACATCCAAGGCACCGCCTCAACACAGCTATAGGTTTGGGGGGAAAACCTTTGCATCACTCCCAAGTGGGTGGTCTCCTGACCTCTACCCCGAAACTCCCAGTCCGTGAAAAACGACCCCTGCTGTAAATATCCACTTTAGGGCAGTTAAGTCCATCATCAGTCCTGGCTTTTATTACTTCTTAAAGGCAGTCACAATTGTGACACACCATTTCTTCCCCAAAGAGGGATCGGATAAAAGAACGCCAAGTAGATTACTGGGACATTAAAGACTCCACAGGGTGGAGCTGTTGAACAAGCGCTTTCACATCCATTGTGAAAATTACACCGACTTTGAAGCAGGCAGATACTTATTCGAAAAGTTATCATTTTGCCCAGTAATATATAATAATGGCAATAATAAAATATTAAGAAAATAATTTATTTAATTAATAGTATGCCGACACGACTATAGTATATAATTAGGATTTTTTTAAATACATAATCATTCAAATGTGAATATCATATCTAATACACCATGGTTGGGCATTACTATTCAAGAGTACTTTCAATGATAACTGCCTGCATTTATATGTTGGATGGAAGAAACATAACTTCCCTCAAGCACTCTAATTGAGGATACAAATGTCTTGGATGCTTATTGCACGGGCTTACTTTATTACTTTCAACTTGAAGCAAATCGGCCATGGCCCTTAAACAATAAGTTTATAATACATGTTAGAAAAGTTATTGAACCACAAATTTGCCTTCATTGGTTTCCGGAAAGTGATAGCGGAATGCTGCAATTGAGCAATGGGTAAAATTGTTGAATATGCGCACAATTAACTTATTAGTTGATTGACAAAGGCGGTTTGCTTCATGTCGATCAAATCAAAACAACCCAGTCTTTATACACGCTGTCATAATGACATAAAGATTACGCATTTTAGAAAGCTTTGACTGCAACGTTTGCCTGTAGGGAATTTGTACTTGACACCTTCAGTAAGATAGGTGCGCCTGTTAATACTGGTTCATTAAATGAGCAAACTAATTTTTTATCGTAGTACTATAGAATAAATAACGAAGTGCTTGTTGCATTGCATACGCATTGGAGTCACTACAATTTGCAACAAACAATGCAATGATATTATCCTGGCAATTCTCATTCTCCACATTTATCCTAGATAAATTTTTAGGCTATGCATTTATCATATACACCCTCAGCAGATACGGAAACTTTATATTCGTATTTCCTTGTGGATTTTGAACTAAGCTCACAAAGTGTGGATCTCCCAGTCTCTGATTTCCAGACAATTCCACGCTTTTATAAATAACGACAGAAAAAAAGAAATTACTTTAAATTAAATAATTATATATATATATATATATATATATATATATATACATTATTTTAGTAATGTATTTACAATTTTGAAATTAACTATCTCTTGAGTCTTGATGAATGCATTCTGTTCTCTTGTAGCATAATTTAGAAACGAATTCAAGCACACACAATTAAGTTTTTGATAACATAAATATTTCTATCCACTGAATGCTAAATAATATTTTCACAAAATAATTAACATTTCACGAGTGTGTGCAATAAAAAGGAAATGTTTAAGTAAAACCCCTTCGAAAAACATCATTTAAGAGACAGATGCAAATTGTTTACGCTTTACAATTACAAGTTATTCAGTTGAACTTAGTTATTTAAATTCCACTTATTTTATGGTTAACAACATGGAAGATTAATTACATAGGTGCATTCCACTATAATATGGATAAATATATGGTGGTATTTTAAAGGTAAAAAAGGGTTTTAAAATGTTCTTGATGAAATACAAGTTATTATGCTTTAGTCATTAAACTACATCAAAACTTGGGAAACAATAATAATTTATTTTTGCAATTTTCAGATGACTCTCTCTCTCTATATATATGTATGTATGTGTATAATTATATATATACACTATCTGGAAGAAAGTGACGGGACACCCCTCGAAAAGCAGAAAAGTCGACAATACAGCTGACACATGCGCAATAGTAGGTAGCACGTGTCAGCCATATCCTATAAATACTCTGTGGAGTCGACTAGAATTGTTTTTTGTCAAGATGCCGCCACGGGAAGAGTTGTCTGAGTTCGAGAAAGGTGTGTTGGTTGGATTACATCTTGCCAAGGTGTCAATTAGGGAGACATCCCGTCTCCGTAACTACTCAAAATCAACTGTAGCACGTGTTGTGTGTCGCTACAAGACTGAGGGGCACTGTAAGAACAAACCCCGAAGTGAACGACCTACAGTTCTCACCAGCAGGGACCGGCGGGTGCTCGGCAGGGAGATTCGAAGTAACCGTCAAACATCCATGGATAACATCGCTAATGAGTTTAGACAAGCCACAGGTGTGGCCGTTTCGACCAAGACTCTTCGTATCGAGGCCCATAAGTTAGGTTACACTGGACGTTCGGTGGCCCATAAGCCTTTGATTACGAAAACCAACAAGAAAGCGCGCTTTCGATGGGCCAAAGACCACCGTACTTAGACTCTGGATGACTGGAAACGTGTCCTTTGGAGTGACGAGTCACGATTTACCCTTTTCCGTTCCGATGGATGTGTTTGGGTATGGCGTTTACCAGGAGAACGCCTTTTGCCCGAGTGTGTCGTCCCAATTGTAAAGTTTGGTGGAGGAGGATTGATGGTATGGGCCTGTTTCTCCTGGTATGGGGCTGGCCCACTGGTGAAGGTTGATGTTGCTATGAATGCCGATAGATACTGTGATATTCTCGACAATCATGTCCTTCCTACCTTGTGGGCAACGTACGGTATGGATGATTGCTGGTATCAAGACAACAACGCAACATGCCATGTTGCAAGGAGGACTCTTGATTAGTATGTGAACAACAACGTTAAACGCATGGAGTGGCCGGCGCAGAGCCCTGATTTTAACCCAATTGAACATCTCTGGGACGAATTGGACCGTCGGTTGAGGGCCTGCACCCCACTCCCCAAAAGCAAGGCTGAACTATGGAACTTCCTGTTAAACATTTGGAAGAAAATTCCTCTTGCCACTGTGGCTAATTTAGAGGAAACCATGCCCAGAAGGGTTGCAGCTGTGATCGCAGCCAAAGGAAGCCCTACCTCCTATTAATTTTAATAAATATGGGTTTATGTCGTTATAGTGTCGTGTCCCGTCACTTTCTTCCACATAGTGTATATATGTATGTATGTGTATAATTATATATATATATATATATATATATATATATATATATATATATATATATATATATATATATATATATACAGAGAGAGAGAGAGAGAGAGAGAGAAATCCCAATTATTCTCTGTTTATTTTAGATGTAATGTCATAAAAATAAATAAGAAAAGCATTTATGAATAAAGCTCCTTCAATTGAAAGACTATATTTAAAAAAAAAAAAAAAAATAAATAAATAAATAAAATTTTTTCTAAAATAATTATTAACAAATCTAACTTTCTCTACATCAAATACTTATGAACTTTATAACGGAAGTTTAAATTTCATAACAGTTTCAATTAAATAAAAAAAAAATAAAGATTCTTTTTAAAGAATTATGTACTGGTCGTAACTCATTATAAATATGAATCTGATATAACGAAGAATATGTTACATGTATACCACTTTTGTTTTGGATACTTAAAGTCAAAGAATCAGAATTTGGAAGCATATTGCATTGCAATTTAGAGGTTGCATGCTCCATCACGTCTGTAGTTCAACCACAGATTTTGTGGAAAAATGGCAAACGTCCAAGTCGGGGGATTCAAACAAAACAGCATTATAAGAAAGAAAGTTAACTTCAAAGGACTATAATTACAATAAAAAAATTAATCTTAAGTAATTAAATATTTAAATTATATGATATCAAAAGAAAAAATATTCCACGCTAACTATTAAATTCTTCTTCAAAACTGCTTTACGGCACGTGTATATGACTGGTACCCCTAATAATTAACCTATTCGTCCATTTAGGCTTTAAAAAAGAATTTTTATTTCTCCGCACCATCCATAGTATAACTATATATAGGCACATTATTCAAATATTACCATGACACATTGCTATATTACTATATTGTCATTTCTACATTATTATATTGTCATATTGTTACATTGCTACAATATTTTATTGCCATATAACGAAGAATATTGCTACATCGCTACAATATTTTATTGCCATATTGCTATGCTGTTATATTGTTATATATTGATACATAATATCCACATCGTTATATTTCTATATTGTCATATTGTTACATTGCTACGCTGTCATATTGTTACATATTGATACAATGGGATTCATAATGCTAAACTGCGTTCATATTGCTACATTATGACATTGTTACACTACTACAATGTCATATTGTTACATTGCTACGCTGTCATATTGTTACATATTGATAAAATGGGATTCATAATGCTAAACTGCGTTCATATTGCTACATTATGACATTGTTACACTACTACAATGTCATATTGTTACATTGCTACGCTGTCATATTGTTACATATTGATAAAATGGGATTCATAATGCTAAACTGCGTTCATATTGCTACATTATGACATTGTTACACTACTACAATGTCATATTGTTACATTGCTACGCTGTCATATTGTTACATATTGATACAATGGGATTCATAATGCTAAACTGCGTTCATATTTGATACATTATGACATTGTTACACTACTACAATGTCATATTGTTACATTGCTACGCTGTCATATTGTTACATATTGATAAAATGGGATTCATAATGCTAAACTGCGTTCATATTGCTACATTATGACATTGTTACACTACTACAATGTCATATTGTTACATTTCTACGCTGTCATATTGTTACATTGCTACGCTGTCATATTGTTACATATTGATACAATGGGATTCATAATGCTAAACTGCGTTCATATTGCTACATTATGACATTGTTACACTACTACAATGTCATATTGTTACATTTCTACGTTGTTATATTGTTGCGTATTGATACATTACACTTATAATACTACACCCACATTATGAACCATAATTTCCATAAATGAACACCCATAGGAATCTCAACTGAAGGGTGCTTCTCCTTTTCTTTAGGCCTACTGTTAGAACTTTCTAGCCTACAGATTTATCGCTTCTACAGACATAGAGATTTCGGCATCATTTGTTGGATTTCAAGCTCAAGAATCCAACGTAATATCCTTCAAGCCAATCCGACGTATCCAAACAATGATACAATGTTTTACCGTGAAACAAACATAAAACGTTTTATTCAAATGAGAAATTAGTTCTTAAATTAGGTGACGAAAGGACATATATATAATATAATATGTTTCCCAGTAACATTCCTAATTTCATATTTTATACAAACGATTATACAAACTGCTCAGTATATAATTGTAATAAAAAATACGTAATAACAATCTATCACTCAAATCTGACAGCAGATAAGTAGTATCGTGTGTATTTATATTACATGCAATAATGTTTTGAACTAATGAGAACAACCCATCAATCAAATCTGACAGCCGATAATCAGTATCATGGATAATGAGACCTCATGGAATTAGCGATTGTCTGTTCGACTCTTACAGGTCGAAACAATTACAAAGGAATATGGATTGCACCATGAGTACGCTAAAGAGATAAAAAAACCCATTTATTAATAAGGGAAACCTCGAGAACTTTTAGCATGTAAATGAGAGCAGAATTCGAAAAACAACAATAAAAAATAATAACAAAATAACAATAATAATAAAAGACGATAAAGAAAATCGTTTATTATTTTTTTTCTAGAATAACATAACATGGCATTTTCAGCGACAAAAGGTTATGAAATGTGAGATATTAAAATTCCGTGCATGAAAGTTCGAAAATAATTATGTTTCGAGAATTCAAAAAGATAGCAATCACGCACTGGATAAAATAAAATTTTATTCATAAAATTCGAAATGCTGTGATATGAAATATGCAGAATAAAACATTTTATGAAAACCGTCACACAAAAAATGGTGGAAATGACCAATATTTGCAATTTAAATTGTAAAAGAAAACGAGAAGAAGAGAAGATTAAAATTGCTATTTTTAAATAAAAATTCAGATTCAATTTTAGAGTTCAGCTAAATAAAGGTATTGAAAATAAATTTTTTAAATCGTTATCTTTTCATAAAATCTCCATTACAAAATGTTTGGCATCGAAAGGGAAGATCGACTTAAAAAATATGAGAAAATCTTTCAGTTGCTGACATTTTGATGGTCGAGCGTGGTTTAAATAAAATGATAACGATGAATACATATCGCGTAATAAATGATTATAATATAGTTATGCAAAATTATTATACAAATCACAACTGTTTTATATATCCTTTACATCCGTTTGTTTCATAGTAAAATTTATTATATAATTTAAATAGTATTTTATTCTGTTATATAAAATCAATATATAATTTTGTAATGGTTCAGTATTTTTCTCACGGGAAATGTAGCATTTCGTTGCCAGGTGAGAGAACTGTATATAATAACAATCCATCACTCAAATTTGTCAGCAGATAAGCAGTGTTGTAGATAGTTATATTACATGCAATTAGTGTTTTGTACTAAGGAGAACAACTTGTCATTCAAATCTGATAACAGATATTCAATGCCATGCATAATGAGACCTCATGAAATTAGCGACTGTCTGTGCGACCTCCACAGGTCGAAACAATTACAGATGGAACATGGAATGCACCATGAATTGTAGCACCGTGATTGGTGATAGACTTTGCAGAGAAAGTGTCTACTCAAATAAGATATGAGTGAAATCTACTCCAATGAGAATGAGATAACATCTTCCTCTTCCAAAGCTAAGCTCTTGACGGACTTTCTTAAAAGGAGGTTATTGGAGAAGAAGGAAAGTTCTGCGACGAGTCGATGAGAAGTATTGTGTTTTTCTCTGAAGTGACTAACAGGCCGGGGTTTCCGTCTGTTTTCAAAGTGAGGCTATTGTGGTTTCGTGTGTATATATATATATAGATTGTTTGTAAATAACATTTAGGTTCATCCGGCCCCTAAACATGATAGAAGATGGGCGACTGGATTGTTTTTGAAAAGACACTATAGAGTAAAACATTTGACAGAAAAAAATGAAATAATAAAGATTCAAGTTATTGAGTTAATAAATATGGAGTCTATAGCATTAAGTGAAGCATGAAATTGACTCTTCTTGTTTAAGCTAAGTAAATTCTAAATAGTGAAGAATTTTTCTGTATATATTTCACAGAGTTAATGATATTCTTTCCTATAATATATGATAAAGAGTAAAATATAGTATGCTAAGGCCATCTTGAAAATATTTTTTATTCATAGTTGATGTTGACATTGAAGCCTGGGATAAACTCACTGGAAATAATGGCGAAAACCAAATTTCAACAGTATTTTCAGTCAATTCTATTAGTAAATAAGAAACAAGTAATAAACTATGCTAAACAAAAATACACACCTCCTTTAACTAAAATTCTCTTTAATCTAAATAAAAGCTTGCTGGCTGTCACCCTGTACAGGATAAATGAACCAAATGGATCACATTGAAGCCTTTTCACTTTATCTTAAAATGTTCAATTCCAAAAAGGGAATTTCGAAGCTCTAAGTAGAAAATAAATCACACGAAATCGCTAAAAAATTGGATTACTATGGACATTAAATTAAGTCATCCAGTATGAGAAGAGCTATACTCAATAGATCACAGATTTGATTAAGATACACCGTTAACTATACAGATTGAATCGAATAAGTACTTTATAGCTTATAGCTTTCTAAAGAATTGCGAGTGATTTTCTATGAAATGGCGTCTTTTTATTGGGTTATTTTGAATTGTAAGATAATAAATCTAATGAGACAAAAATAACTCTCAAAAGTGAAGAAAATTTTTTGATTGAAAAACTTTACATAGAATTATTTTATTTAAAGAAAATTTAACTAAATATATAAAAAAAATATCGCATAGCTATTATAAAATTACAAAGTTGTTTTATAGCATTACTTTTTTTACGAAATCTATTCGACATATTTAACTGTTAAGCTTAATTTTTTATACAGTTAAAAAAAAGCTTTTATACAAAAAGAAATTCTTAAATTCAGAGTTTAGATTACAGTTGCAGTGTACGTTTTGAGTAAAGTGAATAACAAAAATTTGAAAATGTTTATCACTTAAGTATTTATTGTAACTCATTTGAAGTTTTAATTTTATAAGCAAATCATATTTCAAGTTCTTTTAAAAATAAGTATTAAGAAAATAAAAACTTTGATTTTAGATTTGACATTTTTTTTTTATTTAATAATTTTTGCCTCTATAAATTAACCAATCATGCAAGTAGCATAGAAATAAATTAGCTTGTTTACTCTATTTGAGCATGGGTGTTAGATTTCACTAATAAAACCTTATCTATGAGCTAATCAAGTTCCATTTTATTCAAAGTCTTGTTTCAGACTATATAACAAATAAAATTTTATGAATCTAAAAGAGTAGAGATCAATTATGTTAAAATATGAGATAAAATGGTTAACAAAGTGAAAATTTAAATTAGATAGAGTGGTATAAGATAATAAGTGGCATTCAGTGTGTTATACATATTTTATAACAAAGTGACATGTAGAGTATTATGGATATTTTCGATAAAGTGACATCCAGATTGTTCGTAAACCATTCTGACAAAATAAGAGAGTTGATAGTGTTCATCAAGATAAGAGACATCCATACTGTTATACAGAGTGTTCTCAAACTATCTATTAAGTTGAATAATATTTTCTATAGAATCTGGGGATGGTATTCTATTATGAATATCAGACAAGATTAAAGTTAAAACATTTTCAATAAACTGATGTCGTCAATTAAGACACTATTTCTTTAATGCTGGAAAATATTATATCTAAAGAACGTCCCCACCAAGCATTTACTGTATGAAAATGTGTGAAAAGATGTCGGTTCAGATGATTGATTTATCAAAGTTCTGTAGAAAGCCAGTGATAAAAAAACTGCTATTTCTTAAAAGTGACATGTCCTCAATTCTTCAGATTATTACAGTGGCAAATCAATCATTGCTTTTGGAAAAAAGAACTCGCCTCAAGAAACTTTATGACAGTGGGCAGGATATACTCAGTGAGGATATGCCAGTCTTTCATTAGCTGGTGTGAAATGTGGGGTCCTTGGGCAGCATTTTAAACATTTATTTACAGTCCTTTTCTAAATGCACCAAGATTTCTTTCTTTATTTTAACTGATGAAAAGTCAAGTTTTACATCATATTTCATGCTTTTATGTTATTCAAAACAAAACGTTACCCTATATTCCAAAATACATACTGTAAATCTTGATGAATATTATTGCCCAATTTACTTTATCAAAGCAGTTTACGAACATCATGAATGAGACCCTATTCAACAATAGCTTACAGATGTTTGAAAAAAAATATTTTAACTGATGAAGGGTCAGTTTGTACATCATACTTTTAAGCTTTTATGTTATTGACAACGTAATGCTATCCTATATTCCATAATGCATGTTGTAAATCTTAATGGTGACTATTATTCAGTTTATTTTATCAAATCAGTTTAAGAACACCATGAATGAGATCAGGAATAGCTTACAGATGTCAGAAAAAAATTATTTTATTAATGAAAGGTCAGATCATACTTCAAGCATTTCTGTTATTCACTATCTAGGAATGCTATCCTAGTTTCCCTAATACATATTGAAACCATGAATGAAAACTCTGAATGAGACCATAAACAACAATAGCTTACAGATGTTTGAAAAAAAAATACATTTTTTTCTTTCATATTTTGTGACTTATTGATAGAATAGAGTTGAAAGAATTTAACTAATTATATAGATATATTTTTAACGTGGGAGCTTCTACGCCGCTACTTATTCATTGCAAGAACCTACAAAGCCTTTGAAACACTTCACAAAGATACAAATATTTCTAAAGATCAATATAAAATCTTAATTTCAGCACAAATTAAAAAAAAATACCCACAGGGAATTCCCATATTTCTCAAATCTAAAATCAGGACCTTCAAATCTACTTATTAGTGTGCTTATAAACCATTAATTCGGCTCATTTATCGATTTTTGTTTGAATTTCTTTAATGAAGAAACTTAGCTTGCTTACCATGAATTTTGTTCATCCAATCATCTAAGTGACAATGCGATTTTTGTTCGAATATATATAATTCAATTATATAAAAAACAATATAATTCACATTTCAAAACAATATAATTCATAATAATTCAATTCATTCAATTCAATTCAACTTCAAAACATTATAATTCATATTTCAATAAGAATATATTGAAGAAAATCGAGAATGATACGTAAACTTAAAGTTACATAAATATTCATCGATGATATATATTTATCATCACAGTGGAATTCAGCCGTTATCACCCTATCTGTAAACATAAGAGGAAAAAAAAAAATCTAATCAACTAGACTGAAGAAAAGAATGATTCGAATTCTGCCATTTTATTTTGTATTCATAGAAATTGGTTTAAAGTCACGAAATTGAACTATTGATTTTATTCGACGACTCCAAGGAAAAAGTGCTTCTTCTTTTAGAAAGGCATGCATATTCGAACCAGAGAATAACAGTTTGTTAAGATTTTTAAAAAAACATTTGGATTAAATCACCTCGGAACAAAAATTGCATTTATTTTTCCACAGTGCTCACACAATACCGCATGTCTTATAGTGAAAAAAAGATCATGAAAGCAGCTTTAAGTTTTCTGAAAATCAAACGTGATTCTCCAATGCAGTAGTACCTCAGTTACTTTTTTGCACATATTCATATTGCTCGTTCATTCATTTATGCATGAGAACCAATTTAGTTCACTTTCATTTGTGTTGACTTAACTGATTTGGTCTAACAGTGTTCATTGATTGAATTTTAAATATTCATGTATTCGTTCGGTCAAAAACTAGAGAAGTTGAGGGACGACTGAAATGTTTGTTTTAATTTTCTTTATACTGCCAACAAAATAAATTGGTTCTCAATTTTTTGAAGTTCTCAGCATTTAATTATTCATTTTCTACAATGAATTTTAAATGGGGAAGTCTCAATTACATTGTTTAACCAAAAGGTTTAACCAGATGGTTTGTATCCTGTGGTTCCCTTAAGCTGCACCTAGAATGTAGAAATAAGTAAACTTCATATCGAAGAAAAATTATGTAAATTAAGATGTGAAACTGTTTAACTTCTTTGTTTGACGGCGGAAATATTAAAAATTTATACGTTAGAGAAATACGTTCCACATAGTTTAACAGAAAATACAACAAAAGTAAAATATCCCATCATATTTCATTAGCGCAACAGCCCCATGGTGGACCAAGGTCGTCTGCTTATTGGAAGATTTCGAGACAGGAGATGTTTTTCTTTTTATAGGATATGGTTGTCAGTCCTACGACAACAACTACTACAATAGTCATATTAGACCAGGATCTACGGTTTCAAGTGGATTGCGAACCACTACAAACAACTATGTCACCGAGCGCCAGAGAGCAAGTCATTCGGCCGACAGGCCCCAAGAGTAAATTGGGTTAGATGAAAATACCAACTGTAAATGCTTTATTTATAACAGACTTGACTTTTCTACAGTTTGTTGAAAACAAGAAATATATTCAGAAAATTATATGGAATTACATTTCAATAACGTTATTGGAGAAAAATCAGTCAAATATTTATCCAAAGCTCCAGTATATCAAAATAAATACAAATCAAACATTAAATCGTACTGCAATTTTTTTTTTTTTTACATTTATTGTTAGATTTTTATCCACTATACAATTTTAAAAGTCAAATATAAATCAATAACTGGAATAGAACACATAAATATCTATAATCAGATTTCCCATTTATTTATTTTTCCTTAGTCTACGACTTAAAATCATAGTCCAGCGATATTTTGCATTCTAATTCAGTTTTACCAATATTATCAATAAATAAACCTTCACATATATGAGAATCTGTAACCATATCGGTTTGCACAATTGATGGTGGCACTGGGAGGATGATATGATTTCCCGCTTATTGGAGATACCATTAAGCTAACCATAGTAAGCATAATTGTTTCTCCAATAAGTATGTAATGTTTAAAAGTATGTAGTGTTACAATATAATGCTTTACAAGTCGTAAAACTTTGTTGCGTTTTATATAGGAGATTGAACATATTTTAGTTTGTTATTATATAAGCAGATTTTTTAAAACAACATTTCATACTTTTATTAAAATTATGAAAATTGCCTTCGTGAAGTCTGTATTGATTTTTATGAGATTTTAAATATCTTCCTAAAAAGAAATATTTAAAAACTTATAATAATAATTACCTGTAATTAAAAAGATAAAAACTGTGTTTATAATTTTCATAAAAATATTATTGTTAAATTCAAACGCAGGATATGGTACTATGGACAAAAGAAAACAGCAATTCACAATTGCCCAGCATACACAGGAAAGAAGAAAGATGTACACTGCACCTACATTTTTCTAACATAATTTAGAAGACTAACATTCTGGTTGGCAGAATAAATGACTGCGATCCAATCATTTGCCTGTAACTGACAGAAGATATTCACCAATCACGTGCCTTCTTTAATAATGCCGCGAGAGTTTAAGTGTAGATTGTTTATAAAATACATAGAGCTTATATCAGGCAAACTTTTTAATGTTAATACTTTTTTTAAAACACTCAATAATGTAAAACAAATATATATATATATATATATATATATATACAATAAAAATAATATATTAAAATTATATATGTATTTAAATAATGTATTAAATATCGTATTAAAAAGGGCCTGAATGGCCGAGTGGCAGGCGCTCTGGCGCTCGAGTTCGATGGATTTCGTGTTCAAGTCCCGGTGGTGCCATGGATGTTGCAATGGTTCGGAATCCACTTTAAACCGTAGGTCCGGATCCAACCTGATCGTAGAGCGTTGCGGGGGTATTGTCACTCCGCGTCCATAGCATATCTTCAAGCCACACGCAGCTCCTAGGTAGTGCTAAGTGAGTAACGTCGGTGCAGCAAGACAAGAATGTCTAAGTATTTGCCAATGTATGCGAAAAAAAAAAATAAATAAAAAATATATCTTTTTATATTATTTTCGAACCAACCAACCGATTAAAGCTATTATATTATAGATGACTTTTCATTCACATTATAACCAACGTGATGAAAGGACGCCACAAGAAAGAATATTTCTTCAGAATATTGAATTTTATTCCAATAGAAATGAGTTGTAAAAATCAAAGGATCCATTTATTGAATATCGCCTTCTAAGGTGAATAGAAAAGGTGAATGAGAACAAATAAATTCCCTACTTAATTTCTTGAAAAGTTTGCTCTGTATGATTCGCCGTCTCTTAATGAAAACCCACATCCATAACGGTCTTTTATTTTCGATAGCTTTCGTTGAATGATCCAACTTTGTGGAACGCGTTCAAATTAATGATTGGTTCACATGATTGAGGTCATTCAGATGAATTCTTTACGTTCTCTTTCATAATGAAATAAAACATTTTTCAAATTTAAAATGACTTTTCTTGCCATTCTTAATAGCAGTTAGATTTATGAAACATCATTATAATTTGAAAAACTGAATGTCGTATGATTAAAATTTGTGTTTTAATAAATTACTTTACAAATTGGTATAGTGAATGAAGTCATGTTAAATTTAACCATTGAAAATAAAAATAATGCTTGAGTGTTTTTTTTTTTTTTTTTTTTTTTTATCTAAAAAAAAAAAAAAATCAAACTACGTTATTTCTGTTATTTTCTTTGATTGGTGGCTAATTTTTTTATTGATTTAGTTAAATAGAAATATTTCAAAATTCTAGCAAGTTCGCACATTAGATTAAATATTACTTTCACGTTAGGTACTTCCAATGATATTTTAGAAACTGGTTCACGTAAAAGTATCTCAAATTTCAACGAAAATAAGGTTTTATCTTTACATACTAGATTTTTTTTACTCTGAATACATAAAAATAAATATTTTTTAAATATTTCATCTATATTCCGGTAAAAATATATTAATGCTCGGTGCCACAGATTATAGGTTCGAGTCCCTGCTATGACACGGATGTTTGTAGTGATTCTGAATCCACTTTAAACTGTAGGTCCCGGTCTAACATGATCGTAGTGCGTTGCGGGGGTATTGTCACTCCGCGTCCATAGCTTATCTTCAAGCCACACGCACCTCCTGGGTAGTGCTAAGTGAGTAACGTCGGTGCAGCACCCTTAAGGCATCAAAGACAACTGTCTAAGTGTTTGCCAGCTGCATTAGAACAGAAAAACCTTGACGTCTGTCACCGTCTAATATGACTGTGACTTAGACCCGGTCTAATATGACTGTGCAGCTTTGGACGCAGGGCTGACAACCCTATTCTGTAAAAAATCAGCTTTGCGGAGTCAATTCAGACTTCTACCTACGGATGCCCCATTAACCCAGAAGCTGCCTTCCTTATTACTTATTAATAAAGAATTTTTAATTAATACTGACATAATTTGTTTTAATTTAAAAGCAGAATTAAATAAATTGAAGAAATGAATAAATTAAAACGCAGTAACTATATAAATTTCACAGTTTCTTTTATGTGTTAGCAACAAAAATCTATAATTAAAATTTTTTGCAAATAATTAGACGGATGTAACAGCATAGATTTCATAGGTTTCTATTATCTGTTTAGATTATAAAGATATTCTTAATGTTAATAAAGCTTAAATGTGTAAGTAAAAAAAAAACTTATCGCTAATGTCTTACTTTACGAGATTCTTCGTAAGATTTTATTCGTCGGATGTAAAAATGAAGTCGTAAAACAGTCATAAAAGGCAGAAAGTAATTTTTTAGATGCACGAAAAACACAGTTGATCACACTTCATAATGGATCATAGAACATTCATAAGACATAACAAAAAAAATTGTATTAATTTTCATGGTAATAAAAGCGCATTACATTATACATTATGCGAAAGCAGAAAAAAAAATTTAATTTTACAAGATGTTACGCTTAAATAATGTATGAATTGCAAATACAATTTTTAATTTTGTGTTTAATGTTGTGTAAAACTGCTTCTTAATTGAAAAATTGATGGTAACATCTTTCAAAATAATATAAAAATTTACTTCAAAATATAATAATACGATGTGTTGTGTTTATCGCTATGCTCAAACTTGGTTGAAAAAAACTCTTAAATTTCTTTTTATATTTTGTAGCTGTTGAAATATTAGAAAAACAAAGGATAACTTAAATTATTGATTCATTGAACGGAAGTTAAAAAAATACCATGAAAAGAAAGAAACAATGAAAAAAGAGAGAAATGAAAGTAGTTAAAATTTTCAATGCAGCTCGAGAGACAGGAAGATTAGAAAGTAATACGTCTGAAGTCAATGAAAGTTGTCAGACGTAGATGCAAAGGAATCTAAAGAGTCCATGAAGAGAAATGCTAGGTAGCAATTAGAAAAATGAATGAAACTGTAGTTAGATTTATTATGGGAAAGAATGAAGCGCAATATTAATTAACATCACCACAGAATTTGGAATAATAACATCCGGAAAAAAAATTGAAATATGTTATTATATATATAATAACACATGTACTGCAATATTAATGGTTATGTTGTTGTTGTTTCTTATCCCACTTGGCTGGCCAAGCCCACGAGCCCATACGTGCTCATGATTGAAGGGGAAGGAAGCAGCTTCTGTTGTGATGGAGCACCCGTAGGTAGAAGCCTGACTTTTGCTCCGTGACGCTCTTACAGTCATAGCAGACCGGGACCTACGGCTTAAAGTGGATTCCGAACCACTACAAACATCCATGGCACCGCCGGGATTCGAACCCGAAACCTGTGGCACCGAGCGCCAGAGCGCTAGACACTCGGCCATTCAGGTCCCAAATTTGCCAACGGCACGCGGTGTTCCCAGGTGGTCACCCACCCAAGTACTGACCGCGCCCAATGATGCTTGACTTCGGTGATCTAACGAGAACCGGTATATTCAGCATGGTACGGCCGTTGGCATTAATGGTTATAATATGGGTTATTGTTGATAGTGAACATTTATAGAATAACAAGAAGCCTCCAAATTTGGAAGGTACATCATTTACAAATTTATATTCCATGTTTTAAAATTTTGTTATTATTGGGAAAAGTATCACAATATTTATGACATACCCCGTTACAAAAGTATATTCCAGAATTAGTAGATTAGCAAATTCGTTATCGACAAACATTCCACATTGTTTTGAAACATCCCAATACAAAAATATGTTGGATGTTTAGCACACATGTTTATGAGAAACGTGCACATAAGGATATTGAAAAACATGACACACTATTTGAAAGGTATCCAATTACAAAAATTTGTTGGATGTTTTGCGCACATGTTTATGAGAAACGTGCAAATTATGTTATTGAGAAACATGCCTCAATATTTGGAAGGTGTCCCAATAAAAAAAATGTCGGATGCTTTGTATACATCATTATGAGAAACGTGCAAATAATGATATTGAGAAACATGCCATAAATATTGAGAAACTTGCCACGAATATTGAGAAACATGCCAAAAAATTTAGAAACTTGCGACAAATATTGAGAAACATACCACTAATATTAAGAAACCTAATTTTGTAAAGTCCATGAAACATATTTTTGTAAAGTCCCATTGTTTATGTTTAATGCCTTAAAGTATTAAATTGTTTAAATAGTGATTACCTGACATTTGTTTTAAAAAAAAAGAATAAATATTCATTTCAAAATACTAAAAAATATTGAACATTAAAATTAAAAGTATTAAAAAATGATCGACATAAATATGTTATCTTGAAACGGTAATTTTTATAACGTTTTGGAACAATGAAATTCAGTTTTTGAAATGAGAAATTACTTCCATTTTCTTTACTGGATAAAACGGTTCAGTAACTGCCCAAATTGAAATAATTCAAAGCATATGTCAAACAATTTCAATAAAAACCGTCAGTTTTACAAATAAATGATTAATTGCTGGAAGTTTAATTTACGAATCGAATCATACAAAAAAAAAAGAAAATTACTAATGTGGAAATGATTAATTACTGGAACAACCATTCATTTATTTCATTTACGTTTACGTTTCTTTGTTCACCTTTAATTCAAGGCACGATCTTTTTTTATTTTTAAATTGAACTATCATAAAAGTTTATTTCTTACAGCAAAAGGCTTTGTCATTAAAACGCTTTTATGAATGCATAACTTTTAATTAAAATTTTGAAGAAAATAATTTTTATCACAGATTAATTCATCAATGCTTGCTTTTTATAATAAAGTTTGACGGAAAGATTTTTTTGTCTTTCACCGAAGCATATAGTGAAGTATTATTTCTTTTGAAGTACTATAAAAAGATTAAAAAAATATTTTATTTGAATATAAACAAGTCAAAATACAGAAAATCTGAAAATGGACATTTCTTTTTCCATATTATTCACTTTTTGGGCGTAAAACGGTTTTGAAGCTATCCTGTGAATTTAAAAGGAAATTTTGATAACAGGATGAGAAAAATAATTTTAATGCCATTCGATTATAGGTATAATTTCCTATTCGCTAAATTGTGCTTAAATTTTCAGTTGGAATTTTAAATTAAAATATTGTTAAGCAGTAATAATTTTAAGTTTTGTATACCATTTAAGATGTTTTAAGGAAGCATGAAAATATTGTTAAATAATACGCATAAACTTTATGCTAACTATAAACTATTAACTATATGTTATATGTTATAAACTTTATGCTATCTTTCGTCTTTGGTTGCAATACATGCTTCTCGTATCCTTTTTTATCATCATTTTATGTATTATAAATTACACTCTTAATGTGCCAACGGCCGTACCATGCTGAATATACCGGTTCTCGTTAGATCACCGAAGTCAAGCATCATTGGGCGCGGTCAGTACTTGGGAGGGTGACCACCTGGGAACACCGCGTGCCGTTGGCAAATTTCGGACCTGAATGGCCGAGTGTCTAGCGCTCTGGCGCTCGGTGCCACAGGTTTCGGGTTCGAATCCCGGCGGTGCCATGGATGTTTGTAGTGGTTCGGAATCCACTTTAAGCCGTAGGTCCCGGTCTGCTATGACTGTAAGAGCGTCACGGAGCAAAAGTCAGGCTTCTACCTACGGGTGCTCCATCACAACAGAAGCTGCTTCCTTCCCCTTCAATCATGAGTACGTATGGGCTCGTGAGCTTGGCCAGCCAAGTGGGATAAGAAACAACAACAACAACAAACACTCTTAATGTATTTTTACCCATAAAATATATGGGAATTGTTTTCGGGAGCTAGATTTTATATGTCTTAGAGCACTTTTTCATGTCCTCGACCACTTAATTTTTTTTTTTTATTTCTTTAACGAGCTTAATTTTTTTTAAACATCTTTCCCGAATTGTGTTTATTTATAATATTTATTTACATTTATTTCATGATCGTCTAACGATAGCAAAGGCAATTTTATTTCAAAGTGAAAATGTAATTTTTCAAGAAAAGAAAATTTGTTTGGAATTCTACAGTTTTTTAAAAAATTTTTTATTAAGATTGCTGTTATGCGTTTTGTTATTACATAAAATTTTGCATTTTATGGGTGACCTGTATATCGGTTCAACTAATTATTATTTTTTTATATAAATTTTGTAATCTAATTATCCTGCATCACTCCTTAATATACATAAAAAACAACTTAAAATCCAAAATACTTAAAAGTATTTTTAAATTTTTTCCAGCCGAAAAAAAGAGTTTAAGTAATCTTTGGTCTGAAGGTCTTCGTTTCATTTCAAGGTCTCAGTCAGGGTACTTTAATTTCAGAATTCAAATTGTAATACAGTATCATATATTTTAAAATTACAACTATTCATCCCAATTATATTATGACAAGCATGTAATATTTAAAAAAAAACCTTTTCGTTCAATAATGTAAGAATAAATATTTAATACGTCAAATCCACCTATATTAATAGAAAATTAAAAAGATGTCCAACTTAAAAGTTAATACCAGACAAAGTGATATAAAATTTGTTATAATTTTTTTTATGCTTATAGCAGTTACTCAAATTAGTTTTTTTAATAGTTATGAATCCAATGTGTAGGTTTTATGCTAAAATAACACATTGGAATCATAACTAACTTATATAACTGAATAATATCTTCTTCAATGGCGCAACACCCCATGGTGGGCAAAGGCCGTCTGTCGACTGACAGATTTCGAGACAGGAGATGTTTTCTTTTTTACTGGGTAGGGTTCTCAGCCCTATGTCTAACGATTTAAAGTCATATTAGACAGAGACCTACTGTTTAAAGTGTATTCTGAAGCATTGCAAACATACATGCCGCCACTAGACTCAAACCCGAAACCCGTGGCAGATATATTACTGAATTGAATTATAAAATTCAAATACAAAAAAAATGTAGTCCATTCACATAATTTATCTATTATAGAATTATTCGTAGCAATTTATCCAGCATTGTATTAGACGACAAAATGATTGCAATGCTGTGATATGAAAGTTGTAAGAACACTAAATATAAATGGATAAAACGTTCTGTAAATTCCGCGTTAGCAACTATATATCTTAGAAAACTGTTGCTCAGCATCATTTAGAACTTCTTGAAGGAAACTAGTCCACATTTAGTTTCTTTTAAGAATGGTGAAAATAAAATTAATTTTCGGCTGTTTTTGTTCTAAATGAAAAATTTTTTGAAAGAGCACGTATTATTTTTAATATATCAATTTTATTAATAATGCAATATTGCAATTTATTTTATAGAGATCTAGATCCAAATGTATTAAAAATAAATAAGCAAACCTCAAAACAATACATAACGGAGCTATTAAATACTTTCAAAGCCTGTTAAAATTCCATATCTAAATAAAATTGCATATCAATTCCTGCCATTTTTCTTTCCTGGTAGCATGCTAATCTCTATCGCAAAACGTTTTCTAGAGGAAAAATAAAATATTTATATTACATTTTTCTTTTACCATGAATTTTTATTTTTTCGTTATTTTTATTTTAGTTTATTTTGCGGTTAAATTACGTCCCGCGTAGTGGTACGTTTTTGAAAGCAATGAGGCGAATTTCGGATAAAAAAGTAGTAGATTTTATTTACTTTACGTTTCACTGCGGCAGTGTCACTGAAAATTTGACATAAATAAAGAATCTTTCAAAAGAAAAAAAGAATCTATTTCGTAGTTTTTGTGTCGCTTTTAACCAAAAAAAAATTGCAATAAAAAGGAAAAAAAAAATTGTTTTACTTATAAAACATTACTTCCAATTTAAAAGTGACTGAATAACTTTTATTTTAGTTTAAATAAATTATTATGTCGATGGATTAATTTAATATTTTTGAAAAAAAAAGTAGACGTTTAAATTTTTTAAGGGCCTGAATGGCCGAGTAGCTAGCGATCCCACAGTAGCCCACAGGTTTCGGGTTCGAGTCCCGGATGCGCCATGGATATTTGTAGTAGTTCGGATTCCACTTTAAACCGTAGGTCCAGGTTTAACATCATCGTAGAGCGTTGCGGAGGTATTGTTACTCCGCATGCGTAGCTTATCTTCGAGCTACATGCACCTCCTGGGAGGTGCTAAGTGAGTAACGTTGGCGCAGCACTTGCCTTAAGAATTGCAAAGAATTGTCTATGTATTTGCCAGCTGCATTAGAAGAAAAATTATTTTTTTATAAACTGAAATTTTATGTATGTAAAGAGAGATAAATTACTTTTAAAATTATAAAATGTGTTTTTAAACAACATATCAGTAATTTTATAAATTAAAAATATAAAATTTAATACAAAATCTAGGTTAAAAAAACTTACAATTTTGTAATATAAGCCTTAAAAAAATTTCCTTGTGGTTTTGAGAGGAACAATGTTAAATAATTATAATTTTTCAATGAACTATTGTGAATTTATCATTTATAAAATAATTTAATCTTGAACTTAAATTAAATAAATAAATAATTATACCTCTTGAGACTAGCTATGAAGCTAGATTGGAATTGAAAACGTATCTTAATTTGAATCTATTATAATTCCGATTTCATTATAAAAGGCAATGATTGAAATTAATACAAAATATATTTGGTTCAGATAAAATTCCATTCGGCCTCTTGAGTGCATTATTTGCAATTAATCATGCTTAACAAAATGTACAATATTATAATTTATAATAAGCAATTTATAAAATACCTAACCATAAAAACAAGTGAAACAATTTCTCTTCTGCAATTAGATCGTAGCAAATTTTATAAGTAATTATTCCCATTAAAATATATCAGAATCATAACAAAGCACTATTCTTAAATTCAAAGTACAGGTAAAATATCTACCTTATTTTTAGAAATCCAGTTGTTGAGGGATTAAACATATTTGTAGTTCTGCTAGCGAAAGCTTACAGTTTTGATAAATCATTCCCTATCATGGGTTTGTCTGTAAAGTCATTAATTGGATTTGCACCAGGGAGTCTTTGGAGGAGATGTTCTGATTTCAAATTCATTTTTAACTAACTTAAAATGTTGTTTGAAAGCGTTATTTTGAATATAATTCACTTTTATCGTATTAGCTACTACTACTACTGCTGCTAGTACTACTACTAGTAGTAGTAGTAGTAGTAAAATCGGGAAGGAGGTGAATTGTGAATCGTAAGGCAGAAAACATTTCAGCAAACAGCCTGATGTTTTACGGACATCGTAAATCTCTAACATGTTTTCTCATTTCTAAAAGATAGCTGTAACGTCGAAAGTGGAGTTTCAAATCTGCCATACACTAACTGCGCAAGTTATCTAAGCTCCAAGCCTGTCAGGTTCTCTGTTTTCCTCAGTTTTATTACAAATGTGAGATAGTTATTGAAACAGAGAGGTAATTCGCTTTTTCTTCCCTGTTTGCAGGTCTGTTTTACTGCTGAATTTGTGATATATCTGAAGTATTAGTGCTGAAGACCGGTTTTTCAGATATGAAATTTCGATCCATAAAGAAAGAAAGGATGTTATATTTTTATTATAAGCCAAAAGTTTACTCGGGTAAAAGAAAAAAAAATAGAGTTAATAATGAGGTACCCAAGTTATGTAACAATTATTTATTGCAGTTTAAATGACATAAGGACAAACATCAAAGTTAATAACAAAAAAAGGAATGGTGTAAAAATCTTGGCCTAGACTTATAACGGCTTCAAGAAAAGGCCCACTTCTATGTTCATGGGAACGTTTTAATTTTAATTTTTAATAGCATTATATTTATGTACAAAACTCTGGGTTAATACAAATTATTATTTATAAAAAAAATGAAAAATAAATATTTAAATTTAATTCACAAATACAGTTCATTCCAAGCATGGAGATTTTCACAGTTCTCGAGTCTTCAACGAATCTATTTCACCTGGTTTGCCATCGACGTTAATTATCACACGGCGAGATACACAAAATCACAAGGGGCTCATTTTGCAAACAGGCGAAACTGCGGCATGTTCAGTCACTTCAGAGAAAAATACAACACTTTTTATTGACTCTTCGCAGAACTTTACTTCTTTTCCAATAACCTCCCTTTAAGAAAGTCCGTCAAGGTGGGGAGTCAGCTTCCCTCACATTTCACTGCAGTACACACTTTCTTAAGCCCATGGTCTATGCCCAATCACGATGAAACAACTCATGGTATAGTCCCTATTCCATCTGTAATTATTTCGACCTGTGAAGGTAGCACAGACAATCGATAATTTCATTAGGTCTCATTATACATGACATTGAATATCTGCTATCAGATTTGATTGGCAGGTTATTCTCACTAGTATAAAACACTAATTGCTAATAAAACACTAATTAATACAATTATCAACAGCACTGCTTATCTGCTGTAAAATTTGAACGATGGGTTGTTATTATGTACTTGTTAAAGAATATATATTCCTCACACCTGGGAATGAAATGCTACAACTCTTCCTGTGGAAAAAATGCTGTAATGATGTTACATACCACATCACCACTATAATCCTTGGCCACTAATGAATTTCAATCTGTATATATAAAGTTAATTAATAGATACGATATATTTAGTTTATACGAAGTTAATTAATATTATTAAATTTAAAAGCTACTGCTTAATCATAAAATAATTTTCCGGAAAATTAATAATCCTAAAGTCCCACAACCCAATTAACTCTAAACAATAAAATTATTCCATGAAAATTTTATGCAAAGGAATTAGTGTGTTCTCGGAATTTTACTAAACAATGAAAGATAAGTTCCCAAAGACAAGTATTAAATGTATTCGGTTTAAACTTTATACCTATGAATTAATGAATCTAATTAACCAGTCACATAAACCAGACCCATAAAAAGAAATGAGAAACGTTGCATGTAATCTTTTTTTATTTAGTCGAACATTTGTTTTCTAAAGTCCTCATAAAAGTAGATTTTCTCATCTATTCCAATGTTTCTCATTCATTTCACATTCCATTTTAATTATTATCTGCTGATTATATATTTATAATACTTTTTTCATGGTAATTGGATTTAAACGAAACTCCTTAGAAAATCTTAGTCATGTATTTATTAAAACACAAAAATTAATTAAAACATTTTCAGCAAATTCATAATGTGGAATGTATTTTTGATAATTATATTACAGGAAGCTTATGCAAGCGTAATTTACTACAATTAAGTTTCGAAGCAAATCATGCATTCTAGGAGCGTACATAAGTTTTTATTTGCTGAATTAATATTTAAGAACGGGACCTGATGGCCTAGTGATTAGCGCTCGGTGCCACAGGCTTCAGGGTTCAAGTCCGGTCGGGACCTTCGATGGCAGTTCAGAATCCCCTTTAAATCCACTCCACTCATAGTTTAACTTGTCTGTAGAGCGTTGGGATGACAACCCCACCCTACAAAAAGAAAGCATCTCTTGTCCCGAAATCTGCCTTTAGGCAGATGGTCTCGGCTCATCATGGAGCTGTTACGCCAATGAAGAAGAAAAAGTCTTTATGAATAGATGAAAAATTTTTATTTTTAAGATGCAATATCCTCTTTGGTAATAAATTAATAATATTATATTAATTATTGTCTTTTGATGTAAAGAAAAAATTATCTTTACATAACTTGCCACTTTATAAAATCTGAAAGAAATAATATACAACAATTGTATTACTAGTATGTCATTTTATCTGAAAGCAGAGGGTTTTTTACAACTTAATTCATCAAATAGTTTTACAAAGAATTAGAGATATGCTTAAATTTATTTCCAATAACTTAAAATTAGAAACCTTCAACAAGGTAATAATTCGCCCTGCAATCTTCACCAATCTTCGGCTGTGAGAATTCATTTCCCTTCAACTGAATTTGCATATTTATATTTATATATATATATGTGCGTGTGTGTGTGTGTGTGTGTGTAAAGAACTAAAATAAATAGATTATCAATTTGATAAATACAAAAACAATTATTTTGCACATTAAATATTATTTTATATGCTACTCTTACATATATGAAACAATAGGGGTTTACTATCTTATCTATCATACGCATTGTATTTTTATGCCTATAAATTGTTCTACCATTGATAGATAATATATCAGAATAAAAAAAATAATTTACACCATTAGTTACATGTAATTATATAAATTTAATAACTTTAACCCTATAGTGATAATGCTTAATATGCATTTCTTCGTCGTCTTCAATGGCGCAACAGCGTTATGGTGGGGAAGGCTGTTTGCCTACTGGTAGATTCCGAAACGTGAGTTGTTTTCTTTTTACGAAGTAGAGTTGTCGGCCCTATACCCAATGCTCTACAAACATATAAGACCGGCTTAAAGTGGATTTCGAATTAGTAAAAACATCCAGGGCACCTCCAGGACTTGAACCGAAAACCAGACTCACCGACTGCCAGAGTGCTAGTCACTCGGTCATCAGGATCCTAATATACATTTATTAACTAACTAAAAAAGGGACTAAAACACAAATTTTTGCATTTCTCAATTTTTTTTTTTTAATATTTAGTATTCGACATTTTATAATTCTTTTAGGATATAAACTCATGTTTGTGAAAATTGCAACACCATGAAGGATTTACGCGAGTGAGCTGAAATTTTCAGGAAATGCAAATTAGCGCATTTTATGCAAATGATTAGAATTTCAAATCCGTAGCGCATGCGTATGCTCAGCAGCGCCCTCTGAACGGCGGATGGATCCGAATAAATAGACGGCTGTAGCGAAGCGTGTATGGTTATAGGTGGTTATCTGCTAGTGGTAAACGTTATCTCAATCGTTACTTATGCCTCTTCGACGAAAGAGAGCGAGATTTGAACAACTTAGAGAGTTTGAACGGGGGAGAATCATCGACCTTCGTGAAGCTGGATTGTCTTATCGTGCAGTAGCCGCTCGTGTGCAGCGTAACAGCAGCACAGTGATGCGTCTTTGGAAGCAGTGGACGGACGAATGTCGAACAACTCGGAAATCCGGGAGTGGACCCCGAAATGTGACATCAGCTTGCGATGATAGACACCTGGTCCGCATGGCGCTGACGGACCGTACAGCTTCCTCTAGACAATTGGCAGCACCGTGGTCAATAGCTACAGGTGTTTCATTGTGCGCTTCATCAATTCGTAGACGTCTGCTGCAGCGTGGATTGCGCGCATGGACTCCTTTATACAGGATCCCTCTCACGCTAAACCATCGTCGCCTGCGGCCACAATAGGCCGCTCAGCATAGAGACTGGCGTGCTGATTGGCAGCATGTCGTGCTTTCTGACGAATCCCGCTTTAATTTGTGGTACCATGATGGCCGCATTAGTGTCAGACGCTATGCCGGTGAACGCCACCTTTCGGAGTGCATTATCGAACGCCACAGTGGACGAACACCCAGAGTTATGATCTGGGGTGCCATAGCATATCATGGACGATCTCAATTGCTAAGAATTGTGGGCAATCTGTACAGCAACCGGTACATCAGTGAAGTTCTACAGCCCCAAGCTGTTCCCTTCCTTCAAAGCTTGCCAGGCGCTGTTATTTCAACATGACAATGCCCGCCCTCATATCGCTAGGACTGTTCAATCCTTCTTTGCAAAGCGGCAGGTACAGCTTCTTCCTTGGCCTGCGTATACCCCGGATATGTCACCGATTGAACATGTGTGGGATTTCGTTGGTCAGCGTCTCGCTCGTGATCATCGTCCTGTTGCTTCTGCAGACGAACTTTGGGTGCGCATACAAACAATATGGAATGCTCTTCCTCAGGCAGACAGTCAAAATTTGTTTGACTCCATGCCACGTCGTGTAGCAGCACTTATTGCGGCGCGTGGTGGCTACACAAAATACTGATTCCGATCTCTTGTTGTTGTTTGTTTGTTGCTTTCAACATTTAATCATTTATTTGTACCACTATCACTCAACTGTGTATTAAATTTCATGCAATTATGACGATTCCTTCATGGTGTTGCAATTTTCACAAACATAAGTTTATATAGATTTAACAAATTTTGCTGACATGATTTTAAGCCTGTTTCATATTTCATTTTTATTTCTAAAAACCAAAGAAACTAGCGCACTTGCTATAGACTCTATTAAGTTAAATTCTTTGATCCAGAGTGGGTATTTCATAACGTAAAGAGATAGAGACTTGGAAACTGGAGACACGGTGTATAGTTTGGAATGTAAACGGATTTGACATGAATAAAACGCCCATGGAGCGATGGAAATGGCTTACAAAAAGACAAAACTTTCGATACATTTGATAAAAACGGTGAAAACTGCCATATGGAGGAAATGCTGTTACCATTTGATGTTCCCGAGAATAAATGGGCTCCATCCAACATTGAAGGAGCGGGAATCATATCTGCGTTTTAAAATTCTTTTCAACCCTTTTTGAATAAAATGCTCTTTTCCCATCTGCTCTCTGTGTGGAATGTTCCCATGTATTTTTTTTCATTCCTCGTATATTTTTTCCTGTTCACATTTACGGAGTGTAAACTAAATGTGTTTCCTGGATTTTTCCAGATTTTAAAGTAGAATTTTAGTCCCGGTTTCGTTTTGTTGCCATGCGTGCGTAATGTAAACACATATCTACTCCTACTGATGTATACTATACTGGAAGCAGATTTAAGAAGTAAATGAGGTCTAAGACTTACATGTGCATTTTCATTTTCTTTCCAGTGGAATCTTGGAGAAAGTAAGAAATAAATGCACCCAAGTACCACATCTGAAAACAGTTGCCTTAAATTTGAATACCTTGTATAATAAAATTGTTTATATAATGGTACTTTTCTAGTGACAATTTAGCATAGAGAGTTAATATTATGAGCAGTAATGATAAAGGGCAGCATTAACAGAAATAGGTTTCTGTATACATTCTGACAAACAAGAATGACGTTGATGTTGAGATAAACCACAGAATTTTACATTTTTATTAAAATATAAAATTTGACTTTTAAAAATATTAATTGAAATTAAAGGTTTCTTTCTACTTAAATTCCATATATGATTGAAAGATTTTAGACTATTCGTTCATCATATTCAAAAATTTATATATATATATATATGCTTATAAGGTTTGGTTTGGTTTGTCGCTCTACGGTCATTTTGTGCACAGGTGGGCTAAACAGAGCGGCACCTACAGTTTAAAATGGATTCCAATGTATCCAAAGTGGATTCCATAGTGGATCCTCTTGTTAGAGAAGATACATACTTTACTTCAATAAAATATTTATAGAACATAATTTTGTAGTAAATATATCCATTTATTTATTACATCTATATTCGGGTTATACATAGTATTATTATGAATTATGTGTAGCGTAATATGTACGTACCACCTCCACAATATACTTTTCTATTATGTAATTTAAACAACTTTGGAAAGTTAATAAGTAATTTATTTAAAGAATCTATTAAAAATATCATGTTTATTAAATAAAACTAATAGTCCAAACAAATAAAGCATTCGTCACATTACCGTTTAATGACCTTAATATCATTGTTTTAGATCAAGGAACTCACCACCATCACAATATATTTGTCTGCTATATAGCTGTCACAATTTTGGCTAATTAATAAGCGGTTTGTTTAAAGAGTCTATTAAAAATATCATGCTTATTAAATAATGTTAATAGTCCAAACATATGAAGCATTGGATACATCATTTAATCCCCTTACGATACCTTGAGTAAATATTTGGTCATCAATTTAGGATTTCGTGCAATAATTCTACTTAATGTTGAACCATTCCAATTTAAGTCCAATTATGTAACATTTCGTAATTGCTCTTATTCCAGATTTTAATTACAATGTCACATTAATTGATGAAATGAATCAATTAATGAACCAAATCGCTGTGAGTTTAAAGGGTTATATGAAATGTCCGATGATAACATTCAGAGAAACAGTTTAATGAAAGCCCTCATGGACTATTACAAACCAAATATGCCATTTTCTCTTCATTACAGCAAATAAAGTGGAGAAAACGTTTCAAAAACTAATGATTACAGTGTTGTTAAAAGTATTAAATATCTACCAGAATAATAAATTACTACGCATAGCAGTAAACTAAATTATTTCAGATGTTAAATTCCTATCTTTTCAGTTTGTGTATCTCGAGGAATATATATTACTTCATTTATTTGTGTAAATTACCATTTTTGAATTTACTACTGCTTAAGTATCTGCCCCCTTGAGAGAATGGTAAATTTAACTTAAATTGCATTTCAATAACTCATTCATGAGAGAGTTAGTGTTTGTTATAATAACAGAAGTTTTCATAAAGAAGAAAAAAAAAATTGGCAAGCCAGGAAATGTTTGAAGATAAATAAATTTTCCTCGTTAATAGAATTTAAAATACTCTAGTGGAATAATTTCTTCATATCTGATGCATAATTCAAATCTTTTAATATCGCTTTCTGTATTCTTTTAGAATGGATTTGCTTTAACGCTTAGTTTTTATTTAATTAAATTAATTGTTTTCAATTGAGATTGAAACTGAATTATTCTGTTACTTTATTTATATCTGCTAGGACTCAAAAGGATTAATAAAAAGATGAAACAAGTTTTTCCACAAACATAAAACAAATAATGAAATTGTATTCTAAAATGTGTTCAAAAATAAATATTCAAATGCAACTGATCTATTTGAGAACTCAAAAGATTTAATTGGAAAATTTCTATGAAAAAATAATTCCTTTATAACTGAATTTAAATACTTATCGTAAAACAATTTAAAAGCTGTACGTCGATTTCAATTAATGAAAACAAATACTGCTTTCTTAATGAACAAAAATAAATTTTTAAAACTTACAGTGCAATTATGTTTTGAAGCTCTTAAGTGTATATAAAATCCCATTAATGAATAATTTTTTTTAATAATTATTAACTAATCTCAACTTTACATGTTTGATCTTACACACACACAAAAAAAAATGTTTTGCAATTCAAAAACTAAACTGTTTCAAGCATGTCAAACAATAAGATAAAATGTACGAGAAAATGCTATTAACATCAGACAAGTGAAATTAATTAAAAACGGCATTCGAAATAAATGAAATTTTTTTTCAAAAAGATATGTAATGTTTATTAGGAGTAAAATTTAAAAATGAATTAAAACATTTCAATTGACTAATATAGAAAAGATGTTGTTTTTCAAATGCAGCTGGCAATATAGAGACAGTTGTTCTTTATCCAAGGGCTGCCCCATTGTTATTCATTCAGTGGTCCAAGGGCTGCACCACTGTTATTCATTCAGTGGTCCAAGGGCTGCACCACTGTTATTCATTCAGTGGTCCAAGGGCTGCACCACTGTTATTCATTCAGTGGTCCAAGGGCTGCACCACTGTTATTCATTCAGTGGTCCAAGGGCTGCACCACTGTTATTCATACAGTGGTCCAAGGGCTGCACCACTGTTATTCATTTAGTTACTACACCGGGGGCACGTGTAGCCTGAAGGCATACTACGGACGCGAGTAACATTATTCCCACAAAGCTCTACGATCCTATTATACCGGAACCTACGGTTTAAAATGGTTTCCGAATCACTACATACATCAATGGCACCGCCAGGATTCGAACCTGAAACCTGTGTTACCAAATACCAAAGCTCTAGCCAATGGGCCATCCGGCGCCACCAGTGCATAGGAGTAAGCAAGGCTGAAATAGTAACTATTCAAAATAATATTCTGCGTACAATAAGTTTGAGGTGAAAACACCTTCCAACTCGGATGCTGGTAGATATAAATAAAAAAATATCTTATTAATTATATTGTATTAAAATTTCATGCTCAGTTCAACGAGACGTCACAGAAATTTACTTTCCAAAGTAAAAAGGTTAAAACATCGTAGTTCTAGATCAAGAAAATCATTTATATAATTTAAGGTAATCATTATATAATTTAAACAACTTTACGAGTTAATAAGCAGTTTGCTTAAAGCGTATATTAAAAATATAATGCTTATTAAATAATGTTAATATTTCAAACAAATGAAGATTAGTCACATGAGCGTTTAAATACCTTAAATATAGTTTTAGATCACGGAACTCACCACCATCACAATATGCTCAATAATTAATTAGCGGTTTGTTTAAAGAGTCTATTAAAAATATCATATTTATTAAATAGTGTTAATAGTCTAAACAAATGAAGCATTGGTCACCTCATTTAATCACCTATTCACCTTGAGTAAATATTTGGTCATCAATTTAGGATTTCGTGCAATGATTCTACTTAATGTTGAACCATTCCAATTTAATTCCAATTATGGAACATTTCGTAATTGCTCTTATTCCAGATTTTAATTACAATGTCACATTAATTGATGAAATGAATCAATTAATGAACCAAATCGTTGCGAGTTTAAAGGGCTATGTGAAATGTCCGATGATAACATTCAGAGAAACAGTTTAATGAAAGCCCTCGCGGACTATTACAAACCAAATATGTCATTTTCTCTTCATTACAGCAAATAAAGTAGATAAACCGTTTCAAAAACTAATGATTACAGTGCAGTTGAAACTATTAAGTATCAAATATCTACCAGAATAATAAATTACCACACATACCAGTAAACTGTAAATTATTCCAGATGTTAAATTCTTATCTTGACAGTTAGTGTATCTTGAAGAAGATATATTACTTCATTTATTTGTGCAAATTACCATTTTTGAATTTACTACTGCATAAGTATCTGTCCCTTGAGAGCATGGTAAATTGAACTTAAATTACATTTCAATAACTTATTCAGGAGAGAGTTAGTGTTTGTTATAATAACAGAAGTTTTCATAAAGAAGAAAAAAGTTGGCAAGCCAGGATATGTCCGAAGATAAATAAATGTTCCATATTAATCAAATTTTGAATACTCTAGTGGAATAATTTATTCATACCTGGAGTAATTTATGCATAATTCAAATGTTTAAGTAGCTCGTGCTGTATTCTTTTAGAATGAATTTGCTTTAATGCTTAGTTTTTATTTAATTAAATTAATTGCTTTCAATTTACATTGAAACTAAATTTTTTTGTTATTTATTTACACCTGCTAGGACTCAAAAGGATTAATAAAAAGATGAAAGATGTTTTTCATAAACAGAAAACAAATAATAAAATTATTGCATTACAAAATGTGTTCATAAATAAATAATGCAATGCAATTGATCTATTTGAGAACTCAGAAGATTTAATTGGAAAATTTCTATGAAATAATAATTACTTTATAACTGAATTTAAATACTTATCGTAAAACAATTTAAAAGCTGTACGTCGATTTCAATTAACGAAAACAAATACTGCTTTCTTAATGAACAAAAATAAATTTTTAAAACTAACAATGCAATTATGTCTTGAAGCTTTTAAGTGTATCAAAAATCCAATTAATGAATGAATTTTTTTTCTAATTATTAACTAATCTCAACTTTACATGTTTGATCTTACACACACACAAAAAAAAAATGTTTTGCAATTCAAAAACTAAACTGTTTCAAGCATGTCAAACAATAAGATAAAATGTACGAGAAAATGCTATTAACATCAGACAAGTGAAATTAATTAAAAACGGCATTCGAAATAAATGAAATTTTTTTTCAAAAAGATATGTAATATTTATTAGGAGTAAAATTTAAAAATGAATTAAAACATTTCAATTGACTAATATAGGAAAGATGTTGTTTTTCAAATGCAGCTGGCAATATAGAGACAGTTGTTCTTTATCCAAGGGCTGCACCACTGTTATTCATTCAGTGGTCCAAGGGCTGCACCACTGTTATTCATTCAGTGGTCCAAGGGCTGCACCACTGTTATTCATTCAGTGGTCCAAGGGCTGCACCACTGTTATTCATTCAGTGGTCCAAGGGCTGCACCGCTGTTATTCATTCAGTGGTCCAAGGGCTGCACCACTGTTATTCATTTAGTTACTACCCCGGGGGCACGTGTAGCTTGAAGGCATACTACGGACGCGAGTAACATTATTCCCACAAAGCTCTACGATCCTATTATACCGGAACCTACGGTTAAAATGGTTTCCGAATCACTACAGACATCAATGGCACCGCCAGGATTCGAACCTGAAACCTGTGTTACCAAATACCAAAGCTCTAGCCAATGAGCCATCCGGCGCCACCAGTGCATAGGAGTAAGCAAGGCTGAAATAGTAACTATTCAAAATAATATTCTGCGTACAAAAAGTTTGAGGTGAAAACACCTTCCAACTCGGATATTGGTAAATATAAATAAAAAAATATCTTATTATATATATTGTATTAAAATTTCACGCTCAGTTAAACGAGACGTCATAGAAATTTACTTTCCAAAGTAAAAAGGTTAAAACATCGTAGTTCTAGATCAAGAAAATCATTTATATAATTTAAGATAATCATTATATAATTTAAACAACTTTACGAGTTAATAAGCAGTTTGCTTAAAGCGTATATTAAAAATATCATGCTTATTAAATAATGTTAATAGTCCAAACAAATGAAGATTAGTCACATGAGCGTTTAAATACCTTAAATATACTTTTAGATCACGGAACTCACCACCATCACAATATGCATGTCTGCTATATAACTGAAACAATTTTGGCAAATTAATAAGCGGTTTGTTTAAATAGTATATTAAAAATATCATGCTTATTAAATAATGTTAATAGTCCAAACAAATGAAGCATTAGATACATCATTTAATCACCTTACGATACCTTGAGTAAATATTTGGTCATCAATTTAGGATTTCGTGCAATGATTCTACTTAATGTTGAACCATTCCAATTTAATTCCAATTATGGAACATTTCGTAATTGCTCTTATTCCAGATTTTAATTACAATGTCACATTAATTGATGAAATGAATCAATTAATGAACCAAATCGTTGCGAGTTTAAAGGGCTATGTGAAATGTCCGATGATAACATTCAGAGAAACAGTTTAATGAAAGCCCTCGCGGACTATTACAAACCAAATATGTCATTTTCTCTTCATTACAGCAAATAAAGTAGATAAACCGTTTCAAAAACTAATGATTACAGTGCAGTTGAAACTATTAAGTATCAAATATCTACCAGAATAATAAATTACCACACATACCAGTAAACTGTAAATTATTCCAGATGTTAAATTCTTATCTTGACAGTTAGTGTATCTTGAAGAAGATATATTACTTCATTTATTTGTGCAAATTACCATTTTTGAATTTACTACTGCATAAGTATCTGTCCCTTGAGAGCATGGTAAATTGAACTTAAATTACATTTCAATAACTTATTCAGGAGAGAGTTAGTGTTTGTTATAATAACAGAAGTTTTCATAAAGAAGAAAAAAGTTGGCAAGCCAGGATATGTCCGAAGATAAATAAATGTTCCATATTAATCAAATTTTGAATACTCTAGTGGAATAATTTATTCATACCTGGAGTAATTTATGCATAATTCAAATGTTTAAGTAGCTCGTGCTGTATTCTTTTAGAATGAATTTGCTTTAATGCTTAGTTTTTATTTAATTAAATTAATTGCTTTCAATTTACATTGAAACTAAATTTTTTTGTTATTTATTTACACCTGCTAGGACTCAAAAGGATTAATAAAAAGATGAAAGATGTTTTTCATAAACAGAAAACAAATAATAAAATTATTGCATTACAAAATGTGTTCATAAATAAATAATGCAATGCAATTGATCTATTTGAGAACTCAGAGGATTTAATTTTAAAATTACTATGAAAAAAAATTCCTTTATAACTGAATTTAAATACTTATCGTAAAACAATTTAAAAGCTGTACGTCGGTTTCAATTAACGAAAACAAATACTGCTTTCTTAATGAACAAAAATAAATTTTTAAAACTAACAATGCAATTATGTTTTGAAGCTTTTAAGTGTATCAAAAATCCAATTAATGAATGATTTTTTTTATAATTATTAACTAATCTCAACTTTACATGTTTGATCTTACACACACACAAAAAAAAAGGTTTTGCAATTCAAAAACTAAAATGTTTAAAACACGTCAAACTGTAAGATAAAATGTTCGAGAAAATACTATTACCGTCAGACAAGTGAAATTAATTAAAAACGGCATTCGAAATAAGTGCCCTCAAACGAAATGTAATTTTTGTTAGGAGTAAAATATTAAAATGAATTAAAACCTTTCAATTGACTTGATTTAAAAAAGATTTTTATATTAGCCTAGAAAATATTGTAAACATAAGTTTATTAAAATCTGTCAAAATATTATTTAAAAAAAATCAATCTGTGAAATATATTTTTAAAAATTTGAGCAAAAATTATAAAAATTTATAATAATTGTGTTTCAGGCAATTAATACATTTTATACTTGCTATTTAAATTATTTTCTAATAATTTTATACTAATGTTTTAAATCACTCTAAACAAAGCATTTTATAAATACAATAAATGTGATAGTAAATTTATCTTAATTCATATTTAACACATATTGCTTAATATTTTTTAACTCAATTAAACACAATCTTTAATATTTTTTAACTGAATTATCCAATGTATTAAGCTAATTCAACAAACATCGAACATGTTAATGTCACAGAAGAACTTCAAATGCACAGTTATTATTACAGGGTAATTAAACCACACTCATTTTAATGTTAATGAAACAAAATGAAAATCTTAACTCTGTATATCGTGATAAATAAGGCAGTATTTATCCAACAATATGAAATCGAAGACTTTTGCAGAATAGGAAACGAATACGCTATTTATACTATTCCTGAGAATTAATATTTAAATATTCATAATTAAAATTCGTTAAGCATTCACATTAATGAATAATTAATTCACATTAATATAAATTCATTAAATTACAGCAGAAGAATTAATAATGCATTAAAGATTTAGAGAGGAAATGATATTCTTCTTTTGATAGATGACGTTTAATTCTTTCACAAATCAACAAAACATTTGCTCAGAAATTTGACGTTATGGAAGATAAAGAAATTTTAAAGTTATGATTTTAAAATTGTAAAAAAAAAATATGCTTTTTTAAAAAATTTTCTTACAAATTTTAGTTTTTATTAAAAAATAACATTTGTTTTAAAAATGAATATTAAAAATATTTATCTGACAATAATTGACTATCAATTAATATTTACGATATCAGCAAATATTTATTATACCAATTTAGTTATCTATAGCATAGTTTAGGTAGAAATAATTGTGAATTAATTTCATTTACCTAAGCATAATTGAATTCGTTTATTCTGAAATCATATTTTGTTTATTTATGATTTATTACGTCATGAACCTACATACCTATAAAGTATATAGGTATGTAGGTTCATGATATAATGAATATATACTGCAAATATAATTCATTAAGCAGTTTTATATTTTTGAAATTTTATTTCACAGTAAATGAATATTTTTCTTAAAAAGAGAATGGATATTATGTAGAAGGATATTATATTGAAGATATTATGTAATGAAATTTAACCAATTTCTGGTTTAGAATTGTGAAGATTGAAAACCACAAAAATTTAAAGTAAATTAAACATTTTCTTATTTTTAACGAAGTAAACAAATAATTTCAATAATTGGTAAAATATATAAAGAAATTTTAGAAAAGAATTTACGTAGAAAACTGCTATATTAGTAGATAAAATGTTAAATTTTATTATTAAATTTTACAGCAATGTGAAAAATAACTGGTACCTAAGCTAATAAAAGAAGCATTAATATCTGACTTCGCTATTACAATAAAATTCAATTAAAAATTATATAAAAATATAATAATAAATTTATAATAATTTTAATGTATGATATTGTAATTAAATGTACGTACAATGATTCTCTCCAACAATGCAGTAAACTGGATCACCTGAAAAAAATTCACATTAAATCATAATTACAATAATTACAGTTTTAATGAATTAATTATACAATTACAATTAATTAAAATTATAATGAATTTATTATACAATTACAATTAATTACATTACATAAGCAAAATTACAATACCTCAGAAATTTAACAATAACAGTTTATGGAAACTTAAACATTATAAAAATACCATAAAAATCGTTAAACAATAAGTAAATATAAGGGAAAAATTATAATTCATAGTATCAAATAGATTAAATTTAAAATTGTTTATTATGCTCCTTAATTTTCGAAGAAATTTTATCTTGTGTTTTTTATTAATTAAAAAATAGAAAAACAGATAGAAGGAAATTTCGTTGTATACTTAAGTAATAACTAAAAAAAATAGTGAATCTTTTATCGTTATTTTAATAAATTTTGCAATTTTGCACAAAAAACTTTCTACCATGCAAGAAAAAAAAAAAAAAAAAAGGGTCCAATGTGCCTTTGTGAAATGTCAATTTTGTAATTTAATTTCATATTTTAAATTATATTTCTGAAAGGGTCTTTTTAATGGTTTATTCAAACCATTTTTAAATACATTTTTAAAAACTCCGAATGATGCACATGGCATCAAAGAAATTTTAATCATAAATTTTGAAGGGTTTTTATTTTTAAATGAAAAAATGTTTTTTTAATCATTTCATTTCAAATTTTAAGTTACATTTCTTATAGGTTTTCAATGGTTTATTCAAATAGTTTATTTATAAATAAATTTATAAAAAATATTTGATGCACAGGATATCAAAAAAATTTTTAATCATAAATTTCAAAGAGTCTTTATTTTTAAATAAATAATTGTTTTTTTAAATCGTATTTTTTTAAAATTCATAACGAATGTATTTATAAACTCGAACATTTTAGATAAATAAACATTAAATACAAAAAATTATATTAAATTTGAATAGAAAAGAAAAATTTGAACGATATATTTAGTTTTTATAAAAAAAATATATCGTTTAATTCGATGTCGATGTTTGGTGTTGTAAATGTTTTTTCGTATAAATTATTTATAAACTGATGTATATTCCAAGTTCTTGTTACTTTTTGATTACTATTTACTAACTTTGAAAGAAAGTTAAATTTTTAAGAACTTAATGTATGTTTAATTTCTTTAAAATATTAAACAGATGTGAAAAGTTCCAGCAAAAATTTACACAAGTTACCCTGATATCGGAAATTGCCAAATCCTTTTTTTAGTTTCACAAATAAGAAAAAATAAATTGCTTTTTTGAAACTATTTAAATAGAATACTATTTAATATATAATATAATATATTTATATATACAATTTTTTTAAATCATCTTATTTTTTTTTCTGAATTTTTAAGAATATATTTATAAATTCGAACATTTTAGATAAATAAACATTAATTACAAAAAATTATATTAAATATGAATATAAAAGAGAAACTAAACGATATATTATTTAGTTTTTATAAAAAAATATATCGTTTAATTCGATGTCAATGTTTGTTGTTGTAAATGTTTTTTCGTATAAATTATTTATCAACTGCTGCTTATTCCATGTTTCTGTTACTTTTTGATTACTACTCACTTAGTTTGAAAGAAAGTTAGATTTTTAAGAACTTAATATATGTTTAATTTTTTTTAAAAGATTAAACAGACGTGAAGAATTCCACCAAAAATTTTACACAAGTTACCTAGGCATCAAAAATCGGCAAATCGTTTTTTAATTTCACAAATAAAGAATAAATAAATCCCTTTTTGAAAGTTAGAGATAATTTTTTTTATATATTACTTGTTTTTAAATAAATTCCTACTTTTTTTCACTATATTGCAGAAAAGTCCTTTACAAATAAATTTGAAATTTTCTCTTACATCTGGTGCCATCTATTATTAGATACATGCAACTTAAATCTAAAAAAAAAACTAAAAGTAATTAATTAAATTTAATTAAAGAATTAATATTTGAAAAAACTGTATTAACATCAAGTGTCATCCACTATAAGTTCAAAAAATGTATTTGAACTTAAATGGATGAATAAATTGTATTTTATGAACGATTGAAAATTTGAACAAGATATATATAGGGAGAGTGTGAATTAATAGCAGGAATTTAATAAGTAACTTTTTTTACATTTTAAGAATAATATTTAATATATAGTAAAATATATATTTATCCATAAGTTTTTTAAACCCTCTTATTTTTTTTTTTTTAATTTTTACGAATGAATTTAGAAAAAAAAAAAAATTGAAATTCCATAAGCCCCGAATTTAAAATTTAAAATTGGTCTTATTTTTGGGCACAGTAGTAAGTAACTTTTTATATTTTAAAAATAATATTTAATATATAATATATTTATATACATAAGCTTTTCTTAATCATCTTTTTACGAATGTATTTATAAATTGAAATATTTTAGACAAATAAACAATAATTACAAAAACTTATATTAAATGTGAATATAAAAAGATTGAACGATATATTTTTTAGTTATTAATATTTTTATTTTGATGTTGTTGCTTGCTATGAATCTATTTAATTTTTTCGTATAAATTATTTATAAACTGATGTGTTTTCCAAGTTTCTGTTACTTTTTTCTTACAAAGTTCTTACTTTGAAAAAAAGTTAGATTTTTAAGAACTTAATATAAGTTTAATTTCTTTTAAAAGAATAAATAGACATAAGAAGTTCCAACAAAAAACGTAACACAATCTACCCGGATATCGAAAATCGACAAATCGTTTTTTAATTTCACAAATAAAGAATAAATAAATCCCTCTTTGAAAGTTAAAGATAAAAATAAGTAACTTTTTTATATTTTAAAATAATATCAGCTTTGAAAAAATAAAATCGGATGAATATATCAAATCTACTTTTACGAAAGTTTAGTTGAAGTAATTTAATTTGCACACATGCATTTCAAAAAAAAAAAAAAAACTTGCTTCCAAAACGTATGAAATAAAATATATAAACGAGATAAAATTTGATTCTGTTTCGTTTACTCTAATGCAAAATTCAATTCTCAAGTTGAAACGATATTTTAATGTCTCAACTGAAAAGACACAGCACCTTATTTTTAATACAAAGTTTCATAAATTTTATTCTTGGATTTTATGTTCCACTTGCAAAAGTTTTAACAACTTTTTTTTTCTTTTTAAAGGAACTATAAAGTTTGAAATTGTTCTACTCTGTAAGATACTTATTTCTAAGGAAGCTTTTATTTTTATTATTTATAATGGTAAAATGATATCGTAGACATTGTGCACTGTAAACTAAACACATTAGTCTAGATGCTCATTTGAGAAGAAAGTACACGTAACATGAGCAGTTTGTGCATTATAATTATAAAAAGCTGAGTTCCCAAACATCTTTTCCCAAAACTTAATCCATTATATTTTCAGCGTGTTAAATAGTTATAAGAAAAGTTTAACTCATTATATTAAAAGCTTCGAGAAATGTTTATAAAGGTATTTCAAAAGGGAATATCCTTTTAATTGTCAACACACCCACGAAACAACTGGAGGGGTAAAAGTATAATAAAAAGGTTAAAGTAAACAATATTCTTTGAAGATATATATACAATTACTTAACGATTAATATAGTAAAACGCTGCTTGAGACACCATCGTAATAGTTTAAAATAAAAGGATTTGCATTTTAATACGTTTGGCTGCCTTGTTCTATAGTAACATAGTTTCATAACTAAAAAATATATAAAGATCTTTTGAAATATGTAAGTATATTATTTTATAGTTATAAAACTTTTAATAAATTATGAAGCTCGCATTTTAATCACTACTTTAAATTCAGAAAATCATTTAATTACGGGCCTGATGAGCTATTAAGAGTACGAGTCCTGAATGTGCCGTGGATGTTTTTAGTGATTCAGAATCCATTTACGCCGTAGGTCTCGGTATAATATCAATTGGGCGTAGGGCTGACAATCCAACCCCGTATAAAGTCATCATCACGAAGCCAAGTCAAACAAAACAGGAGCTAGTTGACGAATTATTTTTAAAATAATAGGTAAATAAACATTTTAGTAAAATATATTGTCTTGATTGAAATATTTAAGAATAAAAATATATTATATAATCCATTTATAAAAATATAAGCAAAAAAGATAATATCATAGGTTATTTAAAAATAAATAATAAGAAATAAATCACTATATTGAAATATAGAATATATTTTAATAGAGAATAACATATTTATTTGTTGATTCAAGGAATTGCATTTAACTTTATTGTATATAAGTTAAAAATAAAAAAAAAAAAAAAAAAATTGCAACCAACGGAGATTAAAGCGAATGAATATTAGGAAGAGGGAAAGTAATTAACTTCTACTTTCTGCATGGAGGAAAGAAAAAAAAATGCCAGTTCAGATTTTATGAAAAGTATGAAAAATGCATACCATAAAAAATAGTATTGTCCCCCTGACACTAATTATAAAATATCATGCTAATCAGAAAAACAAAAATGCATTAGTTTTCTTTAAATTGTTCTACTTATTCAATTGAAAAACCTAATCGTATTTAATACAGAAGGGATATTTTTATTAAAAATATCCCTTCTGTATTAAATACGATTACTATTATACGATTTACTTATTTTACGATATTGGCTGAAGGATAAATTCTTCTGAATTAAACAGAAGATATAATTAGGCTAATCAGAATATTAGACTAAGCAGGTGATTAGTAAAAATCTTTGCGATTTTGTGGAATTTGATGAAGTTTCTGCAACTAAATAGAAACTAGCCATGGTAGTTTTTAGGAAGCTTAAAAATTTAAATATAAGCCATATTCAATAGTAACAATAGTTTGACTTTATTATGTAATAATTTGTCTTTATTCTTTATTCTAGTCTAACTAACTAACTCCCTGGCAGTATAGCCCATGGTGGGCCAAGGGCATGCGTCTATTCCCTAAGTTCGAGACAGGAGATATTTTCTTTTTACAGGGTAGGGTATTCAGCGCTATGCCCAATGCTCTACAGCCCTATTAGACCTGGAACTATAGTTTAAAATGGATTCTGAACCAGCACAAAAAATTCATGGAATCGCTGGGATTCAAACCTGAAACATGTGGCACCAAGCGTAGGAGCGCTAGTCACTCGGCCATAATGACTATTCTAAATATGGTATTCCTTATCTATGAGAGACTTTATATTGTCTAATATATTTAACATTAATTTGGCTTCATTGCAATGAAATCACCTGAAAAGAAGCTGTTATAAGACAATGACTACAAATTATGAGGTTCTAAAAAAACTTTAATGCTAAGGGAAAAATTGTGATACCTATAAATGTGAGGTTTTCTCAATATAAAAATAATGACTGAATATTTGCTATAGTGCATATATAGCCTCAGAAATTTTTAGCAATCAGTTTACCGCATCTGTATGAGTGACTTTGGATGAACGTAAGTACTTAAAGTAAACATATTCATAAAACTGAGTTTTCAGAAATAAATTGTGCTCACATTTTTTTGAAAAGTATGTACACTGAAACATCAGCAAACCCCATTTAGTTGAAGCAGAAAATTTAACCTTTAAATAATGACAATCTTTATTATGAATTTTAATACTATTTAACGTATTATATTCATGACATAGTAGTGCAAACGGCCCTCCATTTACTTTTCAGGAAAAAAAAATTAAACTATGATGGGCCATCGATTTTAGAGTAAGTGAATGCCATTACCAAAAATCGTAGCGCAGAAAACTTAATTGCTTTCTGTACATGTTTTCACTGGTAATTGATACTTTTGCCATCCATTTCCATCCATTATCTCTTAAAGGAAAAGGGAAAATAACGCGAATATCGTTCTTCGCAGCCTTACATTAAGGCTAACCCCTTTCTGTCACACATACTGCCAGAATCACCAACAAGATTCCATAACGGAAAAAGGAAATCATTAAGACTATACAAATAAATATACACTCATGTCACGGTCTGGGAAGACCGAAAGAAATTATTGTAAGTTTGGGATCAGTGGTCCTCTCACCTAATAGGTCCCTGAGGAAACCGTAATGGTTGCGACGTGAAATTTTTACAAAGATCGCTGCCGTTAAGGTTGTGATATAAAAAAAAATTCAACGATGTTATTGCAGTTTCAGTGTTATGAATACTTCAATATTAGGTTTGTGCAAGTGGCCAATAACACGTATTTATTGGAGTACTATCCATTGGAATTTTATTGAATGAAAATTCGCTGTTCTTAAGTGAATTTATTTAACAGGAAAGAATATTATTAAATAAATACATTTTCACTTAGTAATATTCTTTTCTGGTATATAAATTCACTTTACTACCCTAAATACGTAATCTAAATACGTGTTGTGTTCAAAGATTGTAAAAAGAAATATTCTGCAAGGGGAGGCTTGCTAAACATAAAAGCAATGATTTGTTTAAACATTAAATATAAACTTATTAAAAATTAATTCAGTTTAAATAGATAAAACAAATTTATATATATATTTAATTGAATGTGATGTATTATTAGATATAATAAAAAAATACTATAAATAAATATAGAAGAACATCTGGAATTATATATACTCCGAAATATCTGTCATCGGAAACATATAGAATGCACGCTAATTAGGATGCTCATATAGGATACACGCTATTTTGTTTATTATATTTAACATTATTTTGGTTTAAGGCAACGAAATCACCTGATAAGGAACTGTTGTAATACAATGGCAACAAATTTTGAGGCTCTAAAAAATCTTAATGATTAGGGAAATTATATAGACATACAGTGAGACCTATAAATACAAAGCTTTCTCAGTATAAAAATAATAACTGAATATCTGCTGTAGCGAAGATATAGTCTTTTTACAATCAATTTAACGCATCTGTATGGGTGGTGTTGGATGAACATAACTACTTGAAGTTAACGTATTCAAATAACTAAGTTTTCGGAAATAAAGTGAACTCATGGCTTTCAGAAAAGTATGTACACTGAAACATCAGCAAATCCCATTTCGTAGCAGTAGAAAAATTAACTTTCAAATAATGACAATTTTAGTATGAATTTTAACACTGTTAAACGTATTATTTTCATGACATAGTAGTGCAAATGATTCTCCATTTACTTTTCAGAAAAAAAAATTCAAAACGCTGATGGTGCATTGATTTTTAAAGTAAGTGAATGTCATTACCAAAAATCGTAGCTCGGAAAACTTAATTGCCTTCTGCACATGTTTTCACTGGTAATTGATACTTCTTCCATCCATTTCCATCCATTATCTCTTAAAGGAAAAGGGAAAATAACGCGAATACCGTTCTTCGCAGCCTTACATTAAGGTTAACCCTTTCTGTCACACATACTGCCAGAAGCACCAACAAAATTCCATAACGGAAAAAGGAAATCATTAAGACTATGCGAATAAATATACACTCATGTCACGGTCTGGGAAGACCAAAAGAAATTATTGTAAGTTTGGGATCAGTGGTCCTCTCCCCTAATAGGTCCCTGAGGAAACCGTAATGGTTGCGACGTGAAATTCTTACAAAGATCGCTGCCGTTAAGGTTATGATATAAGAAAAATCCAACGATGTTATTGCAGTTTCAGTGTTATGAATACTTCAAGATTAGGTTTGGATTTAGGTTTATGCAAGTGCTCAATAACACGTATTTATTGGAGTATTATCCATTGGAATTTTATTGAATGAAAATTCGCTGTTCTTAAGCGAATTTATTTATCAAGGAAAGAAATTATTAAATAAATACATTTTTACATTAGTAATATTCTTTCTGTAGTATATAAATTCACTTTAAATCACGGAAATTTTATTCAATTGACAGTACTCCAATAAATACGTGTTATGTTTAAACAATGTAAAAGAAAATATTCTGCAGGTGAAGGGTTACTAAACATAAAAGCAATGATTTGTTTAGACATTAAATATAAAATTATTAAAAATTAATTCAGTTTAAATAGATAAAACAAATTTGTATATGTTTTAATTGAATATCATGTAGTATTAGATATAGTAAGAAAAATAATATAACTAAATAAATAAAAAAAAGTCAGGAATTATATATTCTCCAAAATTTCTGTCGTCGGAAACATACAGGATACACGCTACATAAGAAATACATGTGGGATGCATGCTATTTTGTTTAATATATTTATCATTATTTTGGTTTTACTGCAACACAATCACCTAAAAAGGAACTGTTATAAGACAATGACTAAAAATTATGAGGCTCTAAAAAAATCTTAATGATTAGGGAAAACATGTAGACCTATAGTGACACGTATAAATACAGAGTTTTCTCAATGTAAAAATAATGAATTAATATTTGCTATAGTGCATATATAGTCTCAGAAATTTTTTGCAGTGTATGTAGCGCATCTGTATGGATAGCTTTGGATGAGCGTAATTACTTCAAGTTAACATATTCATAAAAGACGGTTTTCGGAAATAAAGTGTACTCATAATTTTCTGAAAAGTGTATACACTGAAACATCAGCAAACCCCATTTCGTTGAAGTAGAAAAATTAACTTTCAAATAACGACAATCTTCATTATGAATTTTAATGCTGTTTAAAATATTATTTACATGACACAGTGGCGCAAATGATCCCCCATTTACTGCTTAGAAAAAAAATATATAAAGCTGATGATGCCATTGATTTTTCAGAGTAAGTGAATGTCATTACCAAAAATCGTAGCACGGAAAACTTAATTGCCTTCTGCACATGTTTCAACTGGTAATTGATACTTCTGCCATCCATTTCAATCCATTATCTCTCGAAGGAAAAGGGAAAATAACACGAATACCGTTCTTCGCAGCCTTACATTAAAGCTAACCCCTTTCTGTCACACATACTGCCAGAAGCACCAACGAAATTCCATAACGGAAAAAGGAAATCATTAAGACTATGCGAATAAATATAAACTCATGTCACGGTCTGCGAAGACCAAAAGAAGTTATTGTAAGTTTGGGATCAGTGGTCCTTTAACCTAATAGGTCCCTGAGGATACCGGAATGGTTGCGACGTGAAATTCTTACAAAGATTGCTGCAGTTAAGGTTATGATGTAAGAAAAATCCAAAGATGTTATTGCAGTTTTAGTGTTATGAATACTTCAAGATTTGGTTTGGATTTAGGTTTATGCAATTGGTCAATAACATGTATTTATTGGAGTACTATCCATTGAAATTTTATTGAATGGAAATTCGCTGGGCTTAAGAGAATTTATTTACCGAGAAAGAATATTATTATACAAATGCATTTTTACTTGGTAATATTCTTTCCTGGTATATAAATTCACTTTAAACCACAGAAATTTTATCCAACTGACAGTATATAATAAATACGTGTGATGCCCAAAGAATGTAAAACGGAATATTCTGCTGGAGAATAGGTTCTTAAACATAAAATCAATGATTTATTTAGATATTAACTATAAAATTATTAAAAATTAATTCAGTTTAAATGGATAAAACAAATTTATATATGTTTTCAATTGAATACGATGTAATATTCATTAGATATATTAAGAAAAATAATATAAATAAATAAATAAATAAATAAAAACACCAGGAATTACATAGTATCCAAAAGATCTGTCGTCGGAAATTGGCGAAGGTCTGTCTTCCAAAATTATTGTCAGATGCAATTGACCCGCATTTGTGTAATGATAAAATCTAAAAATGTCTTACGCTTGACTTCAAAAAACAGCCTAAAAGATGTTAGAAAACCCCGCTCGAATTTCTCATTGGAATTTTGTTTATTATATTTAGCATTATTTTGGTTTCACTTCAACGAAATCACCAGAAAAGGAACTATTATAAGACAAGGAAAACAAATTATGAGGCTCTAAATAAACCTTAATGATTAAAGAAAAAAATATTTTACTTCATATAACACTTGCATTAATTTTAATATACTAAATAAATTCACTGAATAACCTGATAGCGCAGTTATTAGCGCTTTTACAATTGATTGTAAAAGAGTTCGAACCATCTGTATTGACCTTTCAAATTAACGTTTCTCAGCATAAAAATAATAGCCGAATGTCGGCTGTAGGGCAAATATAGTCTCATAATTTTCAAAAATGCATATAACTGAAACATCAGCAAACCCCATTTGGTTGCAGCAGAAAATTAACTTCCAAATAATGACAATCCTTAGTATGAATTTTAATTTATTTTTATTTTCATGACATAGTAGCGCAAATGATCCTTCATTTACCTTTTAGAAAACAAAATGTAAAACGATGATGGTGCCATTGATTTTTAGAGTATGTAATGTCATTACAAAAATCGCATCACGGAAAACTTAATTGCCTTCTGCACATGTTTTCACACTGGTAATTGATACTTCTTCCCATCCATTTCCATCCATTATCTCTTGAAGGAAAAGGGAAAATAACGCGAATACCGTTCTCTGCAGCCTTACATTAAGGTTAACCACTTTCGGTCATACATACTGCCGGAAGCACCAACAAAATTCCATAACGGAAAAAGAAAATCATTAAGACTATGTGAATAAATACACACTCATGTCACGGTCTGGGAAGACCGAAAGAAATTATTGTAAGTTTGGGATCAGTGGTCCTCTGCCCTAATAGGTCCCTGAGGAAACCGTAATGTTTGCGACGTGAAATTCGTACAAAGATCGCTGCCGTTAAGGTTATGATATAAGATAAATCCAACGATGTTATTGCAGTTTCAGTGTTATGAATACTTCAAGATTAGGTTTATGCAAGTGGTCAATAACACGTATTTATTGAAGTACTATCCATTGGAATTTTATTGAATGATTCGCTGTTCTTAAGCAAATTTATTTACCAGGAAAGAATATTATTAAAGAAATGCATTTTCACTTAGTAATATTCTTTTCTGGTATATTTCACTTTAAAAGCATGGAAAATTTATATATTCATAGTATATGATAAATTTGTGTTATGTTCAAAGAAATATTCTGCTGGAGAATAGATTCTTAAATATAAAAGCAATAATTTATTTAAACATTAAGTATAAAATTATTAATAATTAATCGAATTTAAATAGATAAAACAAATTCGTATATGCTTTTAATTGAATATGATGTAACATCCATTAGATATATTAAGAAAAATAATATAAATAAATAAAAATATACCAGAAATTACATGTTTTCCCAAAGATCAGTCATCGGAAATTTGCGAAGAGAAAATCTAAAATTGTCTTCTCTCTGACTTCAATTGATAGTTGGGTCTGACTTCAATTGATTCAATGAGTTCTCCAGTTACAAGCAGAATACATTTTTCAATATTTTACTTCATAAAACATTTGCTTAATTTTAATGCACCTAATAATTTACTGCGGGGCCTGATGGCCGAGTGACTAGCGCTCTGGCGCTTGGTGCCACAGACTTCGTATGTAGTTGTTGGGAATCCATTATAAACCGTAGGTCCCAGTCTAATATTAATTCAGAGTGTTTGGCTAATAGCCCTACCCCTTAAAAAGAAAAACATCTCTTGTCTCTATATCTGCAACAGGCAGAAAGTCTTGGCTCACCACAAGGTGTTGCGGCAATGATAATTTTAAAATAATTGCTAGAATACTTAGTAATGTATTAAATCCATAAACTTAACACATTTTAGTGCAAAGTAATTATTAATAAAATGGTTATTCTTAATTGGTAAAGCAGTGACCATGTTATAAAAATATTTTGCGTAGTATAAAATCTCGCAGAAACCGATTATTCCCTTTATTAAATCCAATAGAAAATCCCTTGTTTCGATTGCAGCCTATTTATCGATAGCGACCTATCACAACTGTCATCGACTTTCTTTCTGAAATCAGTGAACGCAAAGCTATTTGTCACTAGTCGGCTTCATAATTAATTATTCATTAAGTAATAAAACCCAGAATTAAGAATTATTTGTGGTGCTTGAATTAATCAATGAGAAATTTCTTGTATTAGCTGTTAAAGAAACAGACACTAATACTAAAACTTACAGAAATAATTTATCTATTTATTAGAAATCGAAAAGAAATTTTAAAAAATATCATTATTTACTAATTCAACAATTGCTAGAATAATCTAATTGCATCATTTATATAGGAAGAGTGACAGAATTTTGTAAGAAAAATTAAAGACGTCCGAAAACAACAATAAAATTAAGGTAATGAAAACGTATTTCTATGAACTCGCCCTTTATTAAACATGTGTCTTGAAAATCACCATGTTTTATTAAATAACGGACATCATTCTGAAAACCACCTTTCACTTAATAAAAAAAGAATTAAATGATTAATGCAGCAATTAAGAAGGAATAAAAATAATTTTTTTCGTCTTTTACAACTTTTGCAAGACATTTACAACTTCTTGGGAGGGAAAAGTGGGGGCTGAAGGAAGCACTTATAAAAAAAAAGTACGAGACTGTTCGCAAATTCTTTTCCAATTACTGAGCAGCAATTTTACTTTTCAAATCTCGAGAGAGAAATAATTTCGTCTTTCAAAATGTTTAGGTAACAATTCACCTTCAAAAAAAGCCAGGACAAGAAAGAACAATATAAATAAGCAAATAAAAAAAATAAGGAGCAATAAATAAACAGGACATCTTGAAGTAATTTGTTTTCTACAGACAATCTTCATTCGATCATCATTTGTCTACGTTAAGCTTGAAAATCCCTATATGCTTTAAATAGTTGATGGATTTTATGTACTACTCAGTCCAAAAAGTAAGACCAATTTTCAATTTAAAATTACCAGGACTTATGGAATTTCATTTTTTTTTTTTTTTTAAGTTGCTGGCACTGTCATTGACATTTGTGTGAAAATCGACGTCAAAATATAAAATAAATACGCTTGGCTTTGTGAGACGCTAAAACTGATTCTGGCGAATTTCGAAATGTCTGAATTAATTGAACAAAGAACTTGCATTAAATTTTGTTTGCGGAAACGTATAGAATGTTGCAGAAGACATTCAGTGAGCATTCCTATATCGGAAAGAAATGTCTAAAAGTGGTATAAACAGTTCAAAGAGCGCAGAGAATGCGTTGAAGACCAAGAGTCCTCTGGTCGACCATCAACCTAAACAGATGAAGCTCACGTCCAAAAAATTGAAGATTTGGTGCTTGTAAACCGTCGATTTACAATTAGAAACCTTTCTGATCATGGAATTTCAAAAGCATTGGTCAATTCTATTTTGGGCCTCAAACGTGTCAAATCTAGATTAGTACCGAAAATATTGAATGGGCCAGCTCACTTTGCATTGATTCTTTCGGACTTTTTCGCCAAAAATGAAACCCATATCGGTCCGCAACCACCGTATTCATACCGTGCGACTTCTGGCTATTACCTAAACTCAAAAGACCACTCGGGGGACGCCGTTTTGAATCGATTGAATAGATTCAACGTGAATCGCCGCGCGGTTTGATGGCCATCCCTGCCGATAACTTTTTAGCATGCATTGAGGATTGGAAAAAAAGTTGCCATAAGTGCATTGTGTCCGGAGGGGATTACTTTAGTGGCGATGAAATAAATTTGGAAGAAAAAAATTGGTCTTACTTTTTGGGCACAGTAGTATAAGCAAATAAAAAATAAACTAAGAAGCAATAAATGGACAGGACACCTTGAAGTAATTTCTTTTCTACAGATAATTTTCATTCTATTATCATTTATCTAAGTTAAGCTTGAAAGCCCCTACATGCTTTAAATAGTTGATGAATTTTATGTACTTTAGAATAAACCTTACCTGAGAATGAAATTCAATGGACTAAAAAAGTATATATTGGTTTTAATTTTTTTCTGTCTTAACCACATATTAACAAAGTAAATGTTTGATTTTAAACAAAAAAAAATTTTACTTATTATGGAAGAGTAAATTTTATTTCGTTTTGTGTAAGATGAGAACACACGTGTTTCATAAGTTCTTTGTTATACAATAAATATTTGGTTAGCTTAAAGAATATGAATATCTTTAGCTTTAAATTTTGTAATATATTTAATTAATAATCTTGTTCATTATTAATTGAATAGAAAAAATTTGTAATAAAAACCTTGTTTTAAATATTGAAAGTCGAATATTTCTATATTAAGAGTTATTCGCTGCTGCTGGTTATCTTCTATAGTTAAGTTTTAGAAATTTTATTATTGGATAATTTGAGTAAAATGATAAGTATGAGGATGTGTTTATAATTTCATGACTATTTATTTTACTTAATAAAAAAATATTTATAATGGAAAACATTAATTATAATTAGGATCATTATTATAAATTTCAAATTATACACACTAATGCTCTTTTTTTCAAATGATGGTTGGGAATGCTCAGAACATTTATTCTTTTTTGCCACTTGCTACTTTAAATGAAAATATGAAGTAAACTCAATATCATTCAGGATGTAGCCTCCCTTAACATTGCTTTACTTAATAAATTTACCTTTATAATGGAATAAATTAATTATAAATAGGATCATTATTATAAATTACAAATTACACACACTACTACTCTTTTTTTTTAAATGTTAGTTGGGAATGTTCAGAATATCTATCATTTTTTTGTCACACGTTCACTATAACTGCAAATATGAAAAAAATTCAATATTATTCAGGATAAACCTTTACTTCACTTTGCTTACTTAAAAAAATAATATTTTTAATGGAATGCATTAATTATAAATGGAATAATTACTATATATTACAAATTATACACACTAATACTCTTTTTTTTAATGTTAGATGATGAATGCTCAGAACGTTTATACTGTTTTGCCACTCGTTACACTATAATTACAAATATGTAGTGAATACAATATTATTCAGGATGACCTTGCTATACTACATCCACATTTTAACGAATATCTCCAGGGATGGCATTTGTGGGTTCTGACCTTATCTCACTTCCAGCTCGAGCACAACGGAAAGAGATCCATATGACCATTCCCGGCATTCCCAGTTCGAAATTTCAGCATATTACTCGCCAGGATAGCTCTCAGGCATTGACGCCCAATCGGATTATTTAATATGATCAGTTAAGGGTATAGTGACAGTATTGTCAAAACTGGCCAATAATAAAAAAGCGATGCAAATTTTACTTAAAAATATTTATTAACTATACTAATTAATTATACAAATATTATTAACTATACAAATGAATTAATGCAAAACTGATCCCAATTAGAAATGGTATTTATCATTTTTTATTAATTAACGGGATATGTATAATATTATTTTATTAAAAATACAAAATAGTTAATATAATGGAAATAAATTAATATTTATCAGCACATATAAGAAAATAGATAATTTAAAAATATCAAAGTAAGTTACATTTTAAATGTCCGGATATATTAAATTTAATTATGGTTAATTATTATCACAAATGACAACACATAAATTTACATTAGAATAATTTTTTTAATTTAAATAATTAAAAAGTATAATTTCTTCATTAGGTATTAAAGAAGAATACGATTTGGAGAAAGACATATTCAGTAAAGAGTTTCTATGTAACTTTTACTGTAAACTATGGACCAAGAGTGTCCTTCGTGGGTTAAATGTGGGTTTTTGAACAGAAAATCATTTGCAATGTTTTCATATTTATAGTTGTAATCGACACGATTAATCTGCAATATGGAAAATTGATTTATTGAGTTTGAAAAAGTTATAGAAAGATGTAAACATATGTTACATATGAAAGGTTGATTCCATTTGGTAATGGCACGTGTAATGTCATATACACCATTAAGCATCCTTATTAATGTTGAATTTATTACATAGTTCCCATATCAGTGGTAAATAACCTCAGATCTAGTGAATATCATTTTAAAATAAACAACCACCAATCATAATCTTTAAACATTAATAATATTAAATATATATAACATTTTAAGAAACGTTTTATTAATGAATTTAATTAATGATGAATTATATTGATAAATGAATAAATTAGTAAATGGAATTCAAATTATTGTTACGGAAAAAATAACTAAGAAAAACTCCCCTGCTCATTTATCCTAATTAAAAAAAAAATGATAAAAGTTAATAATTTTAAAATTCAGGGTTCTTTAGATAGATATAATGATTTTTTATTCTTAGAAATTATGTTGTTTTCGAATCAAAATGTCCTTTGTTAATATGGCAATTAATTTTCTATTTATAAATTTAAATTTTCATTTTCGAACATGAAATAGATATTAATTACCATTAAGACGATTATATTCCTACACCACAAAAAATATAATAAATGGAAAGTTTTTCTTGTTTGTTATTAAAAAGAAAAACCATTAAAATAAATTAATTTAAATAATTGAAAAGCATATAATAAGGTAAAAAAAATATTAAATAGTCTAACGAAATTTAAACAAATCTTTCATACTTAATTTCTAAAAATAAATCATAACGAGTCTTTAAAATCATAATGATGTCTACTTTCTACAAAATAAATTTAATAATTAATAATCTATTTAGTAGAATCTACGTCTAAATTAAAGAAAAAAACCCGATTGTTCATTTTTAATGTGTCGCTTTTTTTCTGAAAAAATTAAGAAAGATGAAAAAAAATATAAATTGCATTTCTTGATAATAAATTAATATGCTTCATTTTTAAAATAGCGAATTTTGTAGAAAGAAAAGTAAAAACACATGTATTTTTAAACAAAAAAGTATTAGAATTTTAATTATTTTAAGCAGTATTATGTTTCTATTTCTGAATATAAAAAATGATTAATTATTTCAACATAAGGTTTCTCAAAATTATACTTTTTATTTTCCATTGATGCTTAGCGAAATAAATATGAATAACAATGCATTAAAAAACGAAGAAATAGTTAAATTTTGTATTAAAATGTATTGGTAAATTCAAGATAGAATTTTTTTCTTGATACAAAAAAATTAACAGGAAAAATTATATTAAAATAGAAGTCCTCTAATTAGATTGAGTTTTACTTATAATCATTTTCTGTAAAAAAAATGGAACTGTAGAATACAAAGGAAAAAAATGTAATTTGAATAATCACTGTTGTCAGTTTTATTACATCATAAAACTGACGAGATATACGGTTTAAAGTGGATAACTACTAAAAACAGCCATGGCCCCGCCGAGACTCAAACCCGAAACCAGGGGCATCGATTGTTAGAGCGCTAGTCACTCGGCCATCAAGCGCCGTTTTATTACATATGACTCTATAATTTTTGAATTTTGCAATTCTTCTTGCTTATAAGTAGCAACACAAAATGCATATAAACTTGCTTGAATGAATCACGTTTTATATTATAACTATAGAGTTAATCGTTTTAAATTGAATACAAATATGAATATTTAAAATATTCAAAAAAACAGAACAAATTAACAATTTTAAAAACGTCTTTACTGGCTTCAGAATAAACTAACAACTGATGCATATTTAATACAACTCTGACGAACATCAAGGATTATATTTGAAATATATATTAACCTAAAGAACATCAGAAAACCGAAATAAAAAATATAAATGTGACAGTTTTGTATAGGGATGCAATAACAGGAGTAATTATCTGTGCACATTATCCGCACATCCACAATAAAAGTCTGATGTAAAAGCCGCTTCATTTTTCAATACTAGATATTTTGTATTGAAGTGATAAGTAACTAAATTGCAGATTTTATAAGAAGTTAAAAGTTACGGGAAGACAAGCTAAGTTAACAATCAAGAAGTAAAAGAGTTCATCTTTTTTATGTTTTTTAAGGTATCTACCCTCAATAAATAGCGGTGTTGATAGTAAGTAGTAATGTATGTACGAAGAAATATCAGTTGGGCCATCAGACTATAATATAATTGGAGTATAACCACATAATTGGCGTGTTTTTCAATATCGACAATTTTGGCGATTTCTTAGCAAACTTAGCATTAGTTTTTTTGGCAAACTTCCCCGCGATTTCAGCGGTCCGGTGGCCAAGTGGTTAGATTTCTGGCCTTTGGTACCACAGGCTTCAGGTTCGAGTATTGGAGGTGGTATGGATCTTCGGAGTGGTTCGGTTGTAGATCCCGGCATAATTAGCCTAAAAAGCGCTTAAACAATTTGCATTAAAAGGACCTTAGAGCGACAAGCCAAACTAGTCCTCCTGATTTGAGGATTCAGAGTTTCTTTGACAACCAAAAATACTATATTTGGCGTATTATTCCCCTTTTCCACTATGTTAATAAATTTAATTGTATCTTAAAAAATAAAAACCCCAATGGTAAGGGTTAAACTGCAATTAATCTTGGAAGTAGTTAAGACGCACATTGTTGAATTCCTCATCAAATCTATTTAAATTTCGAAATCGAAGCAGAACCATTAAATTCTCGCCTTTTTATATGCTGGGTTGAGTGCACTAAGTGGACTTCATATAAATTCCAATAATAGCAATAGTAATTAGTAGAAAACTAATCAATGCATCTTAAATTATATCTCTTTTCACTAGAAGATCAACTTATATTATGCATTACAGCAAACTATGGATTATGTCAATATACAACTAAATACTATTCAAATAAATTCATCCATAAGAGATAAATATACCATTATATACATTAGCATCGATTGTTTTGTCACGACGATTAATAATAATACATCGCTGGCATAATGCATTAAATAAATCGATAAAATAATTTATTAATAATCATTTGCATTAATTTTTTTGTAAGGAGAATCCTTTTTCATCTATGAAGATATGTGATGGAATTAACATTTTATTTTTTTATTTTCAGTCAATTTAAAGAAAGGTGAAAATTTCCAAACATATTCTTAGCTTTTAAACTGTCATTTTTAATCTTTTTGATCTAATGAGATTAGATTTCTTCGACGTCTTACAATATGTCTTTAAGAATTTTCTAATTCTGTAATTAATGAAAATTTTGGCACATTTAATTAATGAATCTTTTCCCATTACTTCGACTACCACCTTTTCATATTTTTAAACCGACAGATGATAGCTTTTTGACAAGTCAGCAGTTTTTTTTTTTTCATCTAAGTTAATAAAAATTTTACAATCCTGTGAAATGGATTAATTTCGTTTATTTTGAAACAAAAAAGACACGAAGACATGACTGTCTTCATTTTAATAAATTCTGATGACCAAAATTTTTCTTTTATCATCATAATCTCTGTCATAATATTAGATTACGAAAAAATTATTAATCTACTAACTGTTTTCTAAAGTAAGCAGTATTTTACACCAAAATTCAACAGTTCGTGAATTGTATGGTATAATGCTACTGTGCCCAAAAAGTTAAGACAAATTATTTTTTTTTTCAAAAGCTCTTTATTTATTCTTCCAAATTTATTTCATCGCCTTCAAAGTAATCCCCTCCGGACATAATGCACTCATGCCAACTTTTTTTCCAATCCTCAATGCATGCTAAAAAGTCATCGGCAGGGACGGCCTTCAAAGCGCTGGCTGATTCACGTTGAATCTCTTCAATCGACTCAAAACTGTGTCCCCGGAGTGTTGTTTTGAGTAGGGAATAGCCAGAAGTCGCACGGTGTGAATACGGTGGTTGTGGAAAGCTGTGGGTTTGATAATAATTTTTAACGTGATAATATAATTTTTTGATCGTGAGCTTCGTCGGTTGAGGTTGATTGGTCGAACAGAGAGCTCTTCGTCTTCAACGCATTATCTGTCTTCTTTGAACTGTTTATACCACTTCTAAGCATTTATTTCTGATATAGGAATGCTCACCGAATGCCTTCTGCAACATTCTATACCTTTCCGCAAACAAAATTAAAATTACTCCAAGTTCTTTGCTCAATTAATTCAGAAATTTCTAAAATCGCCTAAATCAGTTTTAGCGTCTGACACAGCCAAGCGTAATTCAACATTACGCGCGTTCAACGTTTCGTAACTTCAAATTGACTAATTTATATTTTGACGTCACATTTCATACAGATGTCAAGGACAGTGCCAGCAACTTAAAAAAAAAAAAAAATTCCATAAGTCCCGGGATTTTTAAATTGAAAATTTGTCTTACTTTTTGGACACAGTAGTAAAATGTTTAAAATTGCGATTTGAATTTTTTTCGTTTATTTTAAAATAATTATAAAAAATATAAATAATATTTAAAAGACAATAAGGACTTTTTCAACTTTTTTTTAGTTAGTTAAAAACCTTTTATTTCATCAAAATTTGAAACCATCAGAACAGCCATTCTTTAAAAACTTGCGCCATTTTTTATTGTAAAAAATGTGCAGTATTAAGTTGCAATTTACTTTCCAATTAAATTTTATATTATTATATTCATGCTTATAATAGCATATAAAATATAATTGGGAAGTAAATTGCTATTCTATTATATTTTAAGCACTCAGCATTTTTTTAATAAATTCCACAAAATAATAACAGAATAAAAGTTGAAAAAAAATTATTGGGAAATCTTCGAAAAGTATGTTTGCTTTATATAAGCAATTTATATTACTAAAAGGCGAGTTAATTAAAATCTCTTCCAGAACAAAAAAGAATGTTATATTTTTTATTAGAGCAACACCAGGTCGTATTTCCTACTTTAAAATTATAAGAGAGCAATATATTTTAATGTGCTCGTACTGTTAACCACAATGTGTATAGTATAGTTGAAAGTTAGTAATTTACGTCAAATCGTTAGTTTAATATTTAAACAGTATTTACAAAATATTTAATGTTTATTTTTTACAAATATATCTCCTGAAATATCTTCTGAAATTTAATTCTTTTGAATAAATCTTTTGTTAAAGGTTTTATTATTTTTATGTCATAGGTTTTAACATAGAATTAGTTAAAAAAAAAGAAATAGAATTAAAAAAAACATTAGTTAATGGCCGAGTGACTAGTGCTTTGAAGCTCTGTGCCACATGTTATGGGTTCTGAAGCCTGTGATACTAAAGGCAGGAGTGCCAGAGCCAATTGGCTATCAGACCGCAAGTCCCGGCGGTGTCATAGATGTTTGTAGTGGTTCGGAATACACTTTAAAACCGCTAAATAGCTCCCGGTCTAATATGACTGAGGAGCGTAGGGCTGACAACCCTATTCCGTCAAAATAAAACATCTCCTGTCATGAAATCTGCCAGTAGGCAGATGGCCTTGGCCCACCATGGGGGCTGTTGCGCCAACGAACGAGAACTTCTGATGCCAATCTTGGGAGTTATTAATTTCAAATTAAATGACACGAAATTAAGGGTAAGTAGCATCTCAAAGTTACTTCTGTAATGCTAAATGTGCTTGTAATCTGTTGTGGCATCTGATAAAGTTCGAAAATATGAATAGACATAATAGCAATTGGGGCGAAGTATTTTGAATTGAAAGTCAGATTTTCTACTTCGGGTTTATCAAATAATGCACTCAAATACGGGACAATTATCCGTAAAAGCTTACTTCGACAAGTTAATACAGCTACTTTCTTTCTAGGTTTGGATTGGTTTCTCGCTCTACGGTCATCTTGTGCACACTTTAGGCTAAACAGACTGAGACCTACAGTTTAAAATGGATTCCGAACCACTACAAACATCCATGGCACCGCCGGAACTCAAACCCGAAACCTATAGTATCGAGAGCCAAAGCGCTAGCCACTCGGCCATTCAGGCCCTTTCTTTCTAGGGAATGTTAAATATTTGTGGCAGGAGCATTAATTAAGCGAATTTGGAATAATGCTGATTTTGCTACATATCTAAATTGTCATGGTGAACTGATACGAACTCTTATGGCTCGACATTATAAGACATTAAAAATATAATAACATCTGCTTTATTTTTAAACGAATACAATTTCAGGTTTAAAAACTATGATAGTGTTTTTTTTTTAATTTACGCGTTAATATATTACACACTACTATTAACTGTAAATGCAATGAAAAGTTAATAAAACAAGGTACTTTTAAAGCAATCAATAATTGAATCTATTATCCATTCACGCAAGCCTACTTATAACAAAGCAACTACAAATTACACAATGCCTTCCTTTCAGCTTATTGTACAATGCCATTACATCTGATTAGCCTTGGCATTATGTTTGGTTAGCGTCCTATTGTGTACCATCTACTGAAACCCAAGGACAAAATATAATAAATCGTGACCTTCATTGTGCGATATCCAAATATCTTTTTTCTTTGGGTTGTAGTAACTACTGCAGGACGCTGAAACAGAAAAATGTCGGGCTAGATGAGGTTTCTGACCTAATGGACATTCCTTCCGTGTCATTAAGTCTGCAGAATGTCGGTATCTTATTATTCGCGCTTCGGATGCTTTTTCCCCTAGGACCCTAGGGGGACTTGATGGGATATCTGATTTTAGTACTGGGAATATTACTATTGTTGAGTTTATTTGAGGTCCGTACACGTTTTATTGATTTTATTTTTCCGTTTTATTGATTTGTGTGTGGTTATGTTTTTGTAATAAATAATTGATGGTAGTCAATAGTTTATAGTTCTCCAAAAAAATGTAATTTCTATCAAGATAAAATATTTGTCCAATACAAAAATATTTCTTTCAATATTTTATCATTGATGTGCAATGTAGACCTACCTCGTAGTAGTGCATTGTGCTTAATGTTCTATACGGCTAAATGGTCTACAGTTTTCGGCAGGAACTCTCGTTGCTATCCTAACCGTCATCCGGTTGGCCTGTATATATTGCAATGGAATGCTGGTGGCTTGACTCGAATAAAAAAAATTGATCTAATGAACATCTACACTACATTGGGATTTTCGACGAACCAAATTGCCCTCTTTGTGATTTAGTAGAACTAATGAACCGAGCTTATCCTTATTTTTGCTTGGAACTTCATGGCGAATCCGAGACGGCGAGATACTGGAAAGCTAGAAAACTCTCAAGGCAATAACTTCGGTCAAGTTTGTTTGGTTTTTTTTTATTGCTTTTACTGTCACACGTCTATACCGTCGCACCACATCGCTTTACTGTCTTGTGCACACGAGGGCTAAACAGACCGGGACCTACAGTTTAACGTGGATTTCCGAACCATTCACAAACACCCATGCCACCGCTAGGATTCGAAACTGGAGTCTGTTGTACCAAACACCATAGCGCTAACCAATTGGCCACCTGGACTCTCGACTTTGTTGAACTCTTTTGTGGATTTTCTTCTTTATTTTGTATTTTTTCCCATTTTTATAATGTCTTGTCATTGGAAATATAAAAAAAAAAAAGTACATTTTATCATTTTGAGTTTTAACCAGTGAATATTTTTGTGTTGAATTTTTAATACATAACACACGAACATATACAGGGTGAGTATACATATCAGAAGTAGTGAAAATATATGAAGTACAAGTAAGAATAAACATTAACAGTCTGCCGAAAAAGAAAAGAAAAACGATATCGGATTACTCATTAGGACACATTGATTTCGAGTAATATGTGAAAAACGGACGCAAGTTTAATGATCCCCAAACAAACTTTCATTAATTATTTCTTGTTCTTTGCGTTAATTTGTAGTTGTCTTTGAAAAGTTTATTTTTAATCTTTTTTTCCGAAATTGTTTCTGAAAATGATGAGTTATTTAACCAGGATTCAAAATAGGTGGAAATCGAATAAATAATAATAAAAAAAAAAAACCTTTATAGAAGTATTTGAATTTCTCTTTTAATATTATAGTATGGTTGGTATTTTTCGTATTTGAGAAATAATATCAGCTGAAACATTCCATTTAATTTTGTATTATCATAATAGGATTCTATCTCATGGACAATGCATTAATTTGAATTGAGTTTCTTATTCGTACATTTCTATATATTTTTATCTGCGATTCGGTATTGCAGTCATAATAAGAAAAACAGATAAATTGGACAACATGAATATATTATTTATTGGAATTTTTTAGAAAAAGCATACTTAGTAAATAATTAAATGTCTTTTTAAATAAATTATTCCTTTTCTTTTATTCTATTGAAAATATACTATGTGATATTAATGTATGTAGCAGCATTTGTCATTATACCATTTGCTTCATCATCTAAAAGTAGTAGCGTTCTATAATGCAATGAGCCATTGATTTAGTCATTACTTCCCAATGTTGAATATTTCCTTATTTGTTATTAATTCCGTAGATTATTGTTCAAGTTATGAAGGAATAGAAATAAATTATCGTTTACAACTAATTCACTCACAAAAAATATCAAAACAATTTTAATAATATTTAAGAATACTGTGAAAAATGCATTTATTCACAGTTTGGTTAATTTATCGTAAACTTATTCTTATTACATCTTATACGAATTAATTTTGAATTTTAAATTTTAAACCTAACTAAATAATTTTAGTGTAGGTCTTTAAAGAATTACTTTCAGTGGTAAATAAGAAGGTCATTTCCAAAATTGTTACTTCAAAATAATTTCAGCATTGCCATTAAAAATAAAGACCGCTTTAAAATTAATGTATAATTAATATTATTATAATTATTTTAAAACATTAATTTAAAAATTAATTAATTTATAAATAATTTAATTTATAAATAAATTAATTAAAAAAATTTATCTTTAAGATTATACTTAAAATCAGACCTGATATGCCCGAGTGATTAGCGCTCCGGCGCTCGGTGGCACAGGTTTCAGGTTTGAGACCCGCCGGTGCCAGGGCTGTTTGTAGTGTTTCGGAATACACGTTAAATTGTAGGTCCTTGTCTAGCCCAAAGTGTGAAAAAAATATCGTAGAACGACAAACCAAATCAAACCATTTTTGTTCGTTTGTAAGCAGCAAAAGATGTGTATCTTTTCCCATTGTTATCATCTATTGTTTTTTTATGAAATGCACATTTTTTACTATACTCATACACCATTTTGATTTTCAAATCATAGGCGTAATTTATATAACCACGTTCTTCACAGACATTTTAATATTTGCTCATACCTTTCAAATTCATGGGCGAAGTGTGTATTTATTTCTCGTAATGTTTTTTATAAAACTTTTAAAATAAATATGAAATATTGATCCAAGAATCTACCAAATGTCTTAAGTGAAAAAAATTTAATTCTTATTTATTAAATCTCGAAGTAATAATTTTCTTTCTTATAAGTAATTACTTTAAAATCGTTAAAAAATGGATTTTACTCCCAACGGCTAAAGCAAACAGAAGCCTGACATTTTGAGATCTAAAATAAATAATATAGATAAGGCACATAAATATGGACTTTAGAAATATAGCAAATACCATTAGTTCCGAGTTAATTATTGACTCTAAAGATCGAGACAGAAGAGGAATTCAGCAATAAGTTTTCTTTATCGTTTTTGTAAATACAATTGTTTATTTCTTTGAAAAATATTAAACTTAAGAGAGGCTTACAGTTAAAAAAAATAAAATAAAGCTCAAGTTTTGAGAAAAAAGAATCAAAAGAAGAAAAATCTATATGTATCTAAGCCGAGCTTCAAATGTAAGAGTCGAGTAATTGGATTGAATGAAGCGAGAGAGTAGAATCAAAAGCGATAAATTGAGTTGACCGTTTAAATAAAGCTGAAAAAGAAAATTAACTGCTATATCTTTTTGGCAGCAAACTTTATTTTTGACGCTCATAAATGGAAAGAAGTAAAAATAGTTCAAGATTTGTTGAAAGCATTTTAAGAAAAATATTTTAAGTTATATTATTAAAATGCATCGTATGAATTATTGTGTTTTTTTAATGGCTTTATTACAAAAAAATTTAAAATTTTTTGTTTCGGAATGCCTGTAATAAATTTTTTAAAATTTCTTTGACTGCAAAATATTTTCTTTAAGAAATCTAGACGGATCTTTTAATTTTGTGAAATGAAATTTATATTCCGAAAAGTTTTACAAAAACAAATATATATGCCCCATAAATTTTTTTTATTGTCGCTCAAATAAATAAAATTTTTCTATGATAAACATAATGAAATAAATTGTTTGTTGTAAAAGTAGTTGTTTAAGTTTTCTGATAAAATAAGTTGTTGAATATTTAAAGGTGCACTGAATTTTTTTAAAAATAAGTAAAATAGAAAAAAATTTAAATAATTATTCAGTTTGATTCAACGTAAATAAAATCTTGCGGAAAATTTAGTGCAAAATAACACAATTTTTACAGACAAACATAAAATGCTTAATTTTTTAATCGTTTTGTATAACAAAAGATAGAGCTCTTCTGTCTATACAGAGGCCTGATCGCCAATGGCTCTGGCAGTTGGTACCACAGGCTTCAAGTTTTAATCCTGTGGTGGCTTGGATGTCTGTTAGTCGTTCGCAATTCACGCTAAATTGTAGGTCCCGGTCTAGCTCAAAGTGTGCAAAAAATGACCGTAGAGTGACAAATCAAATCTGCTATATGTTCATTCGTAGCCACTCTTAAACGAGTATCAAAAGTTCGCTCGTTTTTCAAGTAACCAAAGATCTGTCTTCTTTCGCATTGGTAATATCTGTTGTTTTTTACGAATTTCAAATTTTTACTATACTTATTTCCATTTTAATTACCCAATCATAAGAGGAATTTATATAACCCCATTCTTCACTCACATTTTAATATTTGCTCACGCGCTTCCAATTCATGGGCCTGTATTTATTTCTCTTGATGTTTTTTTAATAAAATTTTTAATATAAATCTGAAATATTGATCTAAGAATCTTCCAAATGTGTGAAGTGAAAAAAAAAATTAATTCTTATTTATTAAATATCCGAGCAATAATTTTCTTTCTTATAAGTAATTAGTTTAAAATCGCTAAAAAATGGATTTTACTCTCAACGGCTAAGACAAACAGCAGCATAACATTTTAAGATCTAAAACAAATGATATTGATAAGCAAATACCATTAGTTCCGAGTTAATTATTGACTCTAAAGATCGAGACAGAAGAGGAATTCAGCAATAAATTTTCTTTGTCGTTTTTGTAAATACAAGAGGAGTCGACGTTGTTTATTTCTTTGAAAAATATTAAACTTAAGAGAGGCTACAGTTAAAAAAAATAAAATAAAGCTCAAGTTTTGAGAAAAAAGAATCAAAAGAAGAAAAATCTATATGTATCTAAGCTGAGCTTCAAATGTAAGAGTCGAGTAATTGGATTGAATGAAGCGAGAGAGTAGAATCAGAAACGATAAATTGAGTTGACCGTTTAAATAAAGCTGAAAAAGAAAATTAACTGCTATATCTTTTTGGCAGCAAACTTTATTTTTCGCGCTCATAAACTGAAAGAAGTAAAAATAGTTTAAAGTTTGTTTGAAGCATTTTAAGAAAAACATTTTAAGTTATATTAATAAAATGCATCGTATGAATTATTGTGTTGTTTAATGGCTTTATTACAGCAAAAGTTTTAATTTTTTTATTTCGCAATGTCTGTAATAAATTTTTTAAAATTGCTTTGACTCTAAAATATTTTCTTTAAGAAATCTAAACTGGATCTTTTAATTTTGTGAAAAGAAATTTATATTCCGAAAAGTTTTGCAAAAACAAACATATATATGCCATGAATTTTTCTTTATTGTCGCTCAAAGAAATAAAAATTTTCTATGATAAACATAATGAAATAAATTGTTTGTTGTAAAAGTAGTTGTTTAAGTTTTCTAATAAAATAAGTAGTTGAACTATATTTAAAAGTGCACTGATTTAAAAAAAAATTAAGTAATGAAGTATAACTGCTAATAAATTTAAATATTAATTCAGTTAGAACCAACGTAAATATAATCTTGCAAAAACTATAGAGCTTTGTGTTTTTTCGAAAGATATTATTCACATTTCACAAAGTCCTTAGTGAAAAAAATCGATTTGCTACAGTGGTATTACACATTCATAATTGAATAGTAATACTAGATTCATTAAATGTGTAAATACCAAGATTGGGAAAATAAGCACTGACGCAAAGCATACTAATATATGATATTAAAAAATCAAGGTGCTCGTCAAGATTTATACAGGGTGTTGGTAAACTATTTTAATAAAATAGTTGAATGATAGTTACAAAAAGGAACACTATTTCTATCATTCATGGAACATGAAACTTAAGGTTGGAAACAGGTTTAAGGTTTATGGAACTTAAGGATGCATTCCACTTTGAGTCTCATAAACTACAAAATACGTCTAAAAGGCACATCGTCTCATGTGATGTTATTTATTTCATGAAGAACCAGTGTCACAACTATAGAACATCACTATTAAGCAATTACCATTTGCAAATTTTTAGTGAAAAGCTACAACATTAGCAATTAAAGCTGATTGGAACAAAACCGATTGAATTAAACATTGCTTTGCCTTATTGCTTCATACTTTAAGCATGAGCCTCAAGGTGACCGAGATGTATGAGAAGACTTCGTGTGATATTTTGATCGCAAAACTAATTGCTGCCGCTGACAGTATAAAAACGATACTAGGAGTATTTAAAACTCTGTGTCAGAATACTAATTCTCAATTTGTAATCCTCAATCTGTCGGAACTTCTCAATTCCTTCTATTAGCTCACACTCTGCCTATATATATCTTGTTCAAATTTTCAACCGTTAATAAAATACTTTTTGTTCCTCCACTCAAGTTCAAATACATTTTTTTTAACTTGCAGTGGATGACACTTGATGTTAATACAGTTTTTTTCAAATATTAATTCATTAATTAAATTTAATTAATTAATTGCATTTTTTTTTTAGATTTAATTTGCATATATCTACCAATAGATGGCGCCAGATAAACTTAAAAAAATGAATGAAAATTATTCATAAAGGACTTTCTACAATATAGAGATAATAAAAGTAGGAATTGACTTAATTTTTTTTTTATATTACTTGTTTTGATAATATTGTGCATCTTATAATTCCGTTAATACTCTTTTTTAAAGGTTGAAAGTTTAACTTGCGTATCTAATTTCATTTTTTCTGACACTCGGATTTGAATGCCTTTCTAGGTTCCACAGTAAATCTTGATGAGAACAAGCATTTCTATTAGCTTACCAAACTCGTACAGGAAAACATTAAAAATTAATTATATACAAATTTTCTAAATTTCTTCTAAATAAATTTTCCTTGTTATTTTTTCAATCAATCATTAAAGAAAGTTAAACTTGTATATCAAACAACTTCCATAATTTCAATCTCAACACATATGATGTTTTCAATGAAAAATTAACCTAATAAGTGAATGAATTGTTGAACAATTATTATTTAAAAAAAACAGAGGAATTAAACTTATTATATTTACGTAATTTTTAAGAAATCTCTTATATTAATATTAATGATATATTTAGATATGATAAGTCTTATTATATTGTAAAAATCGAACGATAATTTATAGTTTTCACGTAATAAGTTATATTAATGTGTAATGCTAACAACTGAATGCAAAATATGATAGAAAATAATTTGAACCGCTCTCTCTCTCTCTCTCTATATATATATAAGCTATTTCAGAAACCACGATTAAAATAATTTCATTAATAAAAGCGTCATTGATAATTGAAAGTTTACGTTAAAATATAATTCCTAATATAATAATTTGGTCTGGCAATCCTTAAGAATGGCACGCATAGCGTGATAAAGATTGAAAAATCAACTTTAATTATTATCCTTTAGAAAATGCGAATATATTTTCTATTTCAATAATGGAATTTATTGAATACGCTGCAGGCAAAATATTTGGATATTATATTACATTTAAGCCGTATTGTGGCTTAATTTTGTTAGAGATTCTGCTCTTAAAGGGTCAATGATAGTTTGTTGAATATCAGACAGCTAAGTATTGAAGACTAGACGAAAATCTTTTAAAAGTCTCGACGAAGACGTATTAGAATTTTTCCCGATACCTCAAGAGCGCTTATAATCTTTCAGCATTGCTAAGTGTCTTCGAATTTGAGTCAGTGACCTGAGGCCAAGTCAGTGACTCCGGCAATTTATATTGGACAAAAGTTTGATGTATTGGATTGAAAAGCATAAGTCTCGAGGATGTTGACGTTATACTGTCCTTTTCCAATAATCTATACTCTGTGCATTGTTTTAGATTTATCCTTTTATATAATACAGTAGGAATTCAACAACATTTAAACCTGTTATTTTCATACAAACAATATTAGTTAATCTCTATATCAACATTTATCCAGAATGCCTACTTCATATTATGATTGCAGTAAACAAAACTATTGTCACAATGATAATTTAGATGACAGATATATACTTATATATATATATATAATATCTAATGACTACAAAATGGAGTTAACATTAATTATTGTAATAAATTCATTAGTAAAATTTTTAAAAAAATTAGTAAACTTAAAGATAATAGAAGAATTTGCATATTTGTTTTAATCAATTTAAAAATCTTTATCACGATTTCTATACAGATAAGAACTTTCAATTGAGTGAAATGCTTGTTTTATGGGGACAAAATGTTTCTCATATTTAGAGTAGTATGTCATACATTTGACTTAATGATAAAGTAGGATGCTAGCCTAGCTTCGAATCTACTTTTGACGTCTATTGCAGTGTCTATGACGATTATGACAGATATAAGTATATATATGCATCTCATTTCAACAATTGGTGGAAATTTGCACAGGTGTTCACCCATGACATGTAAAGGCGAGATTGTTAATCCTAAAAGTCCCCTGAAGCTTATATTCTCCCTTAAAAAACCCATTGGTGGGCTGTTTGTGGTATATTTACACAACATACAAGCTTTGCAAACACATTTACAATACAAAATTGACTGAATTAAATTTTACACACTTATTTACAAAATTGAGTTACAATAACAGCAACAAATATATATGTGGTACAGAGACGGTATAGGCCAACGGCCGTACCATGCTGAATATACCGGTTCTCGTTAGATCACCGAAGTTAAGCATCATTGGGCGCGGTCAGTACTTGGGTGGGTGACCACCTGGGAACACTGCGTGCCGTTGGCAAATTTGGGACCTGAATGGCCGAGTGTCTAGCGCTCTGGCGCTCGGTGTCACAGGTTTCGGGTTCGAATCCCGGCGGTGCCATGGATGTTTGTAGTGGTTCGGAATCCACTTTAAGCCGTAGGTCCCGGTCTCATATGACTGTAAGAGCGTCACGGAGCAAAAGTCAGGCTTCTACCTACGGGTGCTCCATCACAACAGAAGCTGCTTCCTTCCCCTTCAATCATGAGTCCATATGGGCTCGTGGGCTTGGCCAGCCAAGTGGGATAAGAAACAACAACAACAAACAGAGACGGTATAGACGTTTTGTGTGTAAACTTTCTTAGACATTAAAGTAATAAATCGAATTTACTACAAATTTCTAATTTAAAAATTATAAAATTATATTAAGAATATTTAAAAAAAATTAATTTATAAATTAAATTTGCTTATTTAGATTAGAAGGACTATCAGAGGAAAATGCGATATCTCTAATTTGACGTGTTTAAAAAAGTAAATAATTTAAACAAATGATATTAATAAGTTTTAATCCTCAAAAAATAACTATCAAGTTACATTCAAGTATTGATAATATAATTTTGTATTCTTGAAGATTAAATGTGAAGAATAAGTTTTATAATTATATTTTATTCAACAGACGATGAATTTTAGTTTATGATGTATATTGAAATTATAAAATAATATTTAAGCAACAAATATTTTTAAGTATTTCATCCTGTCTTATTCCTTATTACGTTTTAAGTAATTTTCTACAAATAACAGTTATTTCAATACATAGACACATAAAATTTTGAAGAACCTGTTTCCTTTTGTTCCTTGTTATATGAATTTTTTGGTGTAAATGGGGAGCAAAATATCATTATTGAGAAGTCTGTAAAGTTAAAACCAATTTAAAGACAAATGATAAAGTTTAAAAGAATCAACTGACTGATAAAATAATATTTTTCATTTATTCATACGTGTAATAAAATAAATGTATTTGAATTTTCATTTAATATAGCTCTGTATATATACGCCTGCAAAGCGATTTCCTTTTCCTTTTAATACTCTGTCTAGACAAGGATGAATAAATATTGAGAAATATATATAAGAATTATTTTTAGAAATAATTGAGTATAAAATCTCACATGGATATAATTTCTTTATATTCAATATTACATTAGAAACACAATATTTCTAAGCAAAAAAAAACTATTGCTTTATTGAAGATTTTTTTAAAAACTAATTTACAATTAATAAATGGTTTCAACAATGAACAGTTTAATATTTGAATACATGAAAATGTAACGATTTTATTATTTGTTAAGCTTATTACTTTCAGAAATTTAATTATGAAATATTGTCTAAGAAATAATTTTTCTGTATAATACATATACGAATTCTTTTTAGAAATAATTGAGTATAAAATTTTACATAGATATATTTTTTTTTATATTCAATATTACATATAAAGAAACACAATATTTCTAAGCAAAAAAAAAAAAAGTTTTTATTGAAGATTTTTTAAAACTAAATTACAATTAATAACCGGTTTCAACAGTGAATAGTTTAATATTTGAATATATATGAAAATGCAACGATTTTATTATTTGTTCAGCTTATTCTTTCAAAAATTTAATTATGAAATATTATCTAAGAAATAATTTTTCTGTATAATACATATAAGGATGTATATAAGAATTTTTTTTAGAAATAATTGAGTATAAAATCTCACATGGATATATTTTCTTTATATCCAATATTACATAAAAAAGCATAATATTTCTAAGTAAAAAACCGTGGCTTTATTGAAGATTTTTAAAACTAATTTACAATTAATAAACGATTTCAGAAGTGAATACTTTAATATTTGAATATATGAAAATGTAATGATTTTATTATTTGTTAAGCTTATTCCTTTCAGAAATTTAATTATAAAACATAATATAAGAAATAATTTTTGAGTATAATATATATCGTAAAAGAAACTTATTCAAAACAGTATTTTCAAGTATATTTCAGTATTCACAAGTAGAAATACATAATGGAAGGAAAATATATAATCTTAGCAAAAATGTAAGACTCCGACTTTTTAAGTCATGAAAATAAAGTAAATATTTCTTATAATATTTTCTAAACACTTATTTAGTAGTCATGTACTTTAATTTCTTACCTATAATCCACAATGCCATATAATCCTCAGACTTTATGTTCAGCTTGAAAAAAAATAAGGGGCCTTGTATAATCCGCAGTGCTATATAACCTACAGGTCATATTTTATATATTATTATTTTCTTGAAAAATCGTATAATCCGCAGTACCGTATTACTCATGGGCTTTATTTTTGGCTTGAAAACTAAAAGGTCTTGTATAATAAGCGACCTTTGTTCCCTTTCTTTAAATGTAATACGCCAATTAAATCTCGTTTCTAAGAAAAATTTTTTTTTTTTTAAATTCATTTTTAAGGAGCGTTTCTTATAATAAATTTCTAATTAAAAAATCCTGTCAAATTTATCATTGTGAAAACCGGAAAGGAGATATGCATTTAAGAATTATAATGAAAACAAAAGAGGCGACATTTTTCAGCCGATGTGTCGTCTTTATATTTAGTGGAGAAATGAAAACCCTGATTCGTATCACAGTTATTTATTAATCTGGTCTTTTGTAAAGCGTATTTAATTCTTATCTATAATTCTATTCTAAGCAATTTTTCTCACTAGCATATACCAATGTACGAACATTTGTTTTTCATTCAAGACCATTTATTTTGCAAAAATCTGGCTTCTTTCCATGGTTGACATATTTCTTTTTTTACGTATAAAATAATAAGGGTTAACACAGAATTTGATTAATTTTTGTTAGAAAAAATATTTTTAGGAAATGGCTTATATAGAATTAATTTTAACGAAATTTTCGTAAAGAATGTCCACAAATTGAATACAGTAGCCTATAATACGCCCCCCAAAATTTAAAGTTTTTTTTAACGTATAATTCGCGGATTATAGGTTGGAATAGTTTGAGACTATATTTAAAAATATTCTTTTATCTCCTGAAATGAGTAGTATACTTATTTTCTTATATTATCAATTCAAGCGTAATAATTATAATTTTATATCATATGTCATTGATTCATACGTAATAATTATAGATAGTATAATTATAATCGTATATCATCGATTCAAATGTAATAATTATCGGTAGTATAATTACAATTGCATATAACCGATTCACACATAATAATTATTGGTAGTATACTTACAATCGCATATCATCAATTCATAAGTAATAATTATCGGTAGTACAATTACAATAGCATATAATCGATTCACACATAATAATTATTGGTAGTATACTTACAATCGCATATCATCAATTCAACGTATATAATCTATTCATACGTACAAATTATCGGTAGTATAATTACAATCTTATATAATCTATTCATAAGTAATAGTTATCTTTAGTATAATTACAATTGTATATCATCGATTCATACGCAATAACTATCGGTAGAATAATTAAATTCGTACAACATCGATTCATATGTAATAATTATCGGTAGTATATAATCGGTAGTAATTATAATCGTATGTCATCTATTCATTTGCAATAATTATTAGCAGTATAACTATAATAGTATATAATCGATTCATGCGCAATAATTATCAGCAGTATAATTATCATCAATTCATAATAATTATCGATAATATAATTGTAATCGTATATCATCGATTCCTCTGTAGTAATTATAGGTAGCATAATTATAATCGAATGCACTAACATAGCTGAAATTTATTGCTATTTTTCCAAAACTAAGGAGGGCTTTTCAAAGCATTTATTTTCCACAATTTTTCTTACTTTATCTGCTTGCATTCTTCCATACGTGATCGAATTCAGTCTGACAAAAAGAATACTTCTTTTGTGTTATTACAGTAAGTAGGTCGGAAACGATTGATATGGTGAACTGAGAAAGGGATCAAGCTGTCTTTGTGAGTTTTCTTCAGATTTAACGTATTTTATGGGATAAAAGACTACTTTTAAATAGAGTCCCAAAATATTCCTCACGACATTTATTATAACGACAGTCTGTTCTTTAGAAATACTCTATTTTAAGATAAGTGAAATTAGTTGTTGTCGTGTGCTAAAAGAAGAAATAATTGGGGAATACCATTTATTTTATTTACAGAATTTTCCTTGAGGTAGTCTTTGTTAACAATTTATTTGAATACAGAGTTCCTTTATTGTTTAGATGAGGGGGATCGGTAAGTTTACTGTAGAATCCTTATTTTTGACTGCTATATATTTTACAGACATGATTTATGATTCATAGAAAGGAAGGAGTTAAATATTTTAAATTAGGCACACATATTTTATGTATATTTATTCTTGGTATTATCGTCAGTGCAAGTAATTATGCGTAGTATTCAGAGCAAATATTTATATCAGAAAAAAAGGTAAATATACTTAAGTGAATTAAGATTGCATATATTTGTTTGTAAAATTTCTTTTTAAGAACGATTTTTAATTTTTTAAAAAATAACTACGAATTTTTTCTAATTCGCAACTACAACTTCAAAATATTTTTCTTAAAATGCATTAAAAATAATACATAGGGTCTTTGTCTACGAATTGGCCTAGGCAGAGGATATTAAATCAATATAATGAAAAAAATAAATTAAACTAAACTTAAAAATATTTTTATTATCATAATTCTTATCATAACATTATAAAAGTATTAAAATATTTTTTTAAATACACTGAAGTGACAAAAGTCATGGGATAGCAATATGCATATTTTCAGATGGCAGTAGCATCGCGTAGAACAGGTTTAAATGCGCAGTGCTTTCGCAGAGCTTTCATTTCTGTTCAAGTTATTCATGTGAAGAGGTTTTGACGTGATGATGACCCCACGACGGGAATTAACAGACTTTGAACGCGGAATGTTAGTTGGAGCTAGACACCTGGGTCATGCCATTTCGGAAATCGTTAGGGAATTCAACATTCCCAGATCCACTGTGTCAAGAGTGTGCCGAGAGTATGAAATTTCAGGCATAACATCCCACCATGGACAGCGCAGTGGTCGACCGCCTGCACTTAACGACCGAGACCGGCGACGTCTGCAAAGAGTCGTAAATTCTAACAGACAAGCAACACTGCGTCAAATAACCGCAGAAATCAATGTGGGACGTACAAGGGACTTGTCTGTTAGAACTGTGCGGAGAAATTTGGCTTTCTTGGGCTATTCCAGCAGAAGACCGACTCGAGTGCCTTTACTGACAGAACGACATCGCTTGCAGCGACTCTCGTGGGCACGTGAGCATATCGGTTGGTCCCTAGATGAATGGAAAACCGTGGCCTGGTCCGATGAGTCACGATTTCAGTTGGTAAGAGCTGATGGTAGGGTTCGAGTGTGGCGCAGACCCCACGAAGCCATGGACCCAAACTGTCAGCAAGGCACTGTTCAAGCTGGTGGTGGGTCCGTAATGGTGTGGACTGTTTTTGCATGGCATGGACTTGGTCCTCTGGTGCGACTGGACCGAACATTGACTGGAAATGCTTATGTTCAGCTACTTGGAGATCACTTGCAGCCATTCATGGACTTCATGTACCCAAACAACGATGGGATTTTTATGGATGACAATGCGCCATGTCACCGGGCCACAACTGTTCGCGATTGGTTTGAAGAACATTCTGGACAATTCCAACGAATGATCTGGCCACCTAGATCGCCGACATTAATCCCATCGAGCATTTATGGGACATCATCGAGAGGTCTGTTCGTGGCCAAAATCCTGCACCATCAACGCTTTTACAATTATGGACGTCTATCGAGACATCATGGCTCAATATTCCTGCAGAAGACTTCCAACGACTTGTTGAGTCCATGCCACGTCGAGTTGCTGCACTTTGCCGGGCGAAAGGAGAGCCGACACGATATTAAGAGGTATCCCATGACTTTTGTCACTTCAGAGTATATTTAAAAATATCCATATGATATAAATATTTTTAATAACATAATTAACATTCTTACTTGATACTAGATATATTTTTTACTTGATTATATTCTTACATTTTTTTAAAGATAAGAGCTTATAAATTCTAACTAATATTTTTATATTAAAAAATAACCTCTAAATAATAAATAAACTCAGTCTTTTAATAACTACTACTTTTTGAATTGTTTTCTTACATTTTATTATTTAAAAATATCCGGAAAAACATATTCTAATCAAAACATACAAATATATTTTAACAAACAGTATGACTTAAATTCATTTAAAACAACAAACATTTAAGTAAATTAAAATACTGAAGAATAATTACCACTTGAAATTAAAAATATATATCGTTGATAAACAATTTTACAATCTATTGAATAAAATAATTAAAATGTAAAACACTTCTTTGTAGTAAAACTGAAAAAAAAAAAAAAAAAAAAAAAAAAAAAGTTTTGCACATTTTTTTGCTTAAAATATTAAAACTCTTATATTAATTCAATAAAAATTAATTATATACTTTAATATTTGCTATAATCTAATAGGAAAAAAATATTAAAACTTTGTTATTTTAGATGGATAACTTATAAATAATTGCTACGTTAAAAAATTCTTCATTTGCATATTCAATTTTAAATATTAATCTGAGATTAAATGTCATGGATATGCTAAACTCAATAATTCATAAAAATCATTTTGGAAAAATAGCTGCATTTATATGTCACATCTCAGTTAAGGAGAAAGCTATTCTTTTATTGAGAATAATGCACAAGTATAATTAAATTAATCACAAAAGTAGTTAAAATTCTCATCTGGTGTATAATTAATATTTCAAGCCACATATCTTCCAAGATTAGATGAAAAATGTCTGCTCCCTCGCACACACATGGACGCATAATTTCAAAACGCGAAATGATAAACGTTATGATTTATGTATTTATTCATGATGTTGGGATAAATGAAATTCTTTTTAAAGAGGAGTAAAAAGGTTTCTACAAAGTTTTTTTTTTTACTTTGTTATTTATATAAACAGTTAAGAGACATTTTATGAAACTTATATTTTACGTAAAATTCTACATTTTTTAAGGAATTGCTTTAGAAAATATTTTTTTAATGCAGCTGGCAAACAATTAGACAGTTGCATTTTATGCCTTAAGGCAAGCGCTTCACCGGCGTTACTCACTGGGCACTACCCAGGAGGTGCGTGTAACTTGCAGATAAGATACGGACACGGAGTGACACTACCTCTGCAAGGCTCAACGATCATGTTATATCGGGACCTACGGTTAAAAGTGGATTCCGAACCACTACAAACATCCATGGCACAGCCAGGATTCGAACCCGAAACATGTGGTACCGAACGCCAGAGCGCTTTTGAAAATATTAGTTACGAAAAATTCAAATTGGTAAAATATATTGGTCCAAATAATAATTGGTAGTAGATTATAAAAGCTCTGGAGCTCGAGGCCACATGTTGCGGGTTCGAGTCCTGGTACTTCCATAGATGCTTATAGTGGTTCGGAATCCAATTTAAACCGCAGGCCCCAGTCTAGTATGGCCGTAGGACTGGCAACTCTACCTTGTAAAATGAAAACATCTCGTAATCTGTCTGCAGTCTGCCTTGGTCCCACATAAGGCTGTTGCATCACTGATGAGGAGGCGATTATAAAAATATTCAAATAATTTAAAAACAATATTCATACGATATAAATGTTTCTATATTTGTTTCTTAACCCACTTGGTAGACAGCAACATCTAAACCAGGTACAAGAATCCGTGTCGTCTCATGGAAAAGAGGTAAAAGGGAGGCAGCTTCTGTTGTGATGGAGAATCCGTAGGTGAAAGTCTGATTTGGCTGCGTGACATTCTTTTTATGGGGTAAGGTTACACCCAACACTCTACATTCATATTAGACATATTAGATATATTAATTATTATCTCTACAGTCATATATATTACATTCAACGCTCTATATTAATATTGGACAAGATATATTAACTATTAGCTCTACATTCAACGCTCTACATTCATATTAGACTAGATATATTAACTATTAGCTCTACATTCGTATATATTACATTCAACGCTCTACATTCATATTAGACGGTTTAAAATGGATTCTGTGGCACTACAAACATTCGAGGCACCGTCGGGACTCACACCGTGCGACACCGAACAGCAGAACACTAGTTCCTCGGCCACCAGGCCCCTCATTGAAATATTTATAATAACATTTAATAAAAGTCTCCGAAAATTACTAAGTATACTTATTATCATTTTCATACTCAAAACTTTTAAACAATGAAAAAAAATTCTTATAAAAAATTATTATCATAGCCACCATTGAATTCTTATTACTAATTTCTCCAATAAAGAAAATTCATTCTCATTATTGGGAAAACTTGTTAACTTAATTAAATTACTAAGAAAAAAATCACAAAAATGGTATGAATCTGAAATATTTCTACAGTCCTACATTTTGAAAATGTTTTAAATGCAAAATTTTAGAATTGAAAGGAAAAAAAATAAATAGACTGCTTATTTACAGCTTGCACGATTTCCTTTCTATCACCTTGTAGAAAATTCCTGTAGTAAATGTGTTTTACAAGTCCTTACGAAACATACGAATCTTTCTACAGAATATATTTTAAAAGTTTACTGCATTCTTCTTTTACTTTTAGTTTTACTTTGAAAGAAGTGCTTTGACTTTTCTAAACTTTATTCATTAACACATCTACAGTATTCTAGTATACTGTTGATAATGTAAAGAAAACTCCATAACTAGCTGTTCCATTACATTAACATAAATTTACATGTGAAGTCGAACAGTCTGCAGAGCAAATTCTAATTTTGTTTCGGACTCAAAGAGGCCTTTAAGCTCGTGGAATTTAAAATCAAATTCGCGTTTCTTTGGATTCAAATCGATCGATTGCAATTCTGATCGATATGCGAGTGCTTGTCGTATCTAAAAGACTTTTATTTCAACATAAATCTAGAATTTGAATTGTTACAATGCGCGATAAGAAATATGTGGCAGATTTGCAAAACATTGTGCTTTAAGAAGACGCTTTATCTAAAGACTTGCACTTCAAGTTCTGAAGAATGTAATTTTATTTATTTATACTATGATCAAAAAAGTTTTTGAAATTGAAGCTATCATATTTTACTTTTGTGTGAAAATATATCTGAAAAATTCAAGAAAATACCATTAGAAATAAACAAACAAACATTGAATATAATGTTTTCCTTTATATTCTGTACCCTTTTTAAAAAGTTCTGAATTCTTTCAGATATAATGATTAATTAAAAAGTTTTTTTATGTTAAAGAATACATTTTTAAGAAATCGAAATATAATATGTATTAAGAATATGTTTTATTTTATTCAAGATTTATACTTTCAATTTTAAAAGAATATAATTTTATTTATTTATTTATTATATGATCAAAAAATATAATTCTAGAAACTGGAGTTATCGTATTTAATTACCAGGGAAAATATTGAAAATATTAAAATATTTAATAAATTCTAGCCAAATTAAGTAAAAATAATATTAAATAGATATTTTTTGAAGAATTTAAAACAAAAAAGATATTAACAACCCATAATTAGTAGTTAAACTTTTATTAGACTCTTATTAATAATATAATAAAATACTTTTATATCTGAAAAAAATCGAATTCTGCAAAATGAAAATTGATTTTAGTTATATAGCAGTGCTATATTTAGCAGTGATTTTAAAAAGAATACTTCTGGCGTAACATCCCCATGGTGGGCCAAGGCCATCTGCTTAAGGGTAGATTTCAAGGCAGGTGATGTTTTCTTTTTACGAGGTAGGATTGTCAGCCCTACGCCCAATAGTCATGTTAGACCATAACCTACAGTATAAAGTGTATTTCGAACACTACAAATAACCATGGTAGAACCGGGACTCCAGCTCGAAGCCTGTGGCACCGAGCGCGCGAGCGTTAGTCACTCGGCCATCAGACTCCAAAAAGAATTCTCAAAAATTAAAGTTAAAGAAATTAAAAATTTATTTTTTAAAAATGCTCTATAAATTTTTTTTTGTTTATTCAGAAACGTAGTTCACGATTTTTTTTATTATATTAACAAATATGTATATAAAACTTAATTAGTTATAATTGAAAAATAATGCATTTTATTTAATAATTTAATAATTTTATTTTTATAAATATATCTAGGAAGTTATTTAAAAGCACTTATAAGCACAGACACAGTTTTATATGTATAACAAGTCCAAGGGTCCATATTAATTATAATAGGTTGCTTAAATATTACGACCTGTTGGAATTAAGACGTGATTTTTAAGGCTCGTTCCCACGAGACGTGTGGCGGCGACGCGTCACGCGACAGGGAAGAAAATTTTTTCGACCCGTTCAGAAATCGCTTTACGCTTAGTGAAGTTCCAGTTACTTCTACTAGATGGCAGATCTACTATTGGCTCAATCCAAGTCAAATGAACGGTAAGCATTTGAAAATTGAAAGTTGGGCAATTTCAAGTGACGGTTTTTGGGTATAACGCTGCGATGCTTGTGATTGGTTAACGCCCCACGCTTCAACGCCTTACGCCTCGGTGGGAACGAGACTTTATAGTTTAATATATCCTGAACCAAATGTTTTAAATCTAAAGTTTCATATATATTCTTGGTAAAATATTTTAGGATTTTTTATAATAAGCGATTTTAGAATATATATTAACATTCCGCATCTATACATAAGAACTTAAAACACTTACTCAAAACTGTGTTAATTACTCTTTGAAAACACTTTGAAACCTTACTTTTATTCGATGAAAAAAGATCTAATAAGCTCTGAATGATTTGTGAGTGCTTTTATTTTTAATTAAAATGGATAAAATTGAAAGAAAATATTTCCTTATGTATAGGATTTAAGTTCTGTACTGCTACTTTAAAACATTTTTAAAGATAAATTGTATTTACACTTTCTAATTTTAATCTTTTAGAACTAATTTACTTAGGAAAAAAAAAAGTTTAAATCTTTTAGTCTGAAAAAAGTGGTGGTCAACATTAACTCTACTAACATCATAAAGAATCTTCAGTATTTTTAGGACGAAGGTTCTTTCATAAAAATACTTTTCTTTTCTCCAAAGTAAAAGCACATTTGGCTTATTCCCTAACGAGCAAAAAGGACTATTTACAAAAATAAAATAAGTGCTTCATAAAAGGCACGATTCTAACACAAAAAAATTACGTTCTCGACAATTTCTTAAAAGTATATTTCAGTACATCATCGTACTACAGGTTTTCTCTATTTTTTAATATTATAAGCAATTTATTTGTAAATCTAATATACCTTGAGTTAATGAGTTAATAATATCAGTAAGTTAATGAGTTAATTATCATATTAACATTTCAACGGTTGCAACTGAAAAAAATTTCAGTGATTTAATAAACTATTTACTGTGAATAATATATAGCATATTTATATATAAAATATTAATTATTTCAATGAAATTGTAAAGATAATTCATTACGCAATATGTGAGATATTTAATTAATAATACATGTTATTTGATTTAAATAATTCGTTATATAACATGTATTGTTAATTGTATTCATCGCTAATAACCTTTTTTTATAACAGGAACATTTAGAAAAGTATATAGAATATGTAAATTAACTTACACTAAAATAAGAAATAAAATACTAATTATTCCATCGAAATTGTAAATCTAATGTATAACACTACATGTGATATATTTATTTAATAAAACATGTTATAGTTGATTTAAATAAATCGTTATATATATTGTTAATTGTATATAATTTCTAGCTAATAACATAGTTTCTTATATAAAATATGTAAAGATTATTCTAAATAAATAATAATAAATAAAATATATAAATTAAAAAAATAAATAAAATTATTCTAAAATAATTATTTAATAAATTTATAGGATTGTGCAAAAAAATCTTTCTGTAAATTTATAGGAATTATAATTAATGGACAGTCACAAATAAAATAAAATTTAAATATATATTAATAAATTAAAAATATATATATATATATATAATTTTATAAAAATATAATTACTCTTTTTATAAAAAATTACATATTATAATTGCACCTAATTTTTATTTTAGAATTAAGCTATTCCATGCGAGAAACATATTACGAATGACAAAAAAGGGCTTATATTTATTTAATTTAAAAGATTTGAAATTCTAAAGCAATTTAATTTTATAATACCACTACAAATACATCTAGATTACATACACTATTTGTTTCTTACCCTACCATACAAAGTGTTGAGAATATTGAGACAGCCACAAATAAAAAAAAAATATTAAATATATATATTAATAAAAGAATATTACAAATATAAATATGTATTAATAAATTAAAAGACAAAAACATAATTTTTTCTTTTTTATACAAAATTTTGCATTATAATTGCATCTAATTAAATTTTAGAATTAAGCTATTCCATGCGAGAAACATATTACAAACGACAAAAAGTGTTTATATTTAATTTATTTAATTTAAAATGAGTTAAAATTCTAACACAATTTATTTTATAATACCACTACAAATACATCTAGATTACACGCACTAATTGCTTCATGCATTAGAATACAAAGTGTTGAGAATTTGTGTGCAAAAATGAGTTAAGAAAATAATAGCGTGATTTACGGTTCGGGCTTCCAGTTAAAGTCATGGGGGATCTGTAATACTTCCTGTTTTTAATTTGTTCCGTTGACAAGGCAGCCAATTGGAAGTAGAAAGGAAGTAATGCAATTACCGTAAACATCTGTAAAGTAAATGAAGGCAGTTCATGGAGGAAACTCTGAATCAATATATCACCGGATTTAACCAGAAGCATTTTGTTTTAATTCCGTGGAAGCGATATATCTCTGGTTTTTATTGCTTATTAGCGACTTATTTTATTTCGCAGTCATACAAATAAATCGTCCGGAAAATTGTCTTCATATATGTCCAAATTAAATTAGAATCTAGTTGAATGCTTCTTATTTGTGATTTAATTAAAGAACAGGGAACAATTTCAGAAAATTAATCTTGATTTACTTGAAGCGATATATATATATATATATATATATATATATATTATACAGGGGGATAATAATCAAAGTCCCATTTTCAAAATGCTGTAAAAAAAAAAAAGAAAAACTCGCCACAATGAGTTCAAATTTGAACTGAAGATGCTTGAAGAAGGGGAGAACGGTATGGCATCAAGAAATGTTCCACTGGTTTTTCCCATCCAATTTGGTATGACCTTGCTGTGGTGATCGACTTTTTACTACGTCTCGCGACTGTTGAATGATTTGGAAGTCATTTTTTCCGTCAAAAAATCAAAACAATGAAGCGCATTGAACACTACAGTTGGTTTAATTTGCAACTCATCCCAAATACGTTGTAATTTCGATTCAAAATATCACTGGTAGCCGATTTCCCTTTATTTATGCCGCTTACAGCGCCATCTATTAATACACTTTGAAACTCTTTTTGATGCCGTAACGTTTCCGCCTGATTCAAGTATCTTTAGTTCAAATTTGAACTCAATGTGACGAGTTGTTCTTTTTTGACAGCATTTTGAAAGTAGGACTTTAATTATAATCACCCTGTACATTAATATATATAGACAGTTAAATATTCATATTTATTTATGTATCAAACTCTCCAATTAACCAAACAAGCATTTCCCAACTCACTTAAACTAAGATCCCAGTCAATTAACGTTTAAATATCATTTTTATAGAAAACGATTGCAATTACAGTTATTTTTTAATTAATTCCACAGAAACAACTGTAACAAATGGCATCTACCTCTAATTAAAATAATGATAACATAAAATAATTATTTAAAAAATTATAATCACCCTGTATATTACATACATATATATTTGAAAATTGAAATACATTATCATATTCCTTTGACTGAACTAAAATAGATTTCTTTCGATAAATGTGATTGAAATATAAAAATAAATATTATAATAAAAATGATAGAAGATTTGCTTAACAATTTTTGTTCTTTATAAAAAAGAGAGTAAACAGAATTAAATTTTGTAATCCAATTTATTTTGTTATTCGTTTTTAGTTAGGCTCTTAGTCGTTTAATTTTAGTTTTACTTGTTTAGTTACGCCCACATTGGGCTTTAAGACGTGTGCTGTAAAATTCCCCAGAGAAGCAAAGCCGTATCAAAACAGCTTGTCTTGTCCAATATTTCTGGTTACCAGTAGATAGGTCTTACAGCGTTCAAGAAAGAATCCCGCTTTAATCTTGGAGTAGAAAATTGTTTGATTCATCTTAAAGTCAGAGCCAGCTGCCGCGTTCACATGTTTTTTTTAAACAGACTCACAACTATTACCATTGGCGGGATTACTTGGAGTGTTATTACTTAAAAAAAACAGGTTGCTTCAATTAACCTTAGTAAAGTATAACATATTTTGGCCATTTGCGTTTCTGCATATATGTGTTGTTCTAATATATATGTGCTCTTCTAATGCAGCTGGCAAACACTTAGACAATTGTCTTCGATGCCTTAAGGCAAGCGCTGCACCGACGCTACTCACTTAGCACTAACCAGGAGGATTCCGAATTCGAACGGGATCGAACCCGAATCCAGTAGTACAGAGCGCCAGCCACTCGGCCATTCAAGCCCGCGTTTCTTTATATAACTCATCACATTTTTACAAAATAACTTTAGCCCTCTCCCCTACCGACATATATATCTCTGAACTGCATCCGTACTACCAACAAGGTTAACATAACTTTTACTTTTATTTGAACATATATAAAACATGAAAGGCTGTTAGATTCGGGAACAAAACTTTGTCCTAAATTTGGTAGAACAATTAAAAAATGATTGACAGAATGGATCGTAGGATGACATTATAAATCCTAATTCATCTGAAATATACAAGCACTCTTTACGGATGGAGGAGGATTTACCCATTACTAATCTAAGAATTCAATGCACAGACTTTGATGAGTCTTAAAGAAAAATGTTTATCATTTTTTACATGCATTTGGTTGTACGCATATTTATCTTTAATAAAAACATTCACATATTATTCTAATTTTTTAACTTCTTTTTATAATGCATTAGCGTCGATTTCGTTTGCTTATGTATTTTTAAATTCTTCCTTTCTAAACCCATAACAGAAGAGTCCACTTTGTTGGTTATTATTGAGTAAAAATAAAAACATATAAGTTGCTGTTTGATAACTTATTAAAGTGCTCAAATCTATTTGCATCAACACACTCGCGGAAACAAACATATTGCGGAGTTAACGCCAATAAATGCATACATACATAAAAGCCATTTAATTCATAACATACTTGGCTAGTCAGTGCAAATATTAAATAAATCACTAAAGCTTTCTTTAAATCAAATCAATGACACGTTACAAATTTTATTTTTTATTTTTATCTCATATATATGCAGATAAGTTCCTATTGATGAAATAAAGCAAGGTTCAAAAATTATAGTTGAATAACACGATAACATTTAAACACAAACATTTTCGTCAAGGCTTCATCAAAGATTAGAATAATTATATCCGTTACCAACATACAAAGTAAAATGTATTACAATACAGAACAGTGATGGAATCTATAGTCCAAGAAAGTTAATAAAGTAGTAAGGAATTCTTACCTATAAATACCACCAACAAAACAAAACCAGAGTTCTTTCTTATACCTTTGTATTTTTATATACATATAAAGCTTGTTTTGCTCCCTTTCAGTTCCTTATCCCCACATTCAAAATTCAATAGCTGCACCCATAAAATTCAAATTCATAACTGACCCTGCATTCCCTTTCACATTTTCTTAAAACAACAGCTATTTAACTCTTCAGTAACCGCCTAAACACCTTTACTGATTTGTTTTGACTGGCACTCTCCTCAGCAACTTTTGCGATCTACATAAGTATTGTTCTCTAGCTATCTCCCCGAGGCTATATCCCAATTCTCTAAACTTCTAATGTTAAAAACAAGTACCGTATATTATCAAATAGAAGCCGACCAGTGTAGAAGCTGAGAGTGTTGTTTTTCTGTAAAAAATAACAGAATTCAAAACCCGTATATAAGCCAAAATGAAAAAAAAAAATTCTTTGTAATGTTCATTATTTACTGGAGTAGGTTTTAGTACTTCTCTGTCAGGCGAAAGCAAATTCTACCAAAATCAGATTTTTCGTTCTGACGAATCAGCAATAAAATAATTATTCTTTATAAAACGGATAACTCCTTTCATTTATAATTATTTTTTCATATACTTAAGTAATATGCTAAAGGAATAAAAGCGTTATTTAGCGATTTATCACTTCCGCCGGGCCAACGGAAAAGTACCTACATTTTTGGCGAGATTAGCCGATTCGTATATAAGTCGATCCCCATACTTGAAATTAAAAAAAAATGAAGCTATCGGCTTATATATGAAAATATACGTTAAGTTAAATAATTCAAGATTTAAGCCTATTCATGTGTTTTTTATTGCACTTTGCATTCGAATATACCTTGAAACGGCCCATGGGCTTGCTACATACATATTATACTATATACAAAAAAGAAAGAAACTTATAAATTCTGTAGCTCTCAATCATTTCAGGTTAATAGAAGCAATGTGTTGGGATGATTTAGTTATTCGAGATGTAAAATAATAATAATAATAGTGATATATAGAATAATACTTAATATGAATGAAGCTCGAATTTTCAGCAAACCTTATTTGAATAGCAATACAGTTTTAAAATTGAAGGGAAAAGTTTTATAAAAATATATTTCCCACATTATATTTCTATAAAATATATATTTTTAGCATTTTTTTTTTATAATTTACAATATCTAATCATCCGTTAATTTTAATTTTACAGATTTACGTTGTATGACGAATCATTTGCACTTGTCAAAATGTATAAAATAAATTTAATATCCTTTTTTTTTCGTTCTCAAATGGAAAGTCTTTTAAGCGGTCTTCTCTAAAACGTAATCGATTTAAGAAAAATTCTTTATTGACCAATGATAAGGATAAAGTATCGATTTTCTTGACAGCTTTCCTTATGAAACTAACTGAATTTGTCGAACATAAAAAGCCCATTACACAATTTATCTTTTCTCCTTCTTTTTATTATTTTTTTTAACTTGTGAATTGCGGGATTTATACTTGGGGTAGATAAAACAATGAAAGGTATTTTTTCAGTAATAGGAGAGACAATTCGAGATAATTTTCGGATCGATTCAAAAAATATTCTTTTTTTATTTGGAAAGGTTTAGAATAAAAATCCTTTAACAAGATTATTTTAAAATGATAATTGACATTATATATTATTGCCAAAAATGTGTTTTTTATGTTATTCAATATACAAAGTTTTTCAGCACCTGTTTTGTAAATTTCTTAGATACACCTAGACGACTGGAACATAGCAATGCTGGATAGGAAATACTTTTAAAAAACCAGAAATGAAAGTACACCACTTAAATTATTAATCAGTGTATTTTAAAAACTTAATATGGTCACGAATATTAAATGTGGATAAAAATTCATGTTGTTTTACGCAAGAAACCGCTAGACGTTGCAGTGAGATACACAGCGAAGTGCGATAAAGGTCGCATACTGGAATTTAGAATTCGTGTGGCAGAATCGGCACAATAAGTACAATCAGTACAGTCCACATCCGGATTCTGTACTGTTCACACCTGAATTTTGATGGCACTTAGGGAAAAATCTATTGCTCAAAGAGAATATGATTAGGAGGTAGACCACTTTGTATATCGTTGCGGGAATAAGCACTGTGTTGTCATCTATTGCACTCAACAATCATTTGAATATCCGCTATTTCCACATTAGTAAGATCAGCTACCCGCTGCATTAGGGTGTGGAATGAAGGGTCTCTTCAAAAACATTTGAATATGTGGTGCCTGATTAACACCATATTTTGCATTTGATAAGCAATTTCAATCCCTAATTCCATCTAGGTGGATCTAATTTTCCTATCCTATCTTACCTATAAATTGATAAATCTTGTGCTTGTGTTGATACACTAAATAAATTAAAGGAGATAGTTTGGTTCGATTTCTGACAAAGCAATGAAGAGATAAAAATTATTATGTTTAAGCGATAAATCCATGAATCACACACAATAAATCCATGGACCTGAAAATAATTCCACTAATGACTAAGATGTGATGGAGCCAGTCTGGATCATCATCTGTAGCCTCTAGGGAAGCGTGATTCAAATTGTGGTGGTAACTAGAAACCCAACATTAGTTGAAGCAATGTCAACATTTCATCGGTGATGAGCCTTACTCTGCTTCAGTTGGACATAACATTATTATTATATATATCATCCTCATTAAGGTAAATATAACTTTTATGGATGATGAATATGAAGAAGAATAAAATTAATCTTCACTGATATAACTTTCTTATGTTTAAGCAATAAATCTATAAACCAGACACAACAAATATCTGGATTGGACATGATAAATTCATGGACCTGAAAATCCTTCCATTCATCCCTAGATGCTAGAGTAAGTCTGGATCATCATCTGCAGCCTCTAGGGATCTCTGATTCAAATTGTGGTGGTAACTAGAAACCAAACATCAGTAGAAGCATTGACAACCTTTCATCGGTGATGAGCCTTACACTGTTTGAGATAGATGCCACATCACTATTATTATATATGCCATCCTCATTAAGATATAGTAAATATAACTTTCATGGATTATGAATATAAAGTAGAATAAAACTAACTTTCACCAAAATAAAGTTTTTGATTAAAAACAACTAATAATTTTAATAATAATACATAGACTACGTAATAAAAAGCTAAATTTTAACCTATAGAAAAACAATATTATGAATAATAATATTGTTTCTTTAGAAAATATTTTAACATTAAATAGCATTAAATTATCTAGACCTTGTGAATGTGTACGATGCAACAATATAAGAGGCAAGCGAAGCTCTTAGAATAGATTAAAAATAAATATCAGGTGTATGGAAAATTTAGCAAATATTTGGAAGGCTTATTATAAATTACTAATTATATTTCTTAATAGAAAGAAATACCTTATCTTAAAATAAAAAAATACCTTCAAAATCCGAATTCTTTATAACAATGTATTAATATGGAAAATATTTTTCTTATCTGGTTACTACGAAATTTATTCATAATCTAAAGATAATACAGAGTTTAAAAGATTTTAAAAACATTTTTTATTTAATAGATGATGGATAATATTTATATGTTTAATTTTTTTTCAGTAAGAAATTAAATATTTATTAATAACAAATATATTTCAATACATGTATCGCTTAATTAATATTTTTTACGAATTAATTTTAAGTTAAAAATATGATATTCAAATGTACCAAATACAATATAAGGCTTTCAAGTTCTAGGATATTTATAGATGAAAAAGTAACTTAAGTATAATAAAATATTAACCTTATCAAGAGGGAGGAACGGTTAAAGTTAAAGAAAAATTTGAAAATTATACGAATAATTTGCAAAGGCAACTCTAATCCCTTTTTTTAACTTCCCTCATTACCTAAGTCATTAGTTCCTTTAATGATCTCACTAATTTAGTGTAATTAGAGTTAAAGTTATTTTGATTTTAAAATACATTTTGCGTCTCAAATAATGTTAAGGAAAGATGTTAAAAATATTCAAACATGGCGCATTGAAAAAATGAAAAAGAAGCAGTAAAAACTGCAAAGAAAAATAAGAGTAGAACGACTTTAGTTGCCTTTATCATATTTGATGGACATTTCTATTTAAAATAAATTGTTGTTTAAAAAAAAAAGTAAATTTCTTACAGCTCATAAACTCAATCTTTTATTTTATTCTTTCGACATTTATCAAAAAAAGTTGTTCTTTATTTCCTTGAATGCAGTCTGTCTTCTGTACATTTGCAAAATAACAACTCAAAAGTTCTCACTCTCCACGGAGATATTTGTCATAAAAGAGAGAAACAGAAAGTTCAGAATTTTATGGTAAAAAGCCAGAAAGTTTTTTGTCTTTTTACTAAACGTGTTTGTTTGAAATTCAAATAATAGCATCGAAAAGAATTACAAGAAAAAATCATCCGAAACATTGCGTTTAAGCCAAAATTATTTAAGAAAACTAAACAACTCTTTTATTTACTTTACTGCTAGGGGAATAAAACATAACAAAAAGGTTTAGAAATCATTAAAGAAATTTTAATAAAACATCAGGGACAAGGGAAATATGGAATTGCAGTTACCTAGTTAATCATTCAATTCCTTCTATTAGCTCACACTCTCCCAATACATATCTTGTTCAAATTTTCAATCATTCAGAAAATACTTTTTATTCTTCCATCAAGTTCAAATACATTTTTTTAACTTGTAGTTGATGACACTGGATGTTAATACAGTTTTTTTTTTCAAATATTAATTCATTAATTGAATTTAATTAATTAATTAATTTTAGTTTTTTTAGATTTAAGTTGCGTATATCTACCAATAGATGGCGCTGGATAAACATAAAAAAATTAATGAAAATTATTTATAAGGAACTTTCTGCAATGTAGTGAAAAAAAAGTAGGAATTGACTTAAATTTTTTTTTTTATTGTTATTACTTGTTTTTATTATATATTTGTTTTATCATTAGATGCGTTTTAAGATGTTAGGAAAAGAGAGTTGGTTATATGAGTTCATCAATTTAAAGAATGACTCGATATTCTTATAACAATTACGAACACAAATATTGGTGAAATTTACTTTCCGAAATAAATTTGCTGACCTATACAAACTGTGTTTATTCAATCCATATTTGATTGGAAAATTCTTTGCAAAATCAACACCCAATGACAAAAAACTACTAATTGCAAAAGTTTATCAATAAAAAAAAATGTAATATTAATTTTAACAATGAAACAAGAACCCTCCATAAAACAATGCTAAGTAATTCTAAGTAATTCTAATAATCTGGAATTCTGAAATTCTTTGCAGACACACTAGCCGATGGCGAGACACAAGTTTGTCCCATATATCGAGAATGTACCATTCAATACCACATCGAGAGGGGTCGCAACAAAAACATAAAAAAGTTTCCCAGATCCTTACCAGAACTCAAGGATCCAATTTATCCGATGATAAGTATCCGAAGAGGTACTTCTTCCTCAAACAAAGAACCAATGTTAACAGGAAGTGATGGGTCCACCCTTTCCTATATAGGGTTCTTATCAAGAAATATTTCCTGCGATTTCTTCTGTCACCTGGACTTGATAACAATAAGGTTCTTTCGTTTATTCAGGGAGGTATCGAATTGTTGGGGGTGGCAAGTAGAAACTGTGGGAGGGTTTGCCAAGAGTTATCGACACTGTTTTTTGTTTATGTTCCAATTCCTTTTGTTCTAGCCATTAAAAAGTTTTTTCTTTGGATAGAATTTTATTTATTATATTTTAACTAGCAGAAATGAACTGATGTTATAAAAAATTAAAACATTTTTAGATTAATGTTTTTACTGTAATGATTAGTGTTAAAGAAGTAATGATTAATAACTATAAGTAATGGTTAATGTAAAATAAGTAGGATAAATAGTAAGTAATGATTAATAATAAGTAGTAAGTAATGATTAATAGTAAATTAATGCAATTATTAATAGTAAATTAATGTAATTATTAATAGCAAATTAATGTAATGATTAATAAGTAAGATTATAATGATGTAATGATTAATGTTTTTAAGAAAAATATTTGGGTAGAATCTGAAATTGTAAATAACTAGCATTGAATAATATAAGTTGGCTAAGTAAAGCAATCCTTATTATCTAAGAGTTCCCCACGATTACTTTCACTTTTAATCTATTAGCATTTACACTGTTTTATAAAAGTTAAACAACTAATTAAGAAATCGCGATAGATCGCTAAAAGTAGTTCCAATTTCTTGAAATTTGGATATATTATAAATAAACGCAAGCTGCATCAATAATGATAGACAAAATAGTGGTGACACCATAGCTTTACAAAATACAATACATCTTCTATTCAATGAATGGTTGCATATTAAACAATGTCGAGATAGCTAGAGTGTGTTGCTGGTAGAATAGCTCTATAGAGCCATAGGCCAGTTAGAAGCACATCAAACGACAATCTGATGTTGAAAGATGGCTAAGTGGCAACAGTACCTGTGATAAGCACCTTGTGGAACATGTTTCTGAATACTGGTTCAACTTCTCGAAGACATACCGAAGGGATATCAAGTTACCTTTTCTTTAGATAATTGGGGACGTCGCAATAGGTCTGCAACTACATTAAACCTTAGACTTGTACTTATACTTACTATAGGAATAACAGTATCAGCCACGGCAGTACGAAAAAGGTCGACTGGTATTGTTCTTTCCGCTTACCAACGCCACAGGAAGGAGCGTTTTCATTAGGCAAGTAATCATATAAATTGCATTGAAAATCGGTGTAGCTGTGTTCAGTTTACTGATTAATCGGACTTTGCTTTACAGAGTAATTCTGGACGAGTTTACATAACTTTCGTCTAACATGCGGAACAGAGATATGTATGTAAAGACTCTGTTTTTATACGGAAAAGAATATCTTTAGGTATTAGCACAGATCTGTATTTCAAAGGTACAGAAACGACATGAGGTTATTACTATTGTTCTTCTGCATGCTGCTGCAATTGGACATATCTTTATTTTGAAGGCAGATAATTCTCGCCTTCATATTTTTCGCCTATTTCATAGTTTCTCAAAGAATAAACTATAGTCCAAATGGAATTATCAGCACGTTCTTCCGACTTTAATCCCACTGAGCATGTGTAAAACACTCTCCGGAAGCTAGTTGCTGGCCTTCACCCCACTCCAAACTATACATGGGCTTAGAACTGCTTTATGTAAAAATGATGATTGATATCCAAGCAATAGCAACATATAATCAGCATGAGACATCACTGTTAGGCTTGTGTTGTTGATCGGAGTAATCATAGTCACTATTAATTATTTTTTGTATTTAGTTAGTATGACAGAATTAAAGACACTTTTTGTTCTTGCTGATATAAGTTCATCGTTTGTTCTTATGTGCCGATATCACAGTATCGTTTGTTCATCTGTTGTAATCACAAATGTTTATGTCCCTGTTGATATCACATTATATCTTACATTTTCTTGTATTTTTAAGTTACACATGGTATACATATTATTACTAAGTATCTGTCGAATTTTCTTGCATGCTTTTTAAATTATCCGCAGTTTCCAGTTAATTGCTTAAATTTTATAAACCAGTGTATTGTTAACAATAAAATAGTGTTACGTTGGAAAAATAATAATAAACAATAGTTTAACACATTTAATACAATAACTTAATTATTTGCGCCAACTGCTAAAGGTGTAAACACGGTACCACCTAGTGTTTAAGACTGGCATCATCTAGGACAGCGAAAATGGGAAGGCAAAAAATAAAATCTGATGGTATTAAAAATTTATTAAAATAAAATTAAATTAAAAAATGATAACGGATTAATAAATTTTGATTCATCTTTGGCTACGAATTTTTGAAATAAAATAATAAATTTTGAGATTAAAGAACTTAACATTCAAATGTTATCATTTTTGAATAATACAGAAGCAAACAGACATACATGCACCATGCATCCATTTATATATAGAGAGAGAGTGTGGGTGTGTGTTAGAAACTTCAATTAGCAGTTACTTTGCATATACATCAAGGGATGCCTGAATCCACTATCCGATCGCTTATTTAGAAATTGAGTTGTCTCGAGTATATATTCCAACTGGTATTCAATGTTACCACCATTGCTTTAAAAGTGAGTTGATTCAGTATATATTGCATCCGTCTGTTTCACATTGACACTAACTGTTTGAAAAGAATTTTATGGATTTATAATTCTATATGATGGTACGAAAAGTCAGCCATCAATAAAATGAACAGCATGTTACAATGAATTATTTCAATTCCTTCTATTAGCTCACACTCTCCCTGTATATATCTTGTTGAAATTTTCAGTGGATGAATACAAAGTATTGTATAATTTTTATTCATCCACTCGAGTTCAAATATATTTTTTTGAACTTGTAGTGGATGACACTGGATGTTAATACAGTTTTTTCAAATATTAATTCAGTAATTAAATTTAATTCATTAATTTTAGGTTTTTTTTTTTTTAGATTTAAGTTTCATATATCTACCAATAGATGGAGCGAGATAAACTTAAAAAAATGAATGGAAATTATTTATAAAGGACTTTCTGCAATATAGTGAAAAAAAAAGTAGGAATTGACTTTAAAAAAAATTTTTATATTATTTTTTTGCAATACGTATAATTTAAAATTTCTATCCTTATCAACTAAACAAAAGTAACAGTTTATTCCATAAAGTCAAAATAATTTTTATTCATTTCAGAATTCCATATTGCTACTGGAAAGATCATTATCAATTGTAAATTTTTATCTGACTTAAACTAATTGAATTTTTAGATAAAAAATATTCTCTCTCCTTTGTCAACTTTACATGCCGCAAGGCTCACCCCAAATAATGTGAAATTCGCTGTCTCAAGATGTTTATTTAGGTTCTAAAACTTGTATGTTATTTATGTATGAAAATAATTATTGATTACTAATTAATTAATATGAATGGTGAAATTTAATAATTAATTGATTATGAATTAAAAATTATTTATGTATGTAAATAATTTTAAACTTGAAAATTAAAAATTTTTTCAATTATTTTTTTTTTCAAAAACAACTATCGAAATTTGCATTTGTTAAAAAAAAAGAAACGTATCTGAGATAATACAGGAAATGATTTCTATTTTTATAGCATTAAAAATGAAACCCGTAAGTATTCGACTAATAACATTTCAATAGTAATTATATAAAACGAAATAATGGTGATAATACATAATTTAAAATTAGGACATTAATTTTAATACTGTCATGGAATACTATTAATTGAAAAAAAAATTCTAAATTTTTAAATTATTTCCTCATCTTTGAAAAGAATTTCAAAATAAATCAAATAAAAATAAAATATTTTAAATATGCAAAGGATTATATAAATGTTTTAAATTAATGAAATCAATAAGATTCTTTTTTTGTTAGAAATCGTAAATAAGATTTTCAATACATGAAAAATTCTGAAAGTAGGAAGATACCAATAAACAAAGAGGATTAGGAATACTTTTATAATTATCAATTATTAAAAGATATCCATACTGATTTGGATCAAAATAAATCCATTTATTCACTGATGTATAATTAGATTTTAAAATCAGCGTCAGATTTTTTTTCACTTAATTCTATAAGACAGCATTGAAGATACAGAATTAAAATAGTTATATATTCTTAAAAAGATTATCATAAAATATAGGGGCTGAATTAGGCTTTACATTTAAAGAATTTGATTTAATAATTTTTTTTTAATTTCGGAAATAATGACTAATCTAGCAATTTTTTTTAATTTATTGAAATATTTTAAATTAAATGAGAATTAGAAATTTTCTAAGGAGTAGAAATGTTTTAATATCATTATATTTTCTGTCTAAAATTTATTAAGTAATTTAATTTTTTCACAATTCAGATAAGCTGTTACTTTTTTCTACATAAACTAATGCCCATTTGAGGTATTTTTTCTACTAATGTTTGAGTGTAGAAAAGCTTTTATAATTTCATAATATTAAATTAAATTTTTCTTAAAAGCGAGATACTTTTAATTAGAAATCCAAGTAATGGAATTTTTAAGGAAAAATTCTGCTAACTGCATTTACTTCTCCCTAATTTACTTCTTACTGCAAAACATTATTAAAATAATTTTCATTTTTACTATAAATGATCATATGTATAGATAAAAATAACGTATTCTTTAAGGAAATGAAGCAATAGAAATAACATTTAATTTGAAAATAATACTCAGATATCCTATTTTTTTTTCTTTATATTTGCTTTGTTATATAAATATTATTAATTTATTAAAATAATAGAATAAATTATTATTAATTAATTTTATTATATTATTTTATTTAAATAATAGAATAAATTAAATGCTATTTTAAAAATGCCTATTAAATTTCCCAATTCATAATGGAATATTAAAAAGTCTACTATATTCTTCAACCAATGACCAGATTTTCTGAATAATATATTATTTACTATAAAGCACCTTATAAACTTTATATTATTTAATTATAATATTGGAAATTTTAAATGTATATTTCTTTTAACGTTTCTTGATTAAATTAAATTTAAAACTAGGATGACATAAGTGTTTAAAAAATGTAAATTATTTTGAAAGGAATATCCAATTTTAAGTGAAAAAAAATATTTATAATATTTATTTCGTTGAAAATGTATTGTTCATTTAAGTTAAAAGCCTTTCCTTTATGAAGAACTTTTCTTTAAACTGAAGATAATAAGGATGAAATTATTAAGTTTCCTTTTATAATTATTTTAAACTAAATTCATATGAAAAAAATATCATTAAAACAAAAAATCTAATAAGAATATCAAGAAAATCATAAAAATTATCTTGTTATTTAATTGAATTCAACGTAAAATTTCATTTACTTAAATTTTAAATTGATTAAATTTAATTTCAGAAGTAGAATGTCTTAAATGTTAAAATTTTTTCAAAAGATTCTCCAATTTAAAGCAAAAAAATACATTTATAATATTTATTTCGCATAAAAATATTTTGTTTATTTAAGTTAAAAATATTTCTTTATTAAGTACTTTTTTATACGGAAGATAATAAGGATAAAATTATTATGCCTCATTTTATTATTATTTTTAACTAAATTCGTATAAAAACAAATATTTAATTGAAACAATAAATTTAATAAGAATGTCGAGAAAAACATTAAGATTATCATTTTATTTAATTGAATTCAATTTAAAATTTCATTAACTTAAATTGGAAAATTTATGAAGACAAATGAGTATAAACAGGTAATTAATAATAAAGTCGACTCGAACAACTTATTGGCAAATCCTTATTACTAACTAACCGACACTGGTATAAAACAAGTAGGTATAAACAGGTAATTAATAATAAAACCAATACGAACAGCTTATTGATAACTAACCAACATGGGTATAAACAAGTAGGTATATACAGGTAATAATAATAAAATCAACACGAACAATTTATTGGTAAATGCTTATAGCTAACTAATCGAAAAGGGTATAAAACAAGTAGGTATCAACAGGTAGTTAATAATAAAACCAACACGAACAGCTTATTGGCAAATACTTATTGCTATCTAAACAAAAAGTGTATAAAAACAATTAGGTATAAACAGGTAATTAATAATAAAATTGGCATGAACAGTTTATTGACAATTGCTAATTGCTAATTAGCTATCATGTATAGCTCAAACATTCCACTCATTTGAATGTACTGATTTATATGCGTATTCGAATGGGGTAAAATTTTTATTCATGGACAAAGTAATGCATGGTAATACAGAGTCATTGTTGTTCACCTTTCTAAAATACCAGACGGCCATAAGAATTGTTGCGCATTTAATATTTATATCAAAAGGAAGGAGTCTCCTCTCGGGAATGTGAGCTTAAAAGCTCAAATTTGCATCCAAAAAAGGAACGTATATTTGCAAGAATGTTCCAATAAGTTTCTTTTATGTTCCGAACAACCTCACGTTTCGAACATGTCTTGTTCATCATTCTTATGAGGAAAAACTGGCAGCTTTTTTTTGTAAAAAACATATTTTACGCTGTCTATGGGTCTTCAGGTGGTATAAAGAGCATTGCTCCAGCCATTTTTTTATCTTTATGTCTGTCCCCAAGGTAAATTTTAACATAGGAGTGTGTAGGGACACATTCATTTTGTCAGTTCGTCTCTTTGTACATGCACCAGTAAACGTCAAGGGCTACAAAGGGCTTGCAAAAAATATGATGGACGAGGAAGTAAATGATGTACAAACAAGGGAGAAGATTCACCGCGCTAAAATATTCTTGCACATTCTTTTTATCTTAAATAGTATATGGAAGATGACCTTGTTCAGACACGGCGATGTTGAAATAATAAAAATAAAAAAATAAAAAATAGAAAATATGCAGGAAACATGTTTTTAACTTTTTGAAGCTTATTTTTCTCACGTATTTAATTAATTAAAGTTCTTTGCTGAAAATGGATTGATTAAAGTTTTACTTTACTGATAATTTAAAAATTAAAAAAAAAATTACGTCGTGTATAAATTAATAAATAAATTAAAAATTATTATAAAGTTAAATAAATGCAGAAAATAAGTGTTAAGGTGAAATAAATTTGGTGAAGAATTGCAGAAAGGAATTATATCAAACAAATACAGACATTCCAAATAAATAAATAGAAACCGACGAAGGCACAATAATAGTCTAGTCTTTGTTGTTGTCCTATTGTGTGAAAACAACTTTGAAAAGATCTGCAGAGCGAGCAAGGAGAAAGCTGATGGGTATTGGATGAAATGAGGAAACAAAGGAATAAATTAATTGGTGTAAAAATTTATTGAAACAGAATAATGCTAGAATGTTAACACTTGCACAATTGGCCTGTCGTTACTGACGTACGCCACATAAAGTTTCCATTGTAAGATTCTTGTAAGTTTCCATTGCAGGTTTCTGGAAAATGTGTAGAATATATTGATGTTCATACGGATAGTGGGTTCGATGCCGTGCAAGTAGTAGTGCCGGCGTGGTAGTGTCGAGCACGTCAAACATCCACCTTTGGTGCCGTACTTATGTTGTCTATCTGCATCACACTTTTTGGATTCGTCTTGAATTTCTATACTTTCTCCAATATGTTACCACGAATTTCGATTTCCACCCTCTCTGCATATAAGCCGAAATTATAAAATTTCACCAAAAGTTTCACTTACTTTTGGCTTTCACATGTATGAATTTTATTTCATTGTAGCTGTTATTCTTACATTTAGTTAGATCTCACAGAAACCTTACAAATGGGCCCTTGATTACCTCAGTAACACATCTGGACCCTGAGATATATCAACTGGAACTGAACGCATGGTGCTGTATTCTAGGCCAATTACCCTTTTCCCTCTCACAACCAGCGATGTGGCTGATCCCCCTCCTCTCCACTAGATTATTTTAACCCCTCTATGCATATTGACCTATTTTCCACAATATGTATAGTTTTGAAGTTATTGACATTTGAAACTGGACATAAAAACATAACACTTCGATCCTGAACCGCCTATCCATACAAACCGATTCTATAGATGTATTCACATCAAAAGACCAAAGAACCTTGTAGCTTCAAGTTCATAAAAATAAATTATAGCATAACGAAGTTATTATTAACTATTTACCAAACTATTGCAATTATGCACAAGTCAGAAGCAGTTTAAGACGATGATCACATTTATTGTACTTTATACTAAATATTCAGATATTTTTTAGCATGTATTTAATATATATATATAAATTTGCTCAACGTATTATTTAATTGTACATTTACTTATTATAATATAAGTTGAGCCAACAATTAAAGTTCAATAAAGATGTTACAGTGAACAGATACAGGTTAATGGATTTGGTCTAAATATTGCTGTCGACCATGTAGGATAAGAAACAACAACAATGAATAGATTAAAGTCAATAATTTAATAGATTTTAATAATATTTAATGAAAATTTAGGCATTTAAAACAAAACATTTATTTTATTATTTGTATAAAGCAATTTTAAGATTTGATTACTAATTTTTGTACTAATTCCATATTGAAAATAAACTTTTTAGTGGTGAACTCAAATAACGATAACATATAATATATTTTATACATTTCAATTGACTATTTAATATTAAAAAAATTAAAAGTGCAAAATAAAAAAAAGGAATTATAAGAAATGGTACAGGAAGTAAAGTAATGGTACAGGAAACAAGTAATGTAAGTAAAGTAGTTTATGTAATTGAAACTAATTTTGATATTCCTATTACTATTATATCTAAATAAAATGCTTTGAACCACACTTTATCATACAGATTTATTAAATAATTTATTTAACTTCTCATTTAAAAATTATGTATTACAACTTAGGCAGCTAAAAATTCAAAGTTGCAATTTTTATTAATTAATTAGAAATATCTTATGGTATGTTTTGATATTTAAAAAATTATTCTGCATTAGTAGTTCAGGTATAAGAACTAATTTAGACTATACCTTAATTTAAACCTTTAAAACTTCAGAATAAATTATTAATTTAACATTAATATCATTAAAATATTACTTGAAAATAAAAATAAATAATTTTTATTCCATTAAAGAACTTGAGAAACAATGTAATATAGAATAATATTGTATATTTTATGTGAAATTATTAAGCAGCGCGGGAACTATGTTTCAAGTAGAGGTTTGATGTCTGATTCAGCAGCCATTATGTGCTTATACTGATAGTAGTCACTGTGTAAATAGATAATTTCAATTTACGGTTATTTTCCCATATGAAATACCGCGAATTGCTTGAGCATTCAGATCTTATGATGAAAGGGCTACGTTTCCACAGACACGTTTATCTCCGTGTCAAGTATAGTTACAACACGAGGGAACGACGCAGACACGATAATTCTACATTTAAGAGTAGTGGCCAAAGCTTGAGGCAAATTAACATCAGCTATTGCGGAATTAGAATAACTTCATTACAGATATACACATAATTATTGTTCCGAAATTGTCTTGAGAAGTCTGGTTGTGCGTTTCATTGCAAAAGTATAATATATATTTGTGATTTACAAATGTACATTATAAAACAGTAAACGAAATCTTCTTAATGATAATATATCTGTTTCCTTGTTATCAACACCACTGAATAGCAGTTCACTTTTTATTATTCTTCAAATAGAATTTTAATTATTTGAATATAACGCACATATAATATAGTTAATGATTTTATTTCAATTACTCTTTATATAAACATAGCAACAATTCAGAATAACAATTTCAAAATATATAATACGTTTGACTAAAATAGTAAAGGGGACTGATGCTCGAGTGACTAGTGCTCTGGCGCATGGTGCCATAGATTTCGGGTTCGAGTTAATTCTTTGTTAAATGTTAGTTCTTGATCTTGTTAATAATTAATGTTAATTATTTTTATTTTGTAAATATAATATTCAAAAGGTTTCTTCGTCTTCTTTGTTGGCGCAACAGCCCCATGATGAGCCAAAGTCGCCTGCCTACTGGCAGAGTCGTCTAGCTGACAACCCTACACTGTAAAAAAAAGAGATATTTTGAAATCTGCCAGCAGGCAGATGGCCTTGGCCCACCATGAGGCTTTTGCGTCAATGAAGAAAATAGTCAAATAGATCTAAAAGTCATTTACAAATTTTTAAATGTTGATTGACTAATGACTCATTTAAAATACATTTGAGAAAAGATTTTGCTGTCATGAGAAATGTAAGATGTCCTTCCTTTTTTTTTTTTTTGTGGCACATAAGATATGATTAAAATAATGATAAGATTTTATTTTTGTGGCACATTTATGATCAAAATAGTTAGAAAACCCATTCAGAGGAAAAAATTGGTGTGCACAAAAAATTATGTAATCATAACTATTTTTTCCTCGAATACCATTAATTTTTAAAATAATTCTAATGCATTAAGTATATTATATAACTAGGAATTTGCTGTCAAACAATTTTTAGTAAACATTTGAATTTGCACAGATAATATTTAAAGCCTGCCATATATGTATGACAGGACAGATATTGGCAATCTTGAGAGTTAAATCATATCTTTATATGAATAAATATTATTGTTAAGATATATCAAAAATTGATAGAGATTAAGTCATACATATCGGAAGATATTAATATATAATAATAATATTAATATATAATAATAATAATATACAGGATTGTTCAATTTCACATAAAGTGTCATTATAAACTACAATTTTTTCAATATTTACTTATATATGTGCATTGTTGTAGTTGTTCATTTACTACTTGTCCCCAAAATTTATCATTCCAATTACTATATCTGAACTGCCAATAACATCGATAAATGTTTAGACGTTTTGGTTAGTTTGATGGCAAAACTCAATTTTAACTATTACTCTCGGTTTATTATGTAGGAATTCACAATTAAAATATAATTATAATATGGGAATTTAACATAATGTCTGACAAAATGAAACATATCAACTGAACATTATGTGATTAATCATTAATGCTAAAGCGAGGAAAATTATTATTATAAATTGTAAATTTAATTCCATATTTATACATAGACAGTACTAATTTATATAACAATATAATTTAGTAATATTAGTTTTGTCCTAATCATTAAATATGCGGATTAATACAGTTTTATTATAATACACAGAAGTTGTGCAAATAATTAACACAGACATTAATGAAAAAAATTATAAAATATCTTTCTTTTACAATCTTTTTATTTCCTATACAATTAAAATTACACTATAAATATTTTTAAGGGAAATCAGTAATTTTTCCAGTAACTATATTTTTAGAATTCTATTGGGGTTTTTTACTTACCTTCTTTAAATTTCTATTAATTCTTTGATAAATTAATTAAACATTAATTTTTTTTAATTATTTAATAACTTTAAAAATATTTTAATAATTTCAAGTTTTAGTTTAAGTATTTCAAATACGCATAACATTTGATAAGCATATTTTGAAAAGTTATTTATCAATATAGGACCAAACACATTGGATACCTATTAATTAATGTCGGTAATAAATGCATTATTCAAAAGTTAATACAAAAATATTGGAATGCAATTTCATCAAGACAACCAAATTACAATAAAACAAATACGAAGACCAAATTATGATTTGCACTCCTTTCGCAAAATTTTCTCAATCATTTTATTCCAAAATTTAGTAAAAGACATAAATAAATCATTACTCTCATTAAATTCCTTTATTTGTGAGTTTAAATTTAAATCTTTCAATTTAATTTTTACAAAAGAGACCACTCTTCAATTAGAAATTACGGTCTTTTAGCTAACCATTTACGTACATAGACTCAATTCATGGAATCCTTATTGCGTATTTCGATGTGTATTTACTCTTATAATAAAGAAACTCTTTTCACATTAGAGATTTAGAATCAGCTACAGATTCGTTTCCATTGTACTGGATCCAGGTTCATTTGGAGTAATGGATTTTAGCAGTACAGTGAATAACCCACTGAGAATTTGATTAATACCGGTGACGGATTGTAGCAGACATGGAATCCATCAGCGTTAGGTAATGCATTAAACATAGGCGGAATAACAGTAGTTCACGGTGTATTGAGCTTTTCAAAAGAGAAAAGTACTTAAAATCGTGATTACGAGCCTCCATACACGTTTATAGTTAATTAGATGTTATACACCTATGTCTAAAGATATTTCTTGGGGAAGATTGAAAACTTGCTGGGAATTCATTTATGTTAAACATTTCGGAAACATTAGCATCACACAAATAAAAATTTATCAAAGTAAGCTTCTATTAATCATCGCTCGGTGCCACAGGTTTTTGATTCGAGTCCCAGCGATACCATGGATGTTTGTAGTGGTTCGGAAACCACTTTAAATATTAGGTCCCAGTCTAATATGATTGTTGGGTATAAGGCTGACAACCCTACCCTGTAAAAAAGAAAACATCTCCTGTCTCGAAATTGTCTAGTAAACAGATGGTCTCAACCCACCATGGGCTGTAGTGCCACGGAGTTAACTAGTTATAATAATTATCATTTATTTACTGTGCAATAATATGTGTATGTTGCATTAAATATTAAGATGCTTAATTGAATTATAAATTGAAAGTTATTACATAATAATACAATTATTTTTTATTTTATTTTAACACTTGTTTTTATTTTATGGGGTGTCCCATAATTCATGCAAGAAGTGATTATATTTTTAATAAATTTTAAAAAATCGTGTCTCTTGAAAACTACTCAGCACGCAAAAAATAATATTATCAATCAAAATTCAGTTAAATGGATCGAGACGGTCCTTATAAACATTTACGATTACTGCTTTTTTTATCCTTGAACCATGTGGAAATGTTGGTTACTTTAAAAAATCATCCTTATATGAAAACACTGGTCTGAAATACAACTCAATATACAAAGTATACCCTAATGAGTAGATTTTTTGTGATTTACAGATTTATAGTGCCAAACTATGGTGTAAACTTGGAAATATTTGGCTTGTTTCATCATGTTACCACTTCAACAGATGAAACATGTTCACTATCAGATGGATAGCTACCAGGTCATTTCGAGCCTTTTTCATTCATGTAGAACTAATCAAATTCAATTGTAATCTTATACTGTAGTAATTTCTTCAGTTAGCTCTTGTTTGAAAAGTTGCGATGAGTGCTATTTGAATATGCTCTTTTTTAATATTTAAATTGATTTAACACATAAATATATTAAACATTATAAAATAATTAAAATAATATATAATTAAAAATTTAGAAGGAAAACTGATACAGAAAAAGGAATTCAAAATAATTATGATATTCCTCATTGTCTAAACACACTTGAAGATGAATATCATGTCGATTGTAGCTAAGATTTCTTCGCTCAGCATATCTTCAACCTGATACTTATTTATTTCACAAATTAGAAGAAAATATTTTAATCAACAAATGGATCAGATTATACTCATTACATTGATATAACAAGCAATTAAACATTCCATTTAGTAGGACAATTTTAATACCGTCCTGAATTTAAAGGAAGTATTCGTCCGGGTTGGATTAATATCGAAACACCACGTTAAATCAGTACCACCAACAAGGCCGTAACAATCGGATCAATCTACCAATCCTTATTAATAGTCTCCTGTACCATAGTTAATAACACCTGGGGGCCAGAACTCTGCGATAGCGTCCGAAAGCACGAATGTTAGAAAATTGTCATTTGTGTTGCAATTTGAATGTAAGACTTCTCTTTGAAAATTAGTGTGACGTTTGGTATTGGTCAAATGTTTAATTATTTGAAAGCCCTTATTAACCGATCAAAGATGAAATAAATTTACTGGTATACAACTGCAGCACTTCTCTACCCCTGAAACATAGCCAAATTTACAATTAGTTGATTGACAATCAACATAGAAATTGCTTAATTTTGTTTAGAATACACAATATTTTCACAAAAAAGTTTAATATAAAGTTTAATTATGTTCATAGTTATTTTGCAGTTTTAAGAAAACAAAACAAATTCAAAACTCAGCCAAATTGAGCAAAACAAATAACATTTAGTATGAAGTTAGATTAAACCCTAACATATAGCAATTTACATTGGAGTTAATCTTTACAAAAAAATGCCTACATCAATAAAAAAAAAAAATTTAACTCTATTTGAAATATTAATTCTTATTATTAATATGCGTTCGAATGTAAGAGCGAATTGCTTATTTTCATCTTTAATAGCTGGAACAAAAATTGTAGCAATTGTAGGTGATATGTGACATTTGAAGCTACAAATATTGTACAAATAATTTGAATACTTTCCTAATTTATTTTTTAAATTTAATTTTTGGTATTTTGTTGTAGTAGCTTTATTCTGTATCGTAGTAAATTATTACAGTTGATCCTCTTGATTCTAAATACGAAATATAATCAAATTAATATATTTCCTGAATGGAACTTGAAAATTTATTATACAATTATATTGAATAACAGTTCGTAAAAAATATTGATTATTAGTATTCGTCAGTAGTAGGAATATATTAATAGAACAAGTTAAGTAAATAAAAATCTGCAAAATGTTTTCCTTTATATATCTCTTTAAAGTGGCATCTCTTATCTGCATGGAGCAAAGCTGGCATTGAAATTTTATATTTATTGCCATATTCACTTTTAATAAAATGCACCAAATAATATATATATATATATATATATATCACGTATAATTTACCACTTATATATGCCAAGTGTAAAAGGCCGTTATTGGTTTGGTAGTCAGCATATTAAGGTTCCAAACTAGTAGATGCCAGCTACAAAATTGATAGGCAAACCGTACGTCTACTTCAATAATGCGCATGATAAATGTGTTCATCTCGTTGTTCCTCCAATGGTTTAGAGAAATGGATTGAAGAGTGAGAACTTCTCAGGTGCTACCCTTGCAACTAATTGTTTTAAACCGATGGGATATCATAGTGGGCATAGGATAGCAGATATCAACCAGGACAAAGCACGTTTGCTGCATATCCGTTGTAGCAATTGCGAGTTAACGTAATTTAATTGCTCGTCATTGAGACAACAACATATTTACAAATGTTAAACTGAAAATAAAAAAAAAAGAACACAATGCGATCAAATTAGCTATCAAGCGTGGAAAACTAGCAAGTCTTCAAGTCTGATGGATTCAAATACATCGATGTAAGAGAGGACAAAGTAATTTCGATATTTTATGTACAGTAAAACAACAAAAAATAATTTAAATTTTTAGCAACTAAACTTTAAAAAATCATAATAATAAGCGAAACAATTATATAATAAAAATCCCCAATAACTATTTTTAAAAATTGTTTTGTGTCGCTTATATATCCGACTATCATTCTTAATAAGTAGTCGACTCATCAGTTTCCTTCTTAAAGCGGAAATTTTTACCTCTCCGTCAAATATGTCTGGTAGGATTAGATCATTTATTAAATTAGCAATCTTTATTAATAAATATCTCTATTCCTAACATTGCACTTTTCTAATATTTATTAGATATTTTTTAATAAACAAATAACATTTATATGAGTGATAATGCCAGCATGTACCCTATTCATGCACACATATGCATAGCGAGTGCATGTCTTTGCATGAATATTGAAATCAATGGAGCTGCACGGAACCAGTTTCTCTTCTAACTGATAGTCAGATTAGCACCTTGAGTTTCGTGACGTATTGCTTGTTTACAAAACGTTACCAGCATGACGCATTAGCCTATTAGCAGCAAATTGTAAGCTTGACGCAGATGGGGGTGTTTTGAAGCGATACTAATTATGTGTCCTCAACAACTGTACCTTACCTGCGTAACTACAGATACTGTTATCTTTGATCTGCGTGCATAATTGTGTGACTGCATCATCGAGTAAGATGATAATATCCCATTCCATCGATATTAAGTGTGTAATGAGCTTTTGGAATTGATCACTCCAAAAGGGTGGAATGACTGTGTTTGAGCTCAGATATCACGAACTAACCTTCTTGAATCAAGTAAATTTATTACATCGTCAAAATATGTTCCGATTGATATTCAGGTCTGTCTATTATTAATTATTCAAACAAGTACCTTTATGAGTGTATACCAACAATTTTAAGACTTTCAGAGTGCTTGTATATTTTATGTATATGCATATTTATTTTTCAGTTTTTTTTTATTTTTCATGTTCTTGTGTGTTTAATGTATTTGAGTTTTTTATAATGTTTTGAAATGTGAATACATACAATTCCTGCTTTTAGCTTAGTTTAATGAAAATGTAGTGCATATTTTTTTCATTGATTCTTTGTAAATTGGGACACTCTCTGTAATCAGATAGCCTGTCCCCATAGATGTTGGATTAGAATGGGTCCTTTGTAATGATTCTTGTAGTCTTTGCAGTCTAGTAGATTGTCTACTAGTCTTTGTAGATTCAGATTATATATAATAAATACTCATCAGATTATAACTCAGAATCACAACATCATAAAATGTCGAGTTTTAAGTATGGTACAGCAACTAGCAAAATGTACCTGTACATACAAATTACCCGTACATACCTGTAAGGCAAATCACCCGTACGTAAAGTAGATGAAAGTGTATGGAAAACCAAACAAATGGCAGTTGTTGATCTTGAGGTAAAACAGGAAATCACACTTTTTCAAATTACAATTCATATCTTTGACATATTAAGAAAGATAAATGTTATTAGATTATTCAGTCAGGAAAAAATTATAAAGGGCAGATGACAAAGTAAATGATTTTCAGAATCTACGAGTATTATCAGCTATTATAACGGACTGTAGTAATATAAAGGTGGGGTAACAAATAAAAAACCCAGCCAAATACAGGGTTTGGGCAGACAATGTCCATAAATGAGATGAAAATAGAAGTTTAGAAAGCTTATTTGTCGGATACTTAATACAATATAGCTTCCATCAACAGTGAAGTTATTCAGTAAACATATCTAAACATACTGTTCATCATATATTTCCATCTACAGAAGTGTGAACTTATCGTAGCCTTTACGTTCCTATGCCAGCTACGATTATTCGATATAAACCTATGATATAGTCATTCTATTTGGAATACGGCGAATCTCGGTTTGATTTTGTTAAATCGTGTGGTCATCACAACCAGTATAATTACAAAAGACAGGCAAACTTCTAAGTCTAGAAAAAGTACCACTTGAAGGCTTTAAAATAAAAATAAAAACTTTTGAATAGATAGGAAATTTTTTCTGATCTGTATATGTCGATAGATCTTTATTCAACCATGAATTATTATTCATGATCGGCTACTGACTTCAATACTAACAAACATTGATAATAACATTTCTTTGTTAACTGCCCTGAAGAAAGCGGTGAAATGTACTTACACAATTGTTTGATATCTATTTTGCCTGCAAATGACAAAAAATGTATCACTTTTACATTAACAGGAATTACTACAATATTTCTGTCAGATGCATAACATTAAAATATCAATAAAAATAGTATCCCTTATAAATATAAATGCCAAGTTTCAGAACATGTCAATTTCAGATAAATAAAACTCATATTATTTATGTTATATGTATAGTTTATAAATTTAAAACGCAATAGAAATGTTAGATTCGAGCAGTTTTGTTATAAGCCTGGATGGTATTTTCAAAATTCAAACAATTCTTACTTGTAGGAAAAACCCCATGTAAAGTTTTAAAAAAAATGTCTGATTTTGGTTAACGTTTTTGAATTTGTATCAGGTTAAAACTCATATATCATTCTTTATATAAAATACATATAAATGTTGTTTATATTTAAAACACTGTAAAGATATCTCAAATGTAATATCATGATTCATGTATTCCAAACATTCACATAGGAAATGATTTGTTTACGTGAATACTTTTTGAACATCATGGAAAACAAAAATATTCAAATAATGGGTTACCAAAAGCCCTGCATATGAAGATAATCTGCATCCATTCGATGCTATCCATACTGTTTACCACAAGAATACAACACAAAGGAGGAAAATGCAATTTCGTTTCTTGTAAGTCAACAATGTATAGCCTATTTGTTATTGTACTACATCTACACGCAATAAGCAGCATTCCCAAGTATGGCTACCAGAATGTTCACTATCTTTTCTTTAAAACGATAAATCATTCGATAGACTAGACATCCGAAGTATTTTCAAAGAAACCATACTCTTATTTTCAATTTCGAATCTGTACTACTTTTTGTACGCCTTGAAAATCGTTTTTTTTTTCTTTAACAAATAGTTCTTCCTGATGCCCGTGTTTGGGTTTTCTTATTTAGTTTCTGCAGCAGCGTTTGGCATATATCTTAGCGAATTGTTTCATGTTAAATGTCAAGTGTTGGTATGGTAAACGATGGAGGAACAAATAGAAATTTGCACACAACAATCTCAAAATAAACTCAAGAATATTTTCGCGTCTTGCATGGATAAAATAGGTATGCATAGTTCCAAGCTTATAAAAGATTCCTTTAAAAATGGGAATTCATGAGTTACTATAAACAACAAAAAGAAATATTTTAAATTTTTTTTGTCTTACACGAGCATATTAAAATATACATGATATTACTCCGATTTTATTTGTTTTACAAATTATAGCTGGAATCACCGGAGAGTAGGATGTACTCTATATAATACTGCATTATGAAGAACTTCCATTTTTATATTTCGCTCATAAATATAAGTAAGAATTTTTTCGGTACTGAACAAAAGCATGCGATGGTTTCAAAATTGCTATGCCAATAAAAAGTCGAAACATGATTTCCTCAATTTAAAAATTATTCCTATAGTTGTAATAAGTTTAATGTTTATAAAGCACTTAAGAAAGGTTGATGGGAACCTACAATAATGCAATCGCATGAAAGAAAAGAAAGTACCCTTAAAAAATCAGTCTGTCTTAAAGATAATTATATTTGTGTTACACATTTGTGCAACGCCAGCAAACACCTAATATTTCTTCTAAGCTGTATTTCATTAACTAACTATATTCATAAACTATATTCCATTAACTATATTTAAGTAACTAATATGTCTACTTTTATTTTCTTTAAACTATTCCCGTCGAAGAGTTAATCAATAATTAACAAAAAAATAATAATTAAAAAATTGAAAAAAATTCCGATGAAACATTTGAAATTAAATTTTTTTTTTTTTTCTAATATTTAGTTCTAAAATTTTAATATTTAAATGTTAAAACTGCATATATTGGCACTTACGTTTTAAAAATCTTTATTAGGCTTCAAGAAAAAAATTATGTAAAATATGTTAGACATATTTCTTGAAATATACAAAAAGAAATTATATTCTGCTCAGAAAATGTATAAGCATTTTAATTAAGTATAATACATGTCTTGGAATTAGTGACTGTTAAAAAACATTGATACAAAATACCTTAAGTTATCATGAACATCTTGTTCTTGATGTCTTTAAAGAAAAATCCATGATAATCCTCAACGAAATCTGAAAAATGATATTTCTAAACTCCAAAGAATTGACAATATGAAATTGCATCTATTGGTACGTGCTTTTTAAAAATCTTTTTTTAGGTTGCAAGAAAACAATTATGTAAAATATGTTAGATATATTTCTATAAATATACAAAACAATTATATTCTACTCGGAAAATGTATTTTAACTAAGTATGATAAATGAGAATAAGTTACGTGAATTTTTAAAAACATTGATACAAAATACCTTAAGTTATCATGAATATCTTACTCTAATATCTTTATAGAAAAAAAACCATGATAATTATCGGCGAAATCCGAAAAGGGATAGTTATAAACTTCAAAGATTGACCCTTCAACTTTAGTACTTTCTATAAATACTGTTAAACTACCTGATGAAAACATCGTCCACTAAGTTTAAATCAAACAATATCCCCTCCACTTTCTCTTTAACAGCGAAGTAAAAAGGAAACATGCCTAAAACGAAGCAACCCACTATGCTGAATTTTAATGGCGTAGGTAACGACAGCAACTCATTCCAAAAATAGTTTTAAGAGATCCTTAAAAACTTTTCCCTTACGAGAAACTGAAATGATTCGCGTGCCTTCATTGATCTTAAACAAGGTCTTGTAGTCGAGAATATTGACATTAAATGCTGCCGTAAAAACTTTTTATAGTTCGCAAATTCACATAGAGAATTGGATTGTGGAAAAAGGGCACGGGGATTGTATGCAGGTTATTGACTCGTAAAAAGACTATCCAAATTATGCATTTATATTTCAATGAGTAAAATCGCTCGGCAGGTGATTGTGAAGTTTTCCAGCAGCATCTGGTTTTAGTTAAAAGCGTTTATGAAAGTATTACTAGTAAAAACAAGAGTATTTTTCATTTTTTTCCTTATACTACGTTTGATATATATAGTTATAACAGTTTTAACTCAGTTCATAAAAACAGCTGTGAAATTTTACTATAGCACTAGTGTAATATAATATTCTAATAATATAGAATTTATAAAATTAAAATTTTAGTTAAAACACTGAATATTGTTTGCTTTAATTTGTAAACTCGTTTTTATTTACTTTCAGCAAAACAAGATTGAAGAAAATTTCCCTACATAACATAAAAATTCTATCAATATAAAGTTTTTTATTTAACCTAAATACATGAAACACAATTGTTTAAAAAGTTGAAATTATTTACATATATATTTCATTTTGATGTGTGATTTCATAGTAGCCAAGTTTTAAAAACAACGGTCACCTGCATAAATATATTATTCTGAGGGACATTTGTACTTTTTTTTTCAGATTATGACCATACTTCCCCCTACGCACTGGCAAAAGCGCGTTTAGAAGAAATCGTCAGTTGGCCTAAAGACTTTCACCCGGAGGTGAAGTATATTTCGAGCATCCTGCTCGGAGCAGAGTATTGGGTTTTTGGCTTATAAGTGAAATCCTTCCACGAATCTATAATTATCTGTATTTAAATGTTAGAAATTGCATGTCTCTAATTGTACGTGTCTGTGTAAATAAAACTGTGAGTTCTACAATTTGTGCCTCAATTATCTCAACCCATCCACACCTAGCTACAATCCGGTTGCCCAACATTTAAAAACTGCAATTAACATAAATATTAAAGTTTTGTTCATCATGAATAATTTTATATCTTTGCTAACATTTATTTACATACAAAAATATATAACATATATATTGTTGTATGTAAATAAATATGAACAAACACATTATATATATATATATATCTTGAAATAAATAAATTGCTCTTTTCTACTTATAAGTACCCAGAAATTCCGTAATAACTTCATTAATCAAATCGAAGTTGAAAAATCAAGAAAATAGGTCATATAATTTAAAATAAATATAATAATAAATTCCTGAGTTGCCATTATTTTTATCAGAGCCATAATTGGGATTTCTAACAAATAGCATATAAAAGGGATTTCAAACTTAACTATAATTTAGAAATACTGTTTAACAAAAGTTTTAAAATAATTATTGAAAAAAAAGCAAATTAAAATCAAAAACTATTCGTAACAAAATGACACGGTTAAATTATAATTTCAATAAAAATATAAATAACTCCATATTTTCACTGTAAAAAAAAAAAGTGGATCAAAGAGCTGGTCGCGTTTGTAGCGGACATCTTTCCTCATCAAAAACGAGTAGGAGGTGTCAAAAACAGCATATGCTTGTGACAGTTTTCTTCAGAAGTTGAGATGGATAGTGCTTCCAGCGATAGACGGTGGTTTATATCGAAACATTCTTTAGCCTAGGTTACGGGACATCTGCCATATCATAGTTGCTAGTTGGCAGCCTTAACACTCCATTCATGGCACACCCTTGGGCCAGAGAAAACTTTTCACAGCTCATAATGCGTATATTTTTAGAATTCTATATACATATAGTATAATACTTAAGATTTTGGAAGAAGATATGATACAAAATATTAATAATAACAATAAATTATGTAAAAAACTAAAAAAAATATTTATACTTTATTTCATCAAGGTTTATTTTATTTAAATTATATCTTTATATTATTTTTACTTATTTTATTATGCCTTAAATTTGTATGATTTATGAACGGTACATTTTAAATTTGTTTTTAAATTAAATTTTTTCGTAGTTGTTTTGACGGCTGTTCTGTATCATTGTACAGTAATTATATTTTCTTGAAGTATTAAGTATTATAAAGACTAATGATTAAAGACGAGCAGATTGACATTTGCTAGCAATAATGTATTACTAAGAAGTCCTTAAAAGGTCCTGATGGCCAAGCCACTAGAGCTCGGTGTCACAGGTTTCGTACTCGAGTCCCGACATAGCATGGATATTTGCAGTGGTTCGGAATCCACTTTAAACCGTAGATCCCGGTCTAATACGACTGTAGAGCGTAAGGCTGACAAACCTTTAAAAGAAAACCATATCGTGTTTCGGAGTCTGCCAATAGTCAGACGGTTTGGCCTATCATTAGAGACTGTTGCGCCAATGAAGAAGAAAAAGTCCTTATTTGATTTTTATTTACTGTTTAACTCTTCAATTGGTAGAAAACTACTAAAGCAATTAATACAAATGTGAAGAGTGTTTTGGTAGTATTTTTTAAATGTTGTTCGAATGACGGTTCTCCTGGCGGATACATTCAGCATTATTCATGGTATCGGATTGTGGCACCACAATTTTGAACGAATAACCCTTATTGCACTCTTTTCAACCTCGAATCAAACGACAGGATACTAACGACAAATCTATATGTCTTATAGATTTGTCGTTACCACATAGAAATAGGAGATTTAGGCTCGGTTTGGTTTGGTTTGGTTTGACAATCTACGGCCATTTTATGCACATTTTGGGTGAATTATACGGGACCTACAGTTTAACGAGGATTCCGAACCACTCACAAACATTCATGTCACCACCAGGATTCGAACATGAAGCCTGTGATACCAAAGGACAGTGCGCTAGCCAATTGACCATCAAATTTAGACACTGCATTTCTCGCCCAGTTTCGAATTCAGCAACCAAAGTCTATAAACCTAACGCACTATGCACCAAGACATTCCGCCTCTTTTTTTCAATTCCTTCTATTAGCTTACACTATCCCTATATATATCTAGTTCAAATTTTCAATCGTTAATAAAATACTTTTTATTCATGCACTCGAGTTCAAATACATTTTTTTAACTTGTAGTACATGACACTTGATGTTAATACAGTTTTTTAAAATATTAATTCAGTAATTAAATTTAATTAAGTAATTTTAGTTTTTTGTAGATTTAAGTTGCATATATCTATCAATAGATGGCGCCAGATAAACTTAAAAAAAGGAATGAAAATTATTTATAAAGGACTTTCTGCAATATAGTGAAAAAAAAGTAGGAATTTACTTTATTATTATTTTTTTTTTATATATTACTTGTTTTTATTAAAATAAATTGTGAGAATTTTCAGAAATATTGTTAATAATTGTCTTGCATACCTTTGGTTTAAAAAAAAAAAAAAAAAAAAAAATCCACCTTTTAAACAGAAAATTGAAAAAAAAAAAATTCCATACAAATTTGGTGATGTGCACATTATATAAGAAGACGATTTTAAATAAGAAAGAAAGATCAAAGTATTTCACCTTTTGATTCTATATATTACACTTGAAATCCAGCTTTTCCTGATAAACATCCTGTAATATAATTTTGTTCATATAACACTTTTAAAACATGTAGACACCCTATAACTTTTCTGTTTACAAATTAAAGTGCGATTGCAGAAGGCTTCAGAACTTTAGAAATGTAAAGCGAATGTGATGCGATCCATTTTATCGAAAAGGAATCCCAGCAAATGTCGAATAAATTTCGCACATGCACAATATAGGAATAAAACTTTTTAACTGTCACAGTCGTAGAATATTTGTGACACATGCGGGAAAATATCAGTTCTATATTTTTTTTTCTTTTCTCATCATTTTTTCGATGCGAGTCAGCAGAATATTTTCAAAAAAAAATGAAAAAAAACTAAAATTTGAAATAAAGATAAGTCACTATCTTGTAGATGTCTTCAACTGTCAGGTTGCTGATATAGCTTGATTTTGAATTTGAAAACTTTTCGAAGTTGAATGAAACCGAGAATTCCAGTTTTTGTTTATGCTGTTTTTGTTCCAGTTCTTCTATCACTATCAATGCATGCGTGAAAATTTCTGAATAGTAGAACAGTTTTTTTTCCAATATTAAAAGAACTATTGAGTGCAGACTTATAAATATACAATGAATAGACTTGAATGAAACTGAGCATTTCACAACTTTCATGAATAGGTAATCACGTGAATAATCGTGAGAAAAAAATTTAATGAGAGATAAAAAAGGTTTTAATTAAAAGATTTATTCATTGAAACTATGCTTACAAAATGAGCATTCGTTGCTAGAATTAAAGCTGATTAGCCTTAATAGTTGAATAAATTGAATAAAACAATTATTTAATTCTATGTATTCCTCCTCCTCGTCATCATCAGTGGCTCAACAACCCCAAGGTGGGCCAAGGCCGTCTCAAGGTGGCAGATTTCTAGATAGGAAATGATGTGTTTTTACGGGGTAGGGTTGTCAGCACTACGTCCAACGATCATATTAGACCGGGACCGACGATTTAAAGTGGATTTTGAATCACTACAAGCATCCACGGCACAACCGGAACTCAAACCCGAAACTTGTTCTACCAAGCGCTAATCACTAGTCCATTAGGCCCTCTTTATATTTCTGATGTTCAAAAATAAATTGCACATTAAAATAATATTATATTGGATATTACTATATTATTAGAGGTTAGATAATGACGTTCATTGCGCATTCAACGTGTCATGAGTTGATATGAAAATGCGAAACGAGAAGGAAAAATAAAAGAATTTGTCGTAAAATATTTCAAAATAGTATTCATCATCTCTAAAAAAATTAATTTTCATAATTAAGTATCAATTTAAAATACATAAATGCTGCTGACATTTAAGAAAAGACCCAACATAAAAATTTGTCACGGGAACAGTCTATTGCTTTATGACATTTAGGAAAGGTTTTAAACAACATGGACATCCCAAATGATTTGAAAGACTAGGAAAACTAATCTTACTTAAAACTTTTCATTTTCTAAAGTTAAAGATTAGCATTTCTCATTAAATAATTTTTAAAAAAACTTTAATTACACAAATCAGATACTTTGACTTTTAACAGCTCAAATTCACATTTATTTACCGAGCCTTTTACTCTTTTATTGATATATTAACGTTAACAATTGTAGTTAATTCCATTAATAGTAATTACTGCAAAAGGAACACTTTGCTTCCCAATACGGAAACATTGCAATGGCTGTTTTTATTTGAAAATAATGACTTCGTATACGAACGCCTTTTGTATAAGGTTGTTTTCGCCTTACTTTAAATACTCAATTTAAACATGGGACAGAAGGTCACGTAATTAGCATGCCATTTATACTGCTAAATAGGAATGCGATTGCAATGAATGGTACGATTAAAGGTTTCATTGATGGAATGGCGTTCGCCATTCATTACATATCCTCCTTATTTTGATTTTCAATTTAAACTTAATCCATGCCACTGAATAAACAAGAGAATTAATTTTAACTTCGTATACGTACTATATGAAGGTACGTTAAGCATTACATCATATAATCAGAGATAAGTATGAAGTAATATAAATAATCTTATAAGATTAAGTATTTGGATTTTTTTCATCAACAACTTTGATTAAAATGTTCTAAAGCTTAAGATTCTATTTCAAAGAAATTGCTCAAAATATTCAGGCTTACGATTGATACATTTTAAATACTTTAAGATTGAATTAATTTATATTATAGAAAAATATAGTAACACAGAGATTTGTAAATACAAACCTAATCCAACAAATTAATTAATGAAATAATTAATTATTAAATAAATTTAATTAATTACATAAATAATTAATTGAAATAATATAGAAACTATTTGGGATGTTTCTTAATACGTGATTCATATTTCAACAAATGCAAGACACAAAATCGTACGTGTTTCATATATTAAGCAAGAGATTTTAATAAGAAAACTTATTTAAATAGTGTTTTTAACAATGCATCCTAAAATCACGGAAGATTTAGCTAAATGGCTTGAATAATCACATTGATAATAGTTTTTTAGCAAACGCTTTCTAGTAATTATGAACAATAGTTTCATTACTGCTTCTTTCGATGTAATGATCAACAAATTTTTTTTTAACAAACTCTGTGTTTTATTCGATTTATCTGTTCTTTTTTCGGTATTCATTAGTGACATATAAACAGAACAAATGAACTAACACAAAGAATATATTTGACGAGTTAGTACTGTGGGCTCTCGTATGAAGTTCTAAATGAGTATTTGTATAGTGCAGTATGCAAACTTTAACAAACCAAACAATACAGTTCATCATACCTTTGTTAGCTTGATGTTAAGAATCCTGTTTTTACAGATCTAAATTTAAATTTCTTAAATATTTTCTCTCCCTCTATTTAATTTAATTTCTCTTTTCTTCTTCTTCTTCATTGTCGCAACACCTCTATGGTGGGCCAAGGTAGTCTGCCTGCTGGCAGATTTCGAGACAAGAGGGAAGACTTTACGGGGAAGAATTATCAGCCCTATGCCTACAGTCATATTAGACTGGAAACTACGGTTTAAAGACGATTCCGAACCACTACAACAAAAGCATAGCACCCGAAACTTGTGGCACTGAGTACCAGAGTACCTAGCCACTCGGCCATCAGGCACCAACTTTAACTTTTTTCTATGTTTTAAAATATCACTTCTTTGATGTTTTAAAATTTTCGTTACTTTATTATTAAATTCTTTAATCCTAATTCTATACTTGAGCTCCATAATGATTCCTTGTAAATTTAAAGATAAAAACAAAAACCGGAGAATTAACTACAAATAAATCAATTTAGAAATAAATTTACGAAAATCATCTCTACATTAAGACAAATAAAAAAAATTAAATAGTAAACAATAAATATTTCAAAAATACTCGAAAAATAATCAATTTCTAAAAAAGAAAGTTGTTCCAAATACCTTTAAATTACAGAAACGAACTCAAACACAAACTTACAGTAGTACATACATTAAGGTGCATTTTTGCATAATATTCCTATTTAGTTAACGCTATCATGTATTGAACTGCCTACCAGTATTCATACCTGGTTAATGCCTTTCGAAATAAGAAGTAGTTAAATGGTGCATAACAATCTAATGTAGCGATAATAATCAATGACTTTTAGACTTTCAGATAACGCGAAATGTTTAGTACAGAAAGGAAATAACTAAAATTACCAAATGTTTTTCGTACGATTTATTGTATCGTATTCAAGCAAATATTTTTAATTCAAATAAATTTAAGCAAATACTAAATTTCTTCAGTTATAAAGCTTCATAACTCGTCTGTAAAATATTCGAATTTGAAAATTTAATAATTCATTTTTTCAAAGTCATACTTCATGCTCCAAAAGACATATTCAAATACTCGTACGATAATTAAATTGGAATATAAATCCATCATATTCAGCTTAATTGTCCATTTAATATCCCCTAATTAATTTCTGCGTGATACACTTTGCTGTAAAAACTATTAAATAATTAGTATTAGAATTAATTATTAATATTTCTACTTTTTCCCAATGAATTTTTCTTATCTAATATTGTGAAAAATAGGCTTCTACACATGATAGTAAATTATGGTTTGCACATTTAATTTAAATAATTTTAATATTTTTTAACAGCATACCCAAGTTAATATAAATAAATATTTGTATTCGTTTTGCAAATGGCAAAAAGAAAATATTATGATAATACACTCATGTCCATAAATTAAGGATAATTCAGAATCACACAGAAATTGAACTCTAAAATAAAAATTTCACCTGTAGAATTATCACATACATCTTGAAGAAGAATATGTAAATTACAGGAAACCACCAGATGGCGCGGATAGTACGTCACAATGACGAGAGTGTAAGAGAGGGGTATATAAGGAATGGTGGCAAAGAAGTAAAATTGTTCACAAACGCTTTAAAAGTCTTTCAGTGCAATAACCGCATAGTTATGGTACAAAGGAAGCATTTGGATGATTTTTTACGTGGTAAAATTATCGGACGACTGGAATGTGGACGTACCCAGCTGGAAGTATCCGAGGAACTTGGAATCGCCCAGAGAGTCATCTCCAGGCTTTGGCAAACGATTCCAATATGATGGTAATGTGAGTAGATGTTAGAGCACAGGCCGCCCCCGAGTTACAACGCCGAATGAGGACCGGTATTTAGCAGTTACTGCCAAAAGAAACAGACGGAGCACAGCCTCAGACCTGTCTCGTCAGCTCTCTTCAGCTACCGGTACGACAGTTTCAAGGCAGACCGTGGACAGACGATTAGGGCACATTGGTCTATATGCTAGTAGGCCTGTCAGATGTGTTCCACTTACCGTAACTCACTGTCGCCTGCGATTAACTCGGAGTAGAGAGCATGCATTGCGGACACCGCAACAGTGGTCTTGTGTGATGTTTTCCGACGAGTCCAGGTTTAATTTGCAGTCTGATTCTCACCGGACTTTCATATAGAGAGCGGCAGGTACTCGTTACCACCAAGAGAACACCATTGAACGACACCGTTACGGTGGGGCAGGATGGCTCGTTTGGGGAGGAATTATTCTTGGTTCCAGAACTGACCTGCATGTTCAGAGTGTAACAATGACAGGCCACATCTATCGGGATGTCATTCTGGAATGTCCTTCTGGGCGCTGAATTTCTGTTTATGGATGACAACGCCCGTCCTCACCGTGCAAACATTGTAGACGAATGCCTTCAATTGGAGGATATCACCCGTATGGATTGGACAGCATACTCACCGGACTTGAATCCAATAGAGCATGTGTGGGATATGCTTGACCGACGAATTGCAGCCCGTCAACTCCCTCCCACCTGTCAACCGGAACTTTGGAGGGCATTGCTTGATTAGTGGTGTAATATTCCCCAAGATCAGATTGATAATTTGATACTCAGCATGCCTAGGCGTTGTAAGGCCTGTATTGCATCGTCCGGGAGACATACTCCATATTAACCATCATACTAACCATGTTATACTGTTTTTTGTAAATAGGTTCTTTTTTGAAATTTGCTCCAGGGAGTAAAAATCGCAATTTTTATTAATTATGTCAAACATATAGCATCTTTTTTGCTCTTTACCTTTTGTTTAATAAATAGACTTTACAAATAAGTCAAATTTGTTTTGCTTCTGTCTCTTTCTTTGCTTGAACTTCATTATCCTTAATATATGGACATGAGTGTAGAATCGTGAAAAATCTCTAAAATCTGTAAATTTGTGAAGTGGCTCAGTACTCATTACTTGAAATATACCTTGAAATTACCTTGAAATATACCTTGTTTAAGTAAAAATGTAATTCAAGTATGTTTAAAAACTATTCAGACAAATTTCATTGCTTTTTTTTAGTTTTAAAAAGTTACAATTACGGTTACAAAATAAAATGTACGGTTATCAGTTCAATGCCATAAATTTCTTTTTCTAATGAAATTGATGATTCTGATGAATATTTTAGTTGCAGGAATCAGATTACAAAGTAAATGGAAACTATCAGGTACCAAAATAAATTCAATCTCATTATTTTCATTGAGTTTTAAATAAATACTGCTTTATTATTTAAAAATAAATAATATATGTTTTATTTGTATAATTTTTTATTGCCCATTCACAATTGTGCTTTGTCTAACATTATATATTATTTTCTTACCCGAAGGCCGCAATTATCAAAGTATTACAAAACAAATATTGTCTTAACGGAATCATTTCAAAGAGAAGTGGCCCGTATTTGCGTGCCATATAAGCAGACCTCGAAAACTTCATCGTACTATTATCTGTGCCAAACAGTTGATTTGTCTTTAAGTTTTCTTGCTTTTGAAAGCAATGCAATATATGCTGTGACCGGATTTAAAACTTCATCCCTTCTTTAAATACTTCAAAACTCTTCTCGCTTCGGGGTCTTTTCTTAGTAATTCACTCTTCTTTAAATGCATCAAAACTAGGCCTCTTTTGGGGGTCTTTTCTCAGTAAATTGTTTTAATAATTTGTTAAAGCCTAATATTCTATTATTTTTATGGCATCAATATATTTTAAACAAGATACTTTCAAATAAATAAAAATGATTTCATCTATATATATATATATATATACAAATTCAATTGATCATTTAGAATTAAAATACATTTTACTGACAATTTTTAAAAATAAACAAGTAATATATATTATATAAAAAAAAAAAAAAAAGTCAATTCCTACTTTTTTTTTTACTATATTGCAGAAAAGTCCTTTACATTTACATCTGGCGCCATCTATTATTAGTTACATGCAACTTAAATCTAAAAAAAACCTAAAATTAATGAATTAAATTTAATTAACGAATTAATATTTGAAAAAACTATATTAACATCAAGTGTCATCCACTGCAAGTTAAAAAAAATGTATTTGAATTTGAGTGCATGAATAAAAAGTATTTTATGAACGATTGAAAATTTGAACGAGATATATATATATAGGGAGAGTGTGAGCTAATAGTAGGAATTAAACAAATTGAATATTTTAAAAATGTTATTTAAAAATAAATAAATAAATTATACGACAAAATGTAATTGGAAAAATATTTATATTACGTTCATTTAAAAAGCAATTATTTTTTAGAAAGTTTGAAAAGTACCATTAAAAAAATGGTTCTTACAAGAAGCAAGTAGACAAAGATTAAGCTGTTGAATTCCATCCTTTATGCCACTTTAAGCAAAGCAATTTAAAAAATAATAATCAAAATTCTCAAGAAAAAAGATTAAAATGCAATTTTTTAATTTTTAAAAAATATTTTTTGTCAGAAATTGCTTTTTTTAAAATGAGAAAAACTTTTCCCATTAAAAAAATAATAATAATAGTAATAATAATGATAATGACAAAATTAAGCCGTGATTATATTTCTGAGTGACAAAGTAAATAATTAAGAAAGTTGGAATTCTTATTCTTTATATTTGCATCTTACATGAAAGAAAAAAATATTTCACCGTTTTTTTTTTCCTTTCCCCCTTTTTTTTATTTTTACTGCTTTTGCTGTCATTTATAATTTAAAGTAAAGTATTATCTACATTGCTGTGAAGGAGGAATAAAACTAAATGATTATGCAAATAGGAAAAAAAAATTGTATATACAAGTACCTCTTTTAAAACACATAAATTAATAAAAAAAATCTAGTACTTATCATTTTCTAGTCAAATAATTTAACACGATTAGATTATGTAGTTACGATATTTTTTTATCTTTCACATTTTAAGAAATTCAAAAGTAAAAACATTCTATACTTTTATTTAAACTTATTCAACTAAAATATTTTCACACGAAGATTTTATTAACTATTACATTCATCATTTTTTATGACTAAGCTCATGAAAAATATTCATGCTGAATATATTTTTAAAAATTCCGATGAGGGTTAATTTTATTTTACAGTACAACAATCTCTTTTTCGTGAAATTCTAAATTCATTTTCTTTTTCATAGCAATGTTTTATTAATTACCCTGAAATGCGTGTATTAAATTTTCTATGTTATTTTTAAAAGTGCTTCTTCCTACACGCAGCACGGGCACCCCCAATGGCGTTCAGGAGAAATGGTCAGTAGGCTTCGAGACTCTCACCAGAGAGGAAGTACAATGCAACCAGCGCTGCCACTGAGAAATGTTTAGTTTGTATACATGACGTTTGACGTTGTAATGACGTTTGTGTCGTTATCATGAAATTGTAATGATGTTTGTGACGTTATCATGACTTGTAATGATGTTTGTGACGTTATTATGAAGTTGTAATGACGTTTCTTATGTTATCAGGAAGCCGTAATGACATTTGTGATGCTATCAGGAAGTTGTAATGACGTTTGTGATGCTATCAGGAAGTTGTAATGACGTTTGTGATGCTATCAGGAAGTTGTAATGACGTTTGTGATGTTATCATGACGTTGTAAGGACGTTTGTTTGTCATTTCATTCCGACAAGGATTATATTCAAAGGAACCTTGGTAATTAGTTGGTCTACATACTCTCACCCGGAAAGGAAGTATATTCTGCTCAAACTTGAGTATCTTGTTTTCGGCTTACAAGTAGAATCCTTCCACGAATCTATAAGTATATGGCTTTAAATGTGTTAAATATTGTATATCTCTAATTGTATGTGTGTAATGTTTCTGCAAATAGAGCTGAGAATTCTCAAAAACCTGTGTCTCAAATCTCAATCCAACCACACCCAGTTACAATCTGACTGCACAACCTGCACACTACACTATCTAATTAGCTATTTTATAGCTATTTTATAAATTAGCACTAATTAGCTATTTTATAAATTAGCACTAATTAGCTATTTTATGAATTAGCTAATTGTTGTATTCTGGTATCAATGAAATGAGTATCCAATAGCACCCCATATCATCACGCCAATTGATGGGCCAGTATGACGATGACGAATGGCCAGTAGTGTATTTATTCGACGAATTTTTAATATTTCATAAACAACAAATTCAACACAATAGTGTGGAACTTCTAAAACTTAACAATAATTAATATATTATTAATTAAAAAAAATAATACGAAAAATCAAAAATTATTTTTGGCAGAAATGAAAAGTAACTTGAATTGTCTGCAATATAAAAAAAATTCCAACATTTCTAGCAGTATAAAAAAATAATTTGCATTTTGGGTAATATAAAAAATATCTTGCATTTTTAACAGCAGAAATGAGCAAGCAATAATCAAGATATATAATATGGTAAAAGAAGTTTATTTTTTATTACTATTAAAAAAGCAAGATGACTTGTTTTTTGTCAATAATAATAAAAATATTCTTGTAATTTTTGGAGTACAAAAACATTAATTAAATTGATTATAATTATTAATTGATAGTAATGAAAAATAATTTATTATTTGACATTAATGAAAAATGACGTTTTTTAGAACGGTTATTAAAAAGGTATTTTTTTAACGTTTTCCTCATTTTTAAAAAATAAATATTTTAAACGTAATAATTTTTTTTGGAAATACAATCTGGAAAATAGCATCCATATGTTTTTTTTCCTATCATTAAAATTTAAATAAAATCCATTCAACATTTTAATAAAGATATTTTCATTTCATTAAAAACAAACGTAAAAAAGGGAAATATGATATTTATATTCATTAATTAATCAGATAATTAAATAGTATTTTTGAAAGGTTTTTTTTAATTGAGACATTTTTAAGTCATTAAAATATTTACAGAAGTTCGAATTTGTAATTATTTTCTTAAAATAATCTACCACAATGATTTAACCAAAAAAATTTTCCTTTTATTTGTCCCTAAACATTATCAGGAAACATGTGTTTAATAAAATTATTTTGCCTGGAGACATCGGACGCAATTTTTGTTTATTTACAAAATTGATTAATGTTGCATAGAAGTAAATAACGTAACACAATTGCTGCATGAAAGAAAATTAAAATTTCCATACAATCAATAACGAAAAGTTAAAATAATGTTTTAATCAAAAGTTTTCGATATAATTCATATTTCATCCTGAAAAGTTCAGAACAACTCCAATAGTACATCTAAATTAAAATTTTAAGAATTTTCAATTTATGATTTGAAGTTTTGAATTCTTATTTAATTTCATTATTGCTCAGTATGCAATATATTTTTTCTGGAAATAACTTTTCCAACATTTTTCATTTTTATTTGAAGATGACAAATAGTTAATACATGTAGAATTGACACTTTACACCACTAAAACGTTATGATACGGAGACATTTCTAGGACATTTAGGACATTTTTGTTGTTAAGACATTTTAGGCATTTGATGTTAAGTAATAACGGTGTATTGTGTAAGTGTTGTAATATCAGATAGTATAAATCATGATTATTTATACTATTTGATATTACAACATTTACACAATACAGCGTTATTACTAAGCATCAAATTTGATTAGTACTGATATATGCAGAGGTTTTTGCCAACATTTTCAAATCTTTTTGTAAACAGTCCACAAGCAGATTTTAATTTATCTTTCAATTAGAATAAATTTAATTTAAAAATATACACATGCATCTTAATATTACACAATAAGTTTTCATTTTTAATTAACATCAATAATACTGAAAACAACTCTTTACGTTCATACTGCATTTTTCAATAATATAAGAAATTTTTTTTGTGCATATCATCATTTTATGATTGCTTTTAAAGCACGGAATTCATGGAATTTCATTGTTATAAGGGATATAAATGCTCACCACTTCATATACATTCATTTTAATATTTTACATATAACATTCTCAAAAGGGAGAACATTTCTCGCGACATGTTTGACATGCTCTCCAAGAAAATAATCCGGGGCCTCAAGTATTCAGCGATTTTTAAAACATGTTGATAACTTGGTATGTTAAGGAATTTAATATGCTATTATTAGCTTTGTCTCCTTAAGTATTACGTACATAGTTTTAATGAAAACATGTCTCAACCTTCCAGGTTTTGTACTTTTCATGCATAATAAAATTGGTATTAGCTTTAAAAATAGATGTTACTTGCATGTCTTAGTAGAAAATATATTGTATGTATATAGATGTAGTAACTTTTATTTCTTAACATAATATTTAAAGCACTTTATGAAATGTATAATGAAAATAATTTACTCATTGATAGAAATCCAGATATTTTAATAATTTTTGTATCGGTTAATATTTTTACTTACCAAAATCAGATTATAGTGTATAAAAGTATTGATGAAAATATTTAAATATAATAATTTTGACACAATGAAATATTTTTTAAAATTTTTTCTCTGTACTTTAACGAGATTCGTGTCCCACTTATGCCCAGCAGATAGATGAGTAAGAGAAGAAGATGTCATTTGCGAAGTGTTCAGTGTGGAAAAGGCAAAAAACCCGGAGAACTCCCACAAAGCTAGCTTGTTTATTGATGTAAGACGCTTACGTAATGGCTATTAAATCTCTTCATTTTTGAAGGCTATGATTGCAACAGCCCTGCATCATTTATAACACTATCTGTACGTTCTACCATTGGTTAACGAGTTGAGCTCTATCAAATGTTAAAATATGAATTTTTTTTTTAGTCTTTGAAGTTCTTTAATTGAAGATGTAAAACAGGGTGTGTCATTAGTGTAAATTTCGAAAATTTATAATAAAAGAAGTAATACTCGGAAAAACATTTCGTTCGCGAATATGATCAAAAGGATATTGAATTTTTTTTCTGTGTATATAAAAAAATATTCCAAAAATAATCGTAAATGAGCACTACACTTCATACTGATGACTTTTATGCAAATCAGCCTATCAACAAAACACAGCTGGAACTTGAATCGTCATTCGATCCTGGCAGTATGCTGTTGTTACCAGAGTGAGCGTTGGTGGTCTACAAGAATGGTGAATCCACAACTATTAAATTGAGAAAGTTTTGAACGGAGAATGGACTGAAAGCACATAAATAACCTGTTTCGTTGAATGGGATATTGAATTTAGTACGACGATTTGAAGAAATGGGAATTTGGAGGTTTGTTCACAAAGTAGCAGCTCATCATTAAAAAGGGCCAATTTCATTTTATAGAAAGTGCCATGGAAGAATTGGCAGCCCATGGAATGGCAGTACTCGTGAAGTTGGAAGAAAGACAAGGATTCTGGGAGATTAACGGGATCGTCAATTCGATGCTGTTAAACTGTTCTACAAGAATGGTGAATCCAAAACTATTAAATTGAGAAAGTTTTGAATGGAGAATGGACTGAAAGTACAAAAATAACCTGTTTCATTGAATGGGATATTTAATATAGTACGACGATTTGAAGAAATGGGAATTTGGAGGTTCGTTCACAAAGTAGGAGATCATCATTAAAAAGGGCCAGTTTCATGTTAATGGAAATTGCCATGGAAGAATTGGCAGCCCATGGAATGGCAGTGCTCGTGAAGTTGGGAAAAAGACAAGGATACTGAGAGATTAACGGGATCGTCAATTCGATGTAATTTGCATGTAATCTTGGATCTGTATCTATACAAGACAAGGCACTTCACCGGTTATTACCACTATATATAGATGAAAGACAGCCTTTTTCTGGATGGGCGCTGGCACAAATGGCGTGACCCACAATGGTTGCTAACCGTTATGTGGACGGATGAAGCCTACTTTTTCATTGTATGGTGACGTCAATATGCAAATCAATTGTATCTGGACGATTGCAAACTAATCACGCCACTGCATTCTTTTCACATGACAGTTTGGAGTGGTTCTTTCATTCCCGATTCTTTTTTTTTTTTTTTTTTTTTTTTTTTTGCGTTGTCTTATATCCGGCTTGGAATCATGTCCAGTCACTGCAGAAAGGTATGTGTTATGCATTTGCGTGACAATCTTGTGCCTCCGTTACGGGAAAATCACGCCTTACCTGTCGTCTCCTTCATGTAGGATAGTATTCCACCCCCACTTTGCATGTGAAATTAAGAGATCCCTTTTGGACACTTTCATTGATGACAGAGTGATAAATCAAGGCTAAGTGTCAATCATGATCATGACTTAATCCGGCAGATTTTTGGTTTGGAGATAGTTAAACTCTTATCGATAACAGGGGGCTCCCCAGTCACTTTTGTGGAACTGAAAGATGCCAGATCGTTGAATGGCATCAATGTTGATATGCTACACTCAGCTGTAATAGGTGTAGTGATGCACCTCACTTGTCCAATACCTTGTGGTGGTGGTCATGTTGAACATCTTTTACTTTAAAGACATGACAAAATAACATGAAGAACATGTCATGTTATTGTGATCTGTTTCATTGTCTGTGTTTGCCCTATTTGCATAAATTGTCTCAGTATCATCTGAGAGCGCCCTCTTTCGGTTACTTTTGGAATCATTTTTACACATGGGAAAAAATCTAATGTCTCTCTTATCATATTCGCACAAATCATAATTTTTTCGGGTAGTTAATCCATTTATTTATAGTTTTCACTAATAAGTTTCACTAATTTATGACATCCAGTATTTTAAAAATAAATCAAGCGGAATAATCACTGAATAATTGGGCTAATTATCAAAGAAAACCTCAAATATATATACATTTAATAAATACTTTAGTTATTATGCATAAACAGAAAATGGTATTGTTTTTGTTTGATTTATGCTGCATTACCGTTCGTTAAACTTATATGAAATTATTCAAATATGATTTAAATTATAAAAAAATTAAAGCTTTGTAGGATGTATACATGAAAGATGGTTTAGAATGCGGTATTGAATGAGCATCTAAATTAATAATCATCTAATTATTTAATGATGAATTTTTATCTTTAACTATTTAATATAGTAAATAGTTTCGGTTAACATGAAAATTTAAATTTAAATTTAATAAACAATACGAGAGGAATGATTTTTATAATAAAAATTTATACAAATCACAATTGTATAGTAGTTGTGGTATTATAAGTTTCCTTAATATTAATTATATTTTTTTCTAATTTTTCCTACTAATATAAATTATATGTTAAATTACTTACTAAATAAAAATTAATAATTTTTAAAAGAATTTATTATGTTTGAGTCAGTATTTTCAACAAAATTACATTCTTTAAGATGAATAAAAGTCTGTGTTCTAATAGAACAACATAAAAAATTTCAATAAATAGTTTCGTATCATTTTCATACCATCTAATAAGCAGCTAATTATTTCACCTTCAGGATTTCTAAACAAACTATATAATGAATCACGACCGTTCGGCGTATAATTTTCTAATAATATCCCCAAGTAGGACAGGAATTTATCGATATAAAAGAAGTATTCTCTTCGGAAAACAAAAGCATACACCTGACGTTTCATTAGAAGGTGATATTGTCTTTGTTTGGAGTCGAATCACGAAACTGCTGCTGTAGTTGGTCCGTAGTTAATTAAAACACGTTGAAAGAAGACCAAAATAAGATAAAACTAGGCAAAAGATTTGTTCCTTTATGCATGCCTCCATATCGGGTTCGAAGTTTCGATAATGAATTGTTGGCACAGAATGTTTTCAAGAGTTTCCGAGGTTTGGACTAAGGTCTACGTTACTACATGCTGAAATTATCATGGTCGCATAATCTAAAGAACTGTTTCCAACAACAAAAGACAGATGAATAATTAGGGTTGTACGCAAAAGAAGTAATTATATGGTTCTGTGGAAGTAAATTGAGTCGGTAGCGGATTAATAGTTTTAATTCATTTAAATTATTGTTGCAGGAAATGATCTTGCGTGCTGAAGATTTTGAAGTGAAGTATCCTTAATGGATTTAATTTCTCCTTTCAAGATTTACTAATGTTTATTTAAACAGATTCTCAAAGATAGGTATTACAGCAAGCTAAGCACATGTTTTGTTCATTGTAATTAGAATTTGAATTTCAGAAAGGTTATTTTTAAAAATCAAGACTAAAGTTTTCAAGAGTTTCATAATGATATATTTTTACATAAGAGTATGTAATAAATGAGATTCATTCCAATATTTCTCCACTCTTAATTATTTAACTGTGATGAGTTAACATAAGATGTTAAAAATTTTATATTGTTGTTTTAGAATATAATGTAATAAATGCATATTAAAGGAATAATATATTAAATAAATGAAATCAAATACTATTTTTAAATAGTTAGTTTTTCTCGGTGATTATACTATTTTTATAAAGTATAATCACAGAGAAAATAAACGCTAAATACATGTTTTGCTCGTTATAATTAGAATTTGTCTTTCACAAAGGTTTTTTTTTTTAAATCAAGACTAAAGTTTTCAAGACTTTCATAATGAGATACTTTTACGTAAGAGTATGTAATAAATGAGATTCATTCCATTATTTCCCCATCCTTAATAATTTAACTGTATATTTATATATTGTTTAGTTATATAAAATGTTAAATATTTTATATTCTTGTTTAGAATATAATGTAAAATATGCATATTAACGGAATAACGTATTAAATGAGTGAAATCAAATACAGTATTCTTAAGAAGAAGAATCACCGAGAAACACTGCAATAGCCAACACATTTTACTTGTTTAAAATTTTCACGAACAACAACTCAATGATTTGTTCAAATTTTTTTATTAAATATGAACGAAGATTTGTATGAAAGAAAAATTATATTTACTGCTTAGTAAATATAATTTATTATTAATTTTCTTAGATTTATTTATTTTTAAAAGGGAATTAATGACGTTTACATCAAAAAAGAATCTAAATCCTTACTTCCCAACTGATAAAAATTAACTATAATATATCCGGGCAAAGTGATTATATATATATATATATATCACTTTGTTCTGAATAACACTCATGTTGAGGCTTATAATAACACCATATATCAAATTAATGCATTTATCTTTGTTTCAATTGTATATAATTAGATTTGAATTATTATATTCATATATATATGTATAGCCAACGGCCGTACCATGCTGAATATACCGGTTCTCGTTAGATCACCGAAGTGAAGCATCATTGGGCGCGGTCAGTACTTGGGTGGGTGACCACCTGGGAACACCGCGTGCCGTTGGCAAATTTGGGACCTGAATGGCCGAGTGTCTAGCGCTCGGTGCCACAGGTTTCGGGTTCGATCCATGGATGTTTGTAGTGGTTCGGAATCCACTTTAAGCTGTATCCCATCTCCTATGACTGTATTCACGGAGCAAAAGTCAGGCTTCTACCTACGGGTGCTCCATCACAACAGAAGCTGCTTCCTTCCCCTTCAATCATGAGCACGTATGGGCTCGTGGGCTTGGCCAGCCAAGTGGGATAAGAAACAACAACAACATATATATATGTTGTTATTATAAGCATCATATGATTTTTATCTTTTCTTGCATATGTATAATTATATGTTCCATCTTGATAATTGATCAATAGTAATCAATCAAAGTGATTAATCGAACGTCAATATTAATATTTATACACTCAATTATATTAATTTTTTTACAACATGAAATTCATTGAAACTGTAGGAAATTATGCATCTTTTAACACAAAACATTTTTTTACTTCTTTACTCAGTTTCAAATAAAACATTTTACAGTGTTGCATTTAAACGGTAAATAGACTTAAACATTTACTTACTCGCGATCTTAAGTTAGGAATTGCTTGAGTAAGTTGGTTCGTGATCCATTAAACAGAGCTCAAATCAAAACACCCGGACTCAAAAAGAAAAAAAAAAATTGTAACCATTTCTTATACTTACGCTTTGGTGACACGCCACTCTTTGCTTTTGGCAGCAATTGATTTCCTCACAAGGCCTAGTAGCAGATTGGCTACTACTGTCCTCCTAACCTAGAAAATAAAATAAATGTAATAGGGCTGACAGTACACAAGCAATCACGCAATGATAGTTTCTTGAATTTAACATGACAAGGACAGTTTTCAAAGGTGGGGTTTGTATTTTAATTAGAGAAAAATATTACTATTTTGCATTTAGGGAAAAAAAAACTTTTTTTTTTTGGTAATCTTAAGCTATATGTGATTTTAATCTCTTTTTAATTGCAAAATATAATGTTGAGAAAACAACAAAACAGATGAAAATTTCAGTAATATTGCTAATGTGATGTCTAAGATATCAAGGTTTTTAATTACATCAGTGAGATCGCAAATGAATGAAATTTAAAAGCCAGCAAATTCAACAAGTCAAAGATTGGTGCAAGCATTCTTGTTCAGTGATAATACTAAAGCATGTAACTCACATGGTTTAAGTATATTGTAAATAAAGAGTATCAAAGTAGGCAACAGATTTTTTTTTTTTTTTTTTTTTTTTTTTACTACTTATCCCACTTGATCGACAGCAACATCTAGACCAAATCCATAAGCCCGTGTGGTCCCAAACAATGAAAAACCGCTCCAAGACAATAAAAATTCTAAAACCGACAAGTCATAATAGAAGTTAAAAAATGCAGTTTCTTTTTATTCTTGACCTTGCGGCACAAAGACATGGGGCACCCAAAGGGAGAAGTCTGACTTTACCCCATCCGGTTATACCACAGGGCACTGGGTACCCATTTAAGTGCCTTTAATGGCATGCATGGGTTGGGCCAAGGGTGAAAAATTTTTAAATTATGTCTGTATTGATTTGATTTCTAAAACTTTATATAAACTTCTTAATTTGACAAAAAATAAACATGTGGGTATAATTGAATTAAGTTATAACCAGCATGATTTCAATGAAAAAGAAATGAATAATCAATTTACACAAAAAAATACTTATTTAATAAAACTATTAAATATCCAAAAGAGAATCAAATATACTAAATTTAATTCTCAAGTACATGTATTCAGAACGTTAACGCACTCTTGGGTGAATTTCTATTCAACGAATATTTCAATATTACTTACATCATTGACGAATATTCAATTTATATTCTAAAATCAACAAAACCCGGGACACGTTGTCCTGTTAAAAAAATGCACTCTAGAAAATTACATACCGCGAATATAGTCTCCATATCCCCATATATGTGGATACTAATTTTCATGGATATCATTTGAACGGTATATAAGATTAAATGCTGCAGCACCGTCTGGTGACAAGTAACAATAAAGTGGATAGCGCCAACATATTTTCCGTACTTAAATAATATTATTACCAATTTTTATAATGATTGGTTGAACGATATAGAAGTTGATATACTACAACACCATCTGGTGACAACTTACAACAAAATGAATGGTATAAAACTTTCTCAATGTTTTGTCAAACGCACACAAAAAAATTCATCAAAATCGGTCCAGCCGTTTAGGATTTCAGTGATAAACACACGTACAAAAGAATTATATATATATAAAAATGTTTTGCCTTTTTTTTTTTTTTTTTATCCAAGTGCATGTGTTTTTTAGTTCAGTACCTGATATGTCCTATTTTTCTAAAATACCTTTTTATTTTCTAACATACATTGGTGTTTAAAGTTGCGAAATGTAAGTTATCTACTAATATAATATTTTAAAAGAGAAAGTTAGGGAAAAGGATGCCAGCAAGTTGATAACTATAAGAATTGTTAGACGAATTTCAAAAACTTTTATCTTGCCTTATGAAAGACATGGAAGCTATGTCGATAAAAAATACATCTCAAAATGGTTACCATCAATTTGTTATTTTCTTCTCCAATTTATTTTTTCAAAGAAGGGATAAATAAGGAACTAGAAAATGGAGCATACAGCTGTTACCGAAAATAGATCCAAATTGTTATCAACATTTCGATTCCTTTTTTGAGAAAAGATTTACTTAGATTGATGAAAATAGAAACTCAAATATCTAAAGGAGCTTTGTATATTTATTTATTTTGGATATAAGAAATTTTTTGCTTTTATTGAAAAAGAATTGAATAACAAAAATTTGAAATTGGCTTTATTACTAGCAGATTGTAATTTGAAATTAATATAAAACAAGTAATATATATAAAAAAAAATTTTTAAAAAATGTCAATTCTACTTTTTGTTCACTATATTGCAGAAAGTCCTTTATAAATAATTTTTATTCATTTTTTAAGTTTATCTGGTGCCATCTATTGGTAGATATATGCAACTTTAAAAAAAAACCTAAAATTAATTAATTAATTAAATTTAATTAATGAATTAATATTTAAAAAAAACTGTATTAATATCAAGTGTCATCCACTTCAAATTCAAAAAAAAAATGTATTTGAACTTGAGTGGATGAATAAAACGCATTTTATTAACGATTGAAAATTTTAACAAGATATATATAGGGAGAGTGTTAGCTAATAGAAGGAATTGGAAAAAATTAAAACAACTGAGATTTGACAACAGATTTAGTTAGTTTGGTCTTTCATATTAAATCTGGACAAAATATACCGCTTTAAAATTACATATTTTTGTTACTTACATTGACATGATATCCTTAAGAAAATCTCTCCGATAATGTTATACAAGTCATTGTTCTTCCAGTAATTAGTAGTTCTATTTAATTATTATTTAAATTGTTAAATGAATTGATTAACTATGATAAATGGTTTTGATATGTAAAAACACGTTCAATGTACAGCATAAAGCTAAAAAAATACCTTAAGTTACTAATTTGGCGATTTGAAGTTGGCGATTTGACGGGCTATTTGGTCCATCGACTAGCCGAAGCGTCCAGAACAGATAAATATTAACCAAAAGAATTTTCAACTTCAATGGCGAATCCATACCGGTTGAAAAAAGAACCGAAGAAAAAAAAAGAATTTTTCCGAATATTCTAGAGGGTCTGTTCGACCTTATATAAAAGCTCCGGCAAATGTGGTCAATGAATAATCAAGTTCTGGCTTTCGTATAGTGAAGAACATATTCTCAAAAATTTAAAATTCATTATGTATCAATTGATTGTGTTGCCAATTTTCAATTGATTTGTACATGTTAATAAAAAAATTTATCTTTTCTTAACCAAAAAATAACCTGAGTCTATTCAAAAACTATTTTGCTTGAATTTGTCATGTACAGGTTTAAAAAAAAGCTATTTAATAAAATTCTGCTCTTTAAAGCAAGCTATGTTTAAATTTGATTTAAAATCTATACATAAATAATTAAACATATGCCGGATTTTTCATAACAATGCAAAAATATATTTTAATTTATAAGATATTTTTATATATTTATATTAAAATTCAAATATATTTTTTTAAAAAGTATATTTATTTAAAAAAATATTTTTTTTTTTATTGAATTATTTATTATTCTTCAGAATATTATATGCAGAAATGAATAACATATACTTAACAGAAAATAAAATAAAAATTAGATTTTTAATATATTTCTAATTCTTTTATAATTAAATAATTTAAAATTTTAATTTTATGGTAGTAATAAGTAAACAAAAAAATTATAATCATATACAACTAGTTTTTACAAAGTATCATGTTTCGAAAAACCCATGTCTGAAAATGCTAATTTCGTTCTTTTATCATTATATTTCCTTATATATTTAGTTTGTATTCTTCGTTTTTCTGTGGTTTTTAATACACTTAATTAATTGCATTAATTTTTAATACAATTAATTAATTACATTAACTCTACATTATCAGCGAATTAGCAGTTGCTTCTAATTACAGAATTTTTTTCTAAATTATAAACTTTGGTTTCACAATTAATAAATTCAGAAAAAATTTTAGTAATTAGATGCAACTGCTAATTCATTAATAAAATAGAGTATAAAATAATATCATAGGAAAATTAATGCAACTTTAGATTCGGATATTCAATATTCGCTTAATTGGAAAAATACTTTTTTATTTTCAAATTTAATTTAATATCTTTATTTTCCCCATGTATAGAATTAAAATTTATATAACTATAATTTATTTTAAAAATTATTAATTACGTTTTAGGGATAGCGACAAATTAATTCAGATAATTTTTTAACACAATCAAATTATTTATAAAATAAGCAATTAACTAAAGACTAAATTTGAAAATCTTTTAAAGACTAATGAATAACTAAGCACTGTAAATTATCAAGTTTAAAGATGTATTTTAATGAGTACAGAAAAAATTAAATTTTTATGACTTATTTAGTAAAATTTATAATGATTTTTGTGATGTTTGATAATATAAATTTTCTAATAATAATACTGTTATTGTGTAATAATAATGTTATTGTGTAATAATAATGTTATTGCGTTATAATGTTATTGTTCTAATGCAGCTGTCAATACAGAGAAAGTTGATTTGTATGCCATAAGCAAGGGCTGCACCTCTGTTACTCATTTAACACTATCCATGGCACACATGTACTTCGAAGATATGCTACGGACAAGAGTAACACTACTCCTGCAATGCCCTACGATAATATTATATCGAAATCTACTGTTTAAAGTGGATTGTGAACCCCTACAAACAACCATGGAACCTCTCGGTGCTCGAACTCGAAACCTGTGGTAGCCACTCGGCCATCAGGTAGAAGGTGTATTAACGTAAAATTATAATGAAGTAAACATTCACAAATTTTAATTTATAAAAACAAAGTTTAAAATATATTCGATACTAGTTTAATTATATTTGATACTAAAATATGTTTTATACTATACTTTAAGTTATTATGTTATACTTGGTAAACAATAAGCATATAAAATATAAATGAATATAATGTAAATTTTATTGATTGAAAGAAAAAGAATTAGCATTTTTTTACAGAAACGAGATCGTTAGATGAAACAACAATACTTCATTTTATAAATAAGACATAGCACGCCAAAATGATTTTTACAACATACTTAATAGAAATCAATTTTGAAGCTAGCATACAATCACTTTCCGAGTCATACATCATTAATATTGTCACCCAAGGAACGTTCAAACCCTCCTCCTCACAAGTTGCCACTTTAATTTATCAAAACGCTTCAGGATTTTCCAAGAAAGTTTTGTCTTGCCTATATGTGAGGTATAAGATACATGGTCCACTGTATACTTTTAAACGAAAACTATTGATTTTGAGTCTATGTCACGAATTAATGTTCTTTCCTACGAACATTAATTTTGAACAGAAAAAAACATGACGGATAGCAATGAATTATATGGAATTATTTGTCATGAAAGTCTATTGAATGCACTGCAACAAAATATATATTTGTAATTAATAAAGTCCTTCTATACTCGTCAAACGTAACAGAAAAAAAGAGACCATTAGTCCTGAAAGACTAACCCATTAACCAACATGCCATCACGGCATCCTTATTATCAGACTGGATATATTTTTTTGTTTTTTCAGTTTCTAAGCGTTCCTTCTTTTTTTCCTTTCTTGTTTCTCTGTTGATTAAAATATTTCCATTAATGTAGACTTAAAAAAAAACACAGATAAGTCTAATAGATTAAAATATGGCTTATTCTGTATTTCAGAAAAATAAAAAATAAAATAAATTATCTTATTTCTTTTTACTAGTAGATTCACTATAGAAGAAAAATAAATTGACCCAATTTTTTTATTTTCAAAAGTATGATTTGCTATTCTAAATATATTTTCTGGATAGTTAAGAACAAATGACAGATGGCAGTTAGAATAATTATACAGTTAAACATCAAATTTACTGCTAAATAATGTTTTTCAGCCTAAATTAAAAAATGATGATTTTTTTTTTTCTTTTAAACGTTATTGGATCGCATTTTTTTTTTTAAAATTTATTTCTTATGCGCTAATATTTAAAATAATAAAGCATGCAACTCATTGAATTCATTTTTATTATGAACATCTAATTTAGGTCATTATTAAAATAAATATTTCTAATAGTATATAATATACGTAATATAAAATTCAATAGGCCTTATTACCCCCTTGAATTAAATACTGTGTAATTAAAGAAGTTTTATTTGTAATAAGTTTATATATAAGTCAAGTATGTAATAAGATTTTACAAATAAAACTATTTATGCATCCCTTTACAATCATTTAAAATAACAATTCATTGTCACAGTTAAATTTTTCATCCAAAGTTATGGGTAATGTTATATGCACAGAAATAGATTTTTTCCATGTGATACAGACGTTATACGCAGGACAAGTATAGCATTTTAATAATATTATTTAAAATAGAGAAAAAATATTTGTTATAATATATTGATGAGTGATTAAAGCTTAATCATTTAAAAAGTATAATCCTAAACTGACAATATACCGTATAAAGTATAGTTATGAATATTTTTCTTATTTTATTATAATAAATTTGCAGATTTTTTTTTATTTGTTTAAGTTTACTTTAACATACAGATAATTTAAAACTTTTAAGGTTTCTCATCAAATGTTTTGTCTCACTATTCTGTGCATGGGTTTCGACATACAATGACTATATATTATATTTTCAGCATTTATTTCTTATACATTATCTTAATTAATTTTACTAATTTTTAGTTTTGAAATAACATTATAAGAGATTACCACAAGAAAATTAAATTACAGTAATTGAAATTACCCAAGACTTTTAGATAAAAAAATAGGAAATAAAATCGTGTTAAAAATTACAAAAAAAAATATCACAAAAAAATGAAATTAATAAATATATGAGCGATTAAACGTATTTCAAGATTTAAGGATGCAACGCTTTATCAAAGGATCGATCACTATTAGTGAGGACATATTTATTTCAAAATGCGAATACTGCCAAATGTAGCACAGTTATCGTACTTCAAAATGATCACCTAAATACTGCAATTAGATTGAAGGAGCTTTTTTGATGAGTAAAATTTAATTAAATGTCTAGTCTAGTCTTACATATTTCAATTACCAGATAAGATAACGTTTCAATTTGCCAGATCAAAATATTTAACAATCAAAATTTTCATTGCATTCTAAAAAAATAATATTGTTTTGTGATTTTATAAAGGAATCTAAAAATATTCACATATTTTTAAGGTTCATAGTCTTGTCTTCATAAATAGTCAAATTAAGGTAAACCAAACAAACAGAGTGTCGGCCAAATCCGCATTTTTGTAAGAGAAGCCTAATTTGGCAACATTACACTAAATTACAAAATTTGAGGTTTTTTTCGTTTTCTTTAAATGCTTAATATTTGTAAAATGATTTGTCTTACTTATACTAAAAAAAAGTGCCAGAAAAAAAACATAAAATGGTTAAATAACTTGGAAAAACATTAGCCATTCAAAATTGCTCATGCAATAATATCGCGCAAATAGGTGTATATAATTAGCCATTAGAGATGTTTGTAATATTAAAAAAAACATTCTTACATATCGCGTTTTAACAGCAAATGTGAAACAATTTGTAGCTTTAAAATTTTTAAAGTACTCTGATTTAAAAATGTATAAATTCAACATAGTTTTTCCAACTACCATCAAATATCCATTAAATAGCAATTACTGCATTATTACCATGGAAATAAAACTATATTTCATTTCATTCAAGAATAAAACTCATTCATTGCTTAAAGTAAGCATTTTTCTTGCTAAAAGAGGTACTTAAGTGCGTAATTCATGTAACATTTAAGTGGCCATTATCCGAGTAGTATATCATTTCGAGAAACTACGAGTCATCCACAACACGAGTGGTTTTGAAATCTGTATAAAAAGTCTCACGCACAGGGGGAATCCGTGTTATTATTTCAAGTTCACCAGAATGGAATTTGCTATATGTTTTTGGGTGTCGTAATTAATGTTAAAAGGAATTAATTTAAAACACGCAATTCAAGCGCAAAGAAGTAAATTTGACACTTTATTAATAGTGAATGCGTGACAAAAGTAATTAAAAAGAAAAACTTCAAAAAAATTATTGCTAAAAAAATTTGCAAATTCTTTAAGATCAACGACCATCAAATATCCTTTTTTATCATAACGAAGTTTAAATATCGTAAGCAAGAAACACATTGTAATTATGCACATAGAATGAATTTTGTAGTGAATATATGGTTACAGGCTATTAATTTAATAAGAATATTTATAATAAAATTTCAGTTCGTAAATTTTCCCCTTTAAATTAAAATAATAAGAATATTTAATTTTTTTTATTAAAATAATTAAGTAAATATTGGTTTTTAAGAGAACAATTCAAAAAGTTACCAAATATTTTGCAAACAGTTTATAAAATCTACAGCTAGCAAATATCCTTTTTAATCATAACAAAGTTTAAATATCGTAAGTAAGAAATACTGGAGTTATGTAAATAGTATGAATTTTGTTGGGGATATATGGTAATAGGCTTTTAATTTACTAGGACCTTTATTTGTAATTAAATTTCAGTTTATTATTTTTGCTTTTAAATTAAAATAATACGAATGTTTTAAATTTTTTTATTAAATTAATAAACACACAAGAATTACTGGAATTATGCAAATAGCATAAATTTCGTTGGAAATATATGGTAATAGGTAATAATTTACTAAGAACTTTATTTATAATTCAATTTTCATTATTTTTCTTTTTAAATTAAAATAATACAAATATATATTTTTTTTATTAAAATAATAAACACATTGGAATTAATGCGATTATGTGCATATTATGAATTTTGTTGGGAATATATGATAACAGGCTTTTAATTTACTAAGAACTTTATTTTCAATTAAATTTCTATTCCTTATGTTCCCTTTTAAGTTAAAATAAAGAATATTTTAAATTTTTTATTAAAATAATTAAGTAAATAAAATTGGTTTTAAGATAATTTGAAAACGCTTCCAGAAAATTTTCTGTAGACATTTCATTTTAATTCAAATTACAATTTTTATAATTGTTTTCTTTCCTAAATATTATTTAGTAATTATGTGTAAAAAAAACCTAAACTGATTATATCAAGTTGTAGAAATTAGTATCAACAGTAAAACTGAAACTGTAGCAATATCTGAATAAAATAAAAATTGCAGAAAGGGCATACTACATCAAAATTATAAATAAATTAATCACTAAATGTTTTTTGTAAAATTAAATAGGACTCCTAAAATTTTTACAGCCGAAATAGATGAACGAACATTTTCTCTAAAATGGTTTAAATTATTAAAATTTAAAAAAAAATTAAAAATTAAATAAAATAACAGAAAGATTTAAATATCGATTTTTGAAACCAAAAAATTCCATATATCTCATAAAATGTAGATGGAACGAACAATAATATTAATAACAAAAACAGCATTGCATTCTATTCGATTTCTTGAATTGACTAATAAGCTTCTTAATTTATCTGAACATACAAAAAGAAACAGGATACTCTTAATTAGGGCATGTTGAGATGACCTGAAACATGTGTCCACGAGAAATCATCCTATTGGTCACTGGCATCAAGTTTTTCTGCCTCTAATTGCGACTTGCGGAGATGTTGTTAAGTCTTGTATTCTGGATTTTTTTTTTTTTTTTTTTTTTTTTTTTTTTTTTTTTTGTGATACTGAGTAGCAAGGTGAAAGAATGAAAATATAAATAAGAATAAATAAGGTTTTTTTTTTTAATAAAAAAAAGTAAAAAGCACCTTTTTTATTCTACCTCTTGTTTTGTAATTTATAGAAGTTTCTGGTATCAATTAAAATTTACAATTTGGGAAACTATAGTTGATGAAATTTTTCTGATTTTAAGATATGTTATGTATTCATTGCAGAAAGTATTACATAATTTTAAATTTTAAATAAAAATAATAGTATAGTAGTACGCGAAATTTTAAATATTAGTTCACGAAAAAAGTTCGGTAATTTTTTTAAAACCAAATAAAATAAATTGACTATATTCATAGAAGAATGTATTATTACACGTACAACTTGCCAACCAATTGCGTACGACATTTTAACATAAGTTATTTCCATCAGCAACATTTCATTTTTTATATTTAACTGAATTTTTTTTGTACATTTGAAATTCATTCGCTAATTTTTCAATTAATAAAATTTTCAACAATTTTTATTTTTTACTTTAATTTCACGAACAAAATATATTCAATATGCTTTTCTTGTACATGCTGTAGTGGTTCTCAAACGAACGCTATTAACTGCAGAATACAGCATGTGACCATCAATGGGACAATCACGTGACTTAACAGCACGTGACTTGATATGCAATCATGCAAGGTCATTTAAATCGGCAACATATAGAAATTCTGAGTAGAAAAATCATTATGATCCCAACTGATAGGAGAAACAGCTACTAATAGATAGAAAAAACGAATTACAATTGTCAAAATTTGTATAATTCCCATTAACAAAACATTTTAACAAAAGATGAAACAAATGAAATGGATTATAAATATTTATGTATTAAATCAACTTTTATGCATATTTTTTTACTGCTAAAAATTAGCTCTTAGCACCAATTTTACCCTTTGTGTCCAAAATGTAAACTTTTCTTTATCAATCAAGTTCCCATAATTTATTTCTGAAATAATGATGTATTTTTCATAGTACATTCTTTATAGTTGAGCGCAAAGCCCATTATTATATAGCGCAAAGCATTTATTTAGAGCCACTATGTATACATCACAAGTAACTTCTATTCTTAGTTAATGTAAATATTACAATTTAAATTATTGGCATAATTTTAGTATTTACAAATAAAAAAAGTCAAATTATACATTAAAACAAACGAAAATTTCGAAAAAAAAATCAATGATAATCATTGATAAAATAATTTATTTACAAATCATTCCGTTTGCTGTCAACATATATTTCTTTCACTACTACTATTTTTCTGGGTAATTTTTGTTTGTGTGCTTTATACTACCAGATTTGAACAAGTCTGCCATTACCAACATAAAAAAAAACACATCTTCATAAAAGAAATCCTTGAGCAAAAAGCTTTAATGTAACGTGTTTAGTCTCACCCAGTTTAATCGGACGTAACTTTCTATTTCGGGTTCATTAGTTCGTCATTATCTGTCCCCGCCATGGATTGGATATATTTTATTGCTCAGTCAAAGACGATGCTTTCGATAAGTAATTTTTTTTCCTTTCGCTTCAAAGGTATTTTCAGAATAATTACCATCATAAATTTCCGTTACACCACGAGACATCACATCAGGATTAACCGATTTCTGATGGACAGTGAGTTTCATTTCTGAGAACAATAAGATCCGTTTGCTACACAGTCTGGCATTTTATTGCAAACATTGTAATATAAAGAACAAAGAATAACTGTAGTTGTTGTAGTGACAAGTTTAGTTTTTAGAAAATTAGCTTTTAGTAACTATCAGTTTTTTTTAATAACGTATGTTTGTCATGGGTATACAAATGATTATGATAAAAATTGAAATTTGCACTTTAAAAATTTAAATTACAGTTTAGTCATGGTGTGCTTCATCAATACATGTTTCAATAAGAAATTCTTAGGCTTCATTCAGTATAAAATAAGGAATGATCTTAGAGGATAAAAAATATTTTAATTGCCTCTAAATCTAGAATTTTTCGTTCGAATGTATTGTAATAAAGTATAACAATAATAATATCTGTAAATATTAACAGAAAAAAATTATTGTTTTCATCACATACCAATTTCATACAAAATAAATATTAGTATTTGCATTACCAATAATAAAATCTTAATTGTCATATAATTTACAGTATATTTTATTGTTATTTAATATAATTAAGAAGCACATATATTATTACTGCATCATATTTTTAGTAATAAATTTTAATTGATCAAAAGTACATTCATTGAAATTTGCGCACATAAAAATATTCAGAAAATTAATGTTGCCTTATCTAAAATGTCCCGTAGAACAAAAATATCTAAATACGACCTATAAGGTATTTCTAGAAACTCTCAAACATATATTTAAAGTGATTTCTAAAATTAAGTTTAAAAAAATAAAATTTCTTAATGAAGAAATGTTCATGAAAGAAAGAAATTGAAATAATGTTTCATTAATATAATAATGAAATTTATTAATAACAAATTCATATTATTTCTAAACATTAAATAATATGAAAGAATATTTAAAGAACTAATAATAATATTAATCTTATCCTATATTATTTAAATTATGATAACTAAATACTATCACAAAATATGAAACCAATGCAACTATAAACTTAGTGATATTTTTAAGTATTCGTTTTATGTCTAGCTTTCAGCAAAAATTACCTATATCTAAATATAAAAACAGTTTAATACAATGAAAAAATATATATAATATCGGATATAAACTCATAAATATATTTCCTTTATAAACACCTTATTATAAAACGTTAAGATGAATTTTAAAAACTTTTATTCAAAATTATTTGATAAATGACGAATTCATATTTGTGTTTAAGGTATTAATGAATATTTTAATTAGTTTAAATGTATTTTAATTATATTTTATTTAGTTCAGAAAAAGAAAAAAATTATGTTCAAGATTCTAAGCGAGATTGGTAATTAAAATAGCATACAATTTTACGCAATCAATACTACAATCTTAAAAATTCTTGGTGTTTTTTTCCCCATGTGAGAGTAATGTACAATTTTAAATGATTTTTAACGTGCATTACCTTTCTAAATTAGTTCCAATCTGATATTGTGTTGGTTTGTAAAATTAAAATAAAATGCTTCTTAAATATTTACAGTTTAATGTTTTCGCGATTGAACTAAACACAACAAATGTATTTAAGCATTATAAACAGTGTTATAAACTCCAGAAACCCATACAACCACATTTACTCAGAAGAAAATACATCATTAATACATCTCCACTTGGCCCAAATCCCATGGTAATATTTCAAATTGGATGTTTTTGTCTCGTGTAAACCCATCACCACACTCATTTTGCGGGCGAAATCTTAATTTATGAATGTCACATCTTATTTGACCGAGCAATAAACTAAATAACCGGGCCATTAACGCCGTCACTAACAATCAATCAGTTCCCCTTTTCTTGGACACGGAAACATAAATTTTTCTTCTTCTTCTCTTAAGGCCGATAATTTTATAGCCTCCCATTAGTCTTGGCCCGAGAAACAAATTAATAAGTAGAAAAATAATATTTAGGCTAAGCCTCCCAGTTCATTTTGTTAAGGGGATAAAATAAGGTATTTAGGTTGTCCACTTGATTAAATGGGTTACGTGTTGTCCAACGCTGGTTTAATCATTGGCCTGCAGACTTAATCTGGTTAAGGAAAGTGCGGCTTGTTTATTTATTTTCGTAATACGCGCATAAGTTTTGCACCTGCACTTATTAATGGAAAGTTTTAAGCCCATTTACGCCAGGGTAAGGCCTGGAGCCTGTGATTGGCCGACGGTTCACGCTTCGTCGCTGCTCAACTCCTTGATGTAAATGCGGCTCCAGGGTAATGACGTATCTAATTCTACTTTCGACAAGTACTCAAGTTCCGCAGACTAATGAATGGTGATTTCTTTGCTTACAAATTGTAACTAATCTAGTTTAGAAATTATTATAAAAATATAGAGAAGTTTTGAACATTATTTCAACAACAGTAATTAATTTTAGTACACTTTTAATTTTTCTTCAGAGATCTCAAATTTTAAAATTTATTTAGGTATTTCCAATAGTGAGTTGGAATTATACGGTTTGAATATTAATTTGCCTTTAAAAGGATTACATATTCTAAACCAAAATGTTTTGTAATATATTTTGATATAGTATAAAAATATATCTGAAATTTCGCATTGCAAGTCAAATTAATCTATATTCATGGCCAAACTAAAATATAAATTAATATCTTCCACTTAAATTAGTAAACAGTTCGTATTTATGATTAGATATAATTTCCGTTTAAAATATAATATTGCATATATATTTGAAAGCAAATATTAAATGAATCATTTTAATTAGTTCAGAAAGAGAAAGAAATGCCATCCAAGATTATAAACGAGATTGGTAATTAAAATCACAAAAAAATTACGCAATCAATATTACAATCTTAAAAATTGTTAAGTTATACTTTTGTGGTTTCATAAGAGTGTAATGCACAATTCTACATAATTTTGAACATGCATTGTTTTATTAAGTTAGTTCCAATCTGGTATTTTATTGGTTTGTAAAATAAAATAAAATGCTTCCTAAATATCTACAATTGAATGTTTTCGCGATTACAACAAATGTATTTAAGCATTATAAACAATGTTATTAAGTCCAGAAAACCACACACCCAAATCTACACATTTACTCCGAAGAAAATACATCATTAACAACAGCTCCACTTGGTCTAAATCTCATGGTAATATTTCAAATTGGATGTTTTTGTCTCGTGTAAACCCATCGCCGCATTCATTTCGCTGCGAAATTTTAATTTATGAATGTCACATCTTATTTGACCGAGCAATAAACTAAATAATCGGGGCATTAACGCCGTCACTGACAATCAATCAGTTCCCCTTTCCTTGGACACGGAAACATAAATTTTTCTTCTTCTTCTTTTAAGGCCGATAATTTTATAGCCTCCCATTAGTCTTGGCCCGAGAAACAAATTAATAAGTAGAAAAATAATATTTAGGCTAAGCCCCCCAGTTCATTTTGTTAAGGGGATAAAATAAGGTATTTAGGTTGTCCACTTGATTAAATGGGTTACGTGTTGTCCAACGCCGGTTTAATCATTGACCCGCAGACTTAATCTGGTTAAGGAAAGTGCGGCTTGCTTATTTATTTTCGTAATATGTGCATAAGTTTTGCACCTGCACTTATTAATGGAAAGTTTTAAGCCCATTTACGCCAAGGCAGGGTCTGGAGCCTGTGATTGGCTGACGGTTCACGCTTCGTCGCTGCTCACTCCTTGATGTAAATGCGGCTCTAGGGTAATGACGTATCTAATTCTACTTTCGACAAGTACTGAAGTTACGCAGGCTAATGAATGGTGATTTCTTTGCTAACTAATAGTAACTAATCTAGTTTAGAAAATATAATAAAAATCTGGAGAATTTTTGATCATTATTTCAGAAACAGTAATTAATTTTCGTACACTTTTAATTTTTGTTTACAGATCTCAAACTTTAAAATTTATTGAGATATTTCGAAAAGTAAGTTGAAATTATACTATTAGAATATTAATTTGCCTTCAAAAAATTTACGTATTCTAAACTAAAACCATAACGTATTTTCTGCAATATATTTTCATATTGTATAAAAATGTATCTAACAGTTCGCATTGCCATTTAAAGTAATCTATACTCCAGGCAATATTAACAAAAGTAAAAATTATTATCTTCCACTTAAATTAGTAACTAGTTCGTATTTATGATTATATATTATTTCTTTAAATGAAATAATATGTAATATTATCTATATTCTTGAAAGCAAATATTAAATGAATATTTATTTTTATACATTTAGACAATAGTGCTACATTTTATAAAACAATTAATAAACTCGCAACGTAGTCTCTTAGTAATACATATTTTAAAAGTTGCTGCTTATCTTTGGACAAATACATTTTCCTTTTTGTCACATCTGCTTTAATAAATCTACTTTTTAGAGAACGAAAATTGTCATAAGCTGATTATTGTAAAACTATACGGAAAGCTACATATATATCCTTTGAAAAAATTAAATATTAACAAACTCTTCACTTAAGGTTACTTCAAAATTGTACCTTATAAATTCCAAAATATAATCTGGAAGAAAATTTTAAAATAAAACATTATCATCAATTTAAAATGAAAACACAAATTCTTTACTGTTTTATAAAATCTTCAAAAACGACTAATGTATCTTATTTATAATCATATATAATTTCAGTATCAAATTAATTATCGTTAGTAACATTTAGACTATTTCTGTAAGGCTATTAAATAACTATAAATTATTATAAAATGCGATACAAATGTGCTACTGTACGTACAATTTTTAGTTTGTAAAACAATCGTTTAACAAGCTCGCAATATAGGATATTAATCATAGATATTTTAAAAGAAACATGAAAAAATACATTTTTAACATAAAGTATATCCTTTGATTAACTACTCTACTAAATCTACTTTTCCATACAGCAATTCACAAAAAATCTATCACTTAATAAAACTAGCAGTTTGGTTTGTCGTTCTACAGTCATTTTGTTTACACTAGGGCAATAATATAAAGACCTAAAGTTTAAAGTGGGTTCCGAATCACTAACGAATATCCATGCCATTGTTATGATTCGTACTACAAGCATGTGGTATCAAAGACCAGAGTGCTTAGCCACATGACCGTCAAATCTAATAGAAAATGACGGACTCAATAGAGGTTATTGGATATTATCACAAATTTAATAAATTCTTGCTTTTCTTTATTTCAGATATAAAATTTTCATAAAACCCCCAAACCCTATAACTTTTTATTTGCCTTGTTGATGGAAAGGCTATGTAATAAAAGCTAAAGAGAATGCAAATGTGGACAGATTTTTCACACATTTTTAACATTCAGTTGAAAAGTGTCTTTTTTTAAAAATAAACTTGCATTTATATGCACATCTTCAACACACATTTGTTTTCCTAAAAATAAGATAAAACATATGAAATATTTTTAAACGACAAAATTTGATTAAAATAGAATCTAATAGTATGTATGTGAAATATCTCTTCCAAAAAGTGTCTATTAATTTAACAGAGATTTTAAGGCCATCTAAACCATCATGCAACAGTTTATGAAACAATCATTCAATACGTAACACAAATCTGTAAATTAGTCAACGCCCACATACTACATCCCTTTGGACAAATGCAATTTCTCCCTGAAGTAATTTGTTTTGACCTGTCTACCCTGATAATCAATTTTTCCACATTGCAATTCCCCAGCAGGAAGTCGATCATTTAATAACAGCACTCTTCCAAAGCGGTTTGCCGTGTCAGACCAAATCATGGTTATCGGATATTACCACAAACTTGGTAAGCTGTTACTTTTATTTATCATTTCCAATACAAAATTGGCAACAGAAGCAGATAATTTCTGCGTGATGTGTGGGTGTGCAGAGTTATGGGATAAAAGATGAAAAAATCTGACTCGGAAAAGGATTCTGAAGTAAATTCTGACTTTATATTCTTTGATTCAAGTTCAATTATAATCAATTAAAATACAATTAAAGGCAGAATATAACGCTATATTTTACAACAAAAATTATTAAGGCCAATACAAATTATAAAAAAAAAATATATATAAAGCGTAAAATAATTAATTAGTACTATCTAATATAAATTAGTTAATATTATATGTTATAATAATTAATATAACTTAATTAATTTATATTAATTAACATTATTAATAAATAGCATAAAGCGTAAAATAAAGCGTGATGAAAGAAATATTACATTTTGAAATGAATAAATTTTCATATTTTATTAAATGCTTTTACTCTTAAAAAATTTGGATGTTGGTTAAATTCCATTAAAAAATATTTTTACGTGAAATTCAATTTTATACAAATTTATAAGTTGCTTACTTTCGTTAGTTCATGAATATAAATATTTTAAAAAATTAACAGTTCTATTCTATTCCCAAATCATGTTTATTATTTTGTAGACTTCCTATATAACGTGAATTACTATTTTCTTATTTTCTTTATTTTGTTACCATAAGTACTACTTATGGTAACAAAATGAAGAAAATTTCTGAAATGCAATATTAAAATAAATCTAAATAGATCAAACGGAACAAATTAAAGATATGTATATTAAATTATTCAAAAATTATTCTCTGAAATGTTAAAAATTGCTCAGGAAAATATTCATGGTTAACATTAAATATGCTACGTACTGTATTTACATTTTGTGCTAACTTTCATATTTCTCTAAAATACACGTGGTGTTTGGTAAAATGCATAATGGATTTCAGAACGGAATATACACAATTCGACAGCTGACAAGCAAAGCTTAGTGGAAAGAATGAATCTATACTGAAAATCAATGAGATAAATATGTAAGTTTGAATGTTCTTCCGTTTGGATACAGGAGGACTGGAGATGGATACAAATGTCACAAATCAATTTAAGTAGAACGTAGTTATCGCAGAACTAATAAAGTAGTCTGCTCGGCAGTGTATTTAAATTTAAACTGGCTGCGACCTATTATTGCTACTAAAAATAAAGACATCCACGAAATAGTAGAAAAATGGAAATAGAAGCAGGTATAAGGACTGAATACAGATCTTTCTATACCGTAGTAAATAGAGATGAGATCGTCAATTTCCCACCATAGCTTCCTAAACTCACTTGATCCGGCTTGATTGCCACCACATCACATTTTGCTTAAAGTAGGATCTTCAATAATTTTACTACAGAACCTCGACCTCCCAAAACTTTGTAGCAGCTCAAGTTTATGCTTAAAGATATTGGGCAATGTGATTGAAGAGACTATTTAACAGGAAAAAGAGGAAAGTTGAAACAATTTTTATCCCACGGATACCACTTATTCCGGTAGATATCCCTTTAAACTTTAAGAGATGGCAAATTCCAGAGGCACTTGATTCTCGATCACGATCAGCATGCCATTGGAACAGCATGTCACTGGAACAGTCAATTAAGTAGTTTGGAGTGGATTTGGTATCTCCATGGGCAGCTTTATTTTGCTTGCTCGAGGGTGGATTCATATAACAATTTATTTATTAGAGGTGAAACTACAAATGTTGTTTACAATCGTGTTTTGAGTTAAATTAATATTATAATAAATTTGAAAAGTGTTTTATTTTATAATTTGTATAGTATTCTTATATTTTTAAATGATTGTCATTAAAATTTCTTCAAACTTTTATTCACTCTTCTGTTATTTATAATTCTATAAAAAAAATGTAGAAAAAATAACGTCAGGCAAATAGTACGTATTTAATTGATAAAGTGTATATTTCAACAATTGATGGTGCAGCAGAAAACATTAAAGAGTTTCCTTGATTTTTGCAATTACTTTTTTTCATTTATTTGTTATTAATAATTCTTTACATTATGACAAGCATTGATAATTAAAATAAATTTTACAAAAAAAAAAAAAAAAAAAAAAAAAACTACATTTAATTTTTTTAATCAATTACTGTGAATTAATACGTACCTTAAACTGTCATCCACTAATTTTATTTCATATATAATTTTGTCATATTTAAATGCAATTTATATAAAATATTTATATAGAAACCTATCATAAAAAATAAACAGACTTTTATATATAATCTTGCATAGCTAGTACGAAAAAAAAGCCTTATTTTGTTCAGTTTTTACAGATGTTTAGAACATCCCATCTTAAATTTGAAAATCTTAATCAAGGAATTATTTTAATTTCCCTGATTGCTGATTTAATTATTATTTTCTTCCATTATTTCAACTTACACAACGTACACTCCAAACATTTCAAGAGATAAATTCCCCTACAACTTCCAATAACTACTTTCAAATCCCTACGTATCGATATCCTTGAAATTGAAAACAATTACCACTCCTATGCCGTGAAGGAAAATAGTTGTTAGAGTTTTTCCCCATTCCTTCGATAAAAGGGGAAAAAAAGGGGAAAGGTATACGAGGAGAGAATGCCAGCTGGAAAAGTCATGTAGCAATTCTGACATCAGGAAACTACTAAAGGTTTATTTCTCCAAGTATCTTTCTCTCTGTGTGGAAGTATTTTTTTTTTTTCCTACTATCACACCATTTAAGAGGAAACGGAATTCTTCTCTTTACCAAGAAAAACATTGACTCTTAGTGTACTGGATAACCATTCTTTCTCTTTATAGAAGAAAAACACGGTACTGGCTAATCGACATTCTTGAATTGAAGTCGGAAAGACTCTAGTGTTCATTTATTTACAAACGAAAACGAAATAGCAGGACTTGAACTGTTGAACGAACTGTTATTCTGGGATTAAAAGTTTCCAGATAGTACTATAATTTTAATAAAGAATAAATATTACCTTCTTATTAAAAACCTTTTTATAATCCTGAAAGTAATGGTACACGCGCCCCCTAGGCAGTGCAAAGTGAGTAACGTCTGTGCAGCCCTTATGGCATAAAAAGATCACGGTGTATTTGCCAGCTGCATTAGAAAAAAAAATCTTGAAAGTAATATTTAATTTTGTAAGAAAGTAATGTAATATAATTTTGAATTGAAGTCGAAAGGACTCTAGTGTTCATTTACTAACGAAAACGAAATAGCAAGGCATGGACTGTTGAACGAACTATTATTCTAGGATTAAAAGTTTCCAGATAATTCTATAATTTTAATAAAGAATAAATTTTACCTTCTTATTAAAAATCTTTTTAAAATTTATTTATAATGAAAATATGAGGCAAAAAATCTAAATGACAGTTTACCAAAAATATTTCTTATAGAATTTTTAATAAGTAACTCCTTCTTATTAAAATTGGATATTCCATGGATAAAAAGAGATTATTCCATGGATAAAAAGAGATAATTCCATGGATATTAAATAACCACCGAAATTTTACTATGCTAAGTTAGATTAATCGTCTGTCTCTTAATTAGAACTTACATGGCAGGTGAAACGATTTAATTAATATTATATTATTTTTTTAATTATACTAAAAATAAAAATATTTTTATATAATAAGAAGCCCATAAGACATTATTAAACTTAGATGGGTCAACTACTTAATAATAATTTTAACATAAAATTTTTAATAAATCAGTTCAAATTATAATTGACAGTATGATCAAGTTACGATGTGAATAACAGCGCAACTTTATTCTAGAGATCCCATAGAAAATAAAGATTGCTATCTCAATGTTAAATTAATATCATTTAAGCAGTAGCTCAAAAATAGATCTTTTTGAGTATATATACATTGCATGATTTAAGTTCAAATCGGTGTAAACCAGATAGGTTTTTATCTCTTTATTTAATAGGAAAAGACTATAAATTTATTTTCTTAATATGTATTTTTTGAAAACATTGTGTTAGAATTAGAATCTACCCAATACCATATTTGTTCAATATCTATTTTAATAATAATATGCATTTTAGTAAGACTCAATTTTTTGCAATTTTAAAACTGAACAATTTAAAATATATCCAATTTCGAAAAGGACCGTAAAAAAATTAATAAGCTGGATTTATAGAAATTTTGCTACCTTTTAGAGATGCAAATTTTTAAAAAATAGGATAGATCAACATCTTTATGCCTATCAACCTTAAAAAAATAATGCCAACATCGATTCTTTATTATATTGCGTTACATTAAACAAACAATTCAACATACGAAAAAATAATGATAAAACGATGATAATCATTGATAAAATAATCTACAAACCATTCCATTTGCTACCAATATAATTCCCTTTACTACTACTATTTTTTGAGTAACTTTCGTGTGTGCTTTATACCACCAGATTTGAACAAGTCTGCCATTACCAACATACAAAAAAAAAACAGATCTTCATAAAAGAAATCCTTGAGCAAAAAGCTCTAATGTAATGTGTTTAGTCTCACCCAGTTTAATCGGACGTAACTTTCTATTTCGGGTCCATTAGTTCGTCATTATCTGTCCCCGCCATGGATTGGATATATTTTATCGCTCAGTCAAAGACGATGCTTTCGATAAGTAATTTTTTTTTGCCTTTCGCTTCAAAGGTATTTTCAGAATAATTACCCTCATAAATTTACGTTACAGCAAGAGGCACCACATCAGGATTAGCTGATTTCTGATGGACAGTAAGTTTAATTTCTGAGAACAATAAGAAACATTTGCAACAAAGTCTGGCATTTTATCTCAAGCACTGCATTATAAAGAAAAAAAGAATAACTGTAGTTGTTGTAGTGACAAGCTTAGTTTTTTAGAAAATCAGCTTTTAATAACTATCGATTTTTTGTTTTACATCATACGTTTGTTATAGGTATACAAATGATAAAAAATATAAATAAAAATTTAAGATTTTAAAAGTTTAAATTACAGTTGAGATATGGTAGTACATCATATGGTAGTACATACATAATCTTTCAATAAACGGTCCGTGGGCTTCATTCCGTATAAAATAAGGAATGATCTTAGTGGATAAAAAATATTTTAATTAGTCTTTTAATGTAGCATTGTTCGTACGAATGTATTGTAATATAGTATAACAATAATAATATCTGTGAATACTTATAGAGAAAAAATATTGTTTTCATTTCATAAATTTCAATTATTTTTTTATTTTTATGGCAATTTATATAAATAAAAAAAAGAAATTTTTATTTTTAATCAAATTCATCATATTGTATTTACGATTATTAAAATGTAATTATTTTCACTTATAAAAACAGGTATTCACTCATTATAGACGATTTTATTTATTATTAATCTCAAAGGTGTTTTTTTTTTTTTTTTAAATATTTAATTATAAATTAATATATATTGTGTAATTATATTCGTGCTTTTAAATTCTTATCTACATGACTTCGTGAAAAATATTCATTTATTTCATTGCAAATTAAATCATTCATCCAGTATTTATATTTCTTTTCACTAGAGATATTTTTTTTATAAATTACAAATACTGGTAACATTCAAGAATAAATATAATTTTAGAACAAAAAAGGAAGAAAGAAAGAAATCGTAAATCCATGTAGTCACAATTTATATGAAAAAGTCAAGACTTATCAGTAAATTTAGAAAAGTCAAGACTTATCTAAATTTATGATATTGAAAAAGTTATTTATTATATGAAAAGTCCAGACTTATCAGAATTGTTTGCAAATAAATTTTTATTGATTGTTAAAGAACATTAAGAATAGTTGGAGAAGTTATAATTTAATAGTTATAGAATTGAACTTGAAATGGCAAAAGAGGATTTTACAATATATGTTCATTGGTGATGACGGTCGTTGGAATAAGTAAGCAATATTTCACGTATGGCAACTGAAATATTTTATGTTTATTGTAGTCATTATATAATGTCTCCTTTTAATACAATACTCAGTAACGGTCTACATTAAATGCAAAAATTTAATGTAGAGCGTTTTGGCTATATAAATGACTCTTTAAAATAAGAACATTACAAGTAATTTTATCTTTGAATCGAATATTTCGCTAACAGCCATAATAAAAGGATTTACATTTTTTTACAAATCACTATCAACCATACAAACATCCTATTAACCAATCTATTTGTTTAACAGATTTAAAAACATATGTCCATTTCCTAACATAACAAAGCAGCCCAACATATTTCGATTATTTTAAAAATAAATGTATTCAACCGTAGTGAATTTCAAGGTTTACGAAAATTACATCAGTATTCAACGAAATGAGTAAAAAAATACTCCACCTTTAATATAATCGACAACAAATACTCTCATGTTTTAACATCAGGTAAGTTATCTTTGTAAATTAAGTAAGGGTTTATTTTTCCATAACGATAAAAATAACAAAAATAAATACTAGATGGCTACTTTCTTTTTATCGATGCAGTTGAAAAAAGCACTTTGCGAAATTGGAATGAAAACTTTCTTTTAAAAAAGAAATTTATTTTATGAAAGTGAGCTCTTATGATCAAACGGTTCGGCATAATTTAGTGATAATATTAAGTAAACTTGGACTCAAATATGCCAGATTAAATCGTATCTCAGAGGATTTTTCACCGTAAGATAACTTGATCTCATTAGCGAATGGGTCGCAAACTCTTTTTTGGCAAATAAATGCTTTTTATCGGTTCGTTTTAGAAAGGTATGATTTAAAGACTTCATTAACGTATGAACATTTGGATGTGGGGTTACTTTGTAAATCATATGACTGTTAATGGATCCGCTTTTGAAATTCGTTAATCCAATTTTTTTTTCATTTTAATCAAATGAATAATCGAAGCCTCTGGTGAATAAGTAAACCTTTTTAATTTCTTTTTACCAAAGGGATTGTTCGTAAAACAAAGCGTAATTTAAATCTACCACTGCAGTCTAAGTAATTTGATTGTCCTTTCTTTAAATTTTCTTTTTTTCTTTTGCAAATTAAATTTTTTTATCCTTTCATTTTATAATGAAAGACACAATTATAATTTCGTAATTAACATACTATGAAGACTTTTTTATTTGTCTTACGATTAATCTAATTTTGAACTATACACATAAAAAATAATGAGAATAAAGTGTAAATTTATTTAACTGTTTTTTTTTTTTTTGTAATTATTATTGCTTTAAATTTAATAATACTAAAATGTTCTAAAATACTTTCTTACAATAGATAACTGCACTTAAGAATTTATTATGTTTCATATTAAAGGAAAAAAATTCAAAGCAACAAATTATTATTTATAATTCTGATATAAGTGCAAAATAATTTAATTATAAACTTAAATTATTAATTATAAACTTAATTGTAATTAATAATTTAAGTTTAATAAAATAATTTAATTATAAACTTAAATTATTTTTCTTCCCGATATAAATGACTGAAAAAATTTCTAAATCAGTAAGGCATTTTTTCTTCATTTATTATACATAAATTAATTTAATTAAGATACTATTCAGAAAAATAACATAAAATAGTTCAATAGATAACTATGCAGTGAAATTTTTTTGCGTGCTATGAATATTGGAATTTTATTCGTAAAATAAAATTTTAGGTATACAGTGACAACGATTTCAGAATGACTTACAAGGGAAAATAGTATATATTATTTTGAATAAATTTTAAAAGATTTTCAATTAATTAAAAATTTATGCAATAAAATGCATTTAAAAAGAGATTATCTTTAAAAAATTTGGTTTGAAGAACAAGATACGGAAAGAATTCTAGAGCACAAAAACTCTTCTTCCTCTGGAATGTTTATGAAATGACAATTCGTTTTAAAAAAATAGCAGAAAATATTTCTGCCACTCATTGTGGCAATATAAATAAATATAAATTGTAGAAAGAGAAAAAAAAAAAAAAAAAAAAAAAATGTAATATCTAGAATTTTATAATTTTTTTTTTGTACAAAATCAAAATTTATTCATTTCTAGCGATGTATAGAACATAGTTTTTACCAATTAAATTTCGTCATTGAAGAAATATACTCAAACCTAATTTATATAAAAGTGCATAAAAATATATTTTAGTGTATAATATTTTTATCTATATTAGATTTACGATGAACTTTTTTTAGTAGTTTGTTGAGTGACTAGCGCTATGGAGCTTGGTATCACAGGTTTCGAGTTCGAGTCCCGGCAATACAATGGATGCTTGTAGTGGTTCAGAATCCACTTTAAGCCGAACTACTACCAGATACCGAACCACTATAAACATCCATGACATAGCCGGGATTCGAACTCGAAACTTGCGAACCAAAGTACTAGCCACTCCATCATCGGGTCCGATGGCCTGATATGACTGTGGAGCGTAGGGCTAACAACACTACCCAGTAAAAAGGAAAACATCGCCTGTCTCGGAATTTGTGAATAGGCAGACGGCCTTGGTCCACCATGGGGCTGTTGCGGCAATGTTGATGATCACAAAAAAAAAAAAAAAAAAAAAAAAAAAGAACAGTAGTAACTTAATTTAGTTTAACTCAACTAAATTATTTATTTATTTTATTATTTCTACACAATTTATTTATTTATTTAAGTTCTCATATCGACAATTAGAATCATACTACAGGTAAAATGTAACAGAAGTAAAGAGAAACAATATAAATTTAAATAAAGGTAAATTTCAATAAAGATGTGTATAATTATAGTAAGTAGTTTTGAGTGTTATCGCCTCCATGACAGTTTAGACTCAAATTCACAGTTGGCGTCCTCTAAACTTATGGCTTTTAAAGACAGAGATCATTCTCTCAGGATTAAATGTGCGTGTACAAAACATCTTCCACATGAAGAGCTGAATTGTGACTGACAATTTTCCATACTTTTTCAATTCCTTCTAGAAGATACAATTCTATTAATTGTCACTATTATTAGCTTTTCTTTACTTACTATTTTTCAATTCCATCTATTAGCTCACACTCTCCCAATACATATCTTGTTCATAAAATACTTTTTATTCATCCACTCAAGTTCAAATACATTTTTTGCACTTGTAGTGGATGACACTGGATGTTCTGTATTAACATCCAGTGTCAACCACTACAAGTTGTTTCAAATATTAATTAATTAATTAATTTTAGTTTTTTTAGATGTAAGTTGCATATATCTACCAATAGATGGCGCCAGATTAAAAAATGAATGAAAATTCTTTATAAAGGGCTTTTCTGCAATATAGTGAAAAAAAAGTAGGAATTGACTTTAAATTTTTTTTTTTTATATTACTTGTTTTCATACAATATACAAATGATACACAATTGCCTTAAATTTCAAACATTATCATCGCAAATCGATGGACTCTTTGTGACTTACTTTAGTGAAATACAAATATCACCGTTATAAAAAAATCTTAATTATGTAACAGATAGACAAAAATCGTTTAAGTGTGCATGCTGTGCATACTAAAATACTTTTTATAACGTTAAGTAAAATTTAAACCTATTGATCACAATATTCTCTAAGCCTTTTAAACAAAATATCCTTTTAAGTACATTACATAATCTAATGCATACTTTAGATAGTTATTTTACCTTAGCTACAGTAATTCAGTTAAGTTGGTGTTTTCTAGGTTACTTGAAAAAATATATTGATAAAATGTTGCACGAGATATTGATTGATAACATAGATACAAAAAAGGTTTTTGTAATAATAAAAGCAATATATAGTCTAAAACTATTTACACCAACTGCTGGAAAATTTTTGCCAATTTTTATGTTTGCAAGACCTAAAGTCGAGTAATTATTAAAATTTTCTTTATTTCCTATCGATATAAATGTATTTAAATTCTGTAAATGTTTCTACAATTCGTAAATGAAGATTAGGCTTCATTCGAAATAAGTTTTTAAATATTAAAAAAAGTATGTATTGAACACAAAACTATCATAATACAAAAGAAGTATGAGCATAATATCCCGATTCAGCACTTTTCAAATACAGCAATGGGAAAAATAAAAGACAAAGATAAAAGGCACTAAGCTGATGATTTTTCGAAAACGCAGACGAAAACAAAGGCTTCAAATTTCATCAACATCTCGCGTAATAACACCAGCAAAAGCCATTTTACGAATGTCATTAGCAGAGAAGTCATTTTCGCCGCCGTCGAAGTTTTCTACTGGAAATCCTTTTCAAAATAAATTATTAAAAAGTGCAAAGAAATTCAAGCCGTTGTTTTTTTTTTATAATCTATTCTTCTTAATTTTTTTTTTCCAATTTTTTCATTCTTTTTTTATTATTATTATTTTTTTCCACAATTTAAAAACACGAAATTAGAGAGTTGACGATGCAATTAAAAAGTCGCTTTCAATTTTCGAGTTTTAATGTAGAATATAAAGTCTTTACTATTTCGTTTAAAGTTTCGAATTTCGATTTTTTTTTAAACTAAGGTTTGTTTTATGATTTATTACATAAACTTTAATGGATAATGATTTCGTTCAATGCAAAATTAAATTGAATCGTATTTTTATTTTGCATAATGAAACAGAAAGGCCATTGTTTGCTGTAAGTTAAATAAAATCAATTTTCTATGAAACTAAACAATTTTAATGAAAAAACGTTTTTCAGTTTCAGGCAGAGGTATTCAAGATTGCTATTAATTTTTATACGGATAAAAAAATGCTTGCTATAGGATTGAAACTTTGTTAAAATAATTATTACTAGATTAAAACTAGAATGATATATTTTTTAAATTCTACTCATTTAAATTTTTTTTACACATTAATACAATGGCATCTTTTATATGTTTCAATGGGATTTATAAGTTTCAATTATAAATTTTAATGGAGTTTTATTTTGTATTATATAACTTTATTTGTTATTTTGTACGTGAATTAAAAAAATTATAAATGAATAAGGGAACATTTCTTTTATTTATTAAAAAATTCAACATTTTATTTTCCCATAATGCTTTGGATTAAAAATAAAATATCCATAATGCTGGCTGTTTCATTTTTTTAAATCAAGATCTAGAATAATAAAACACCTATTTCCTACGTTTAAATTTGTGTTAATGCAACATTAGAAGAATTTTATCTATAGTCTGTAATTTCTTTTTTTTTTTTACTTTTTAATCACATTACGTCATTATTATAGTAAAAATTCCTATCAGTAACATATTTTAAAAATCATTAAAGTTTTTTAAAAAAATTGCAAATACTTTTTAAATATTTTGGGTTTAGAAAAATATTTTATAAGAAATTTTGATTGAAAAAATATTTAGTAAAAATATTTAAAAAATTTTTTCGTCAAATTTATATATGGTAGTTTTTTTGTTAAGTAAAAGATAACTAACAATAAACATCATTTTATCTGTAGTCTGATTTTTCAATAAATATCATTTGCACCATTTAAAAATTTTACAAAACTAGACTATAAATAGACTTATAATATGCATTATAAATATGCATATTGAATATACAGTTAGTATGAATATTCGTCTGCTGTTTTCTGGGCGATAGCAAGCAAATATTGCAAATGAATTCCTTTCTAATAATTTTCGTAATTATAAAATTCTATCAATAATTATGGGATGCATTCAATGAAATGATGATTCACTTTTGAAATTATTAGAAAGTTTCATAAATTTTTAAGTTTACTTATTCGGTAAATGTTCTGAAATTGATCCTACTGTTTAATTTTTGTCATTTGAAAACATAGTAGCTTACATTTTTGTTTCAAGCATAAGTACTGTATCACTTTGATTCCTGAATTAAAAAAAAATGCCTACATCATAAAGAGAAACCATAATTTGCAAGGGATTTATTATATAATTTTATAGTTAAAGTATTTTTTTTATATTTATATTCATAACAATACAGTAGTATTTTTATGTAAAACTCTAAAACAATAATTAACGATAAGGAAATTTGACTATAATTTTTTATATTCTCTGAATAATCTTCAAAAATCAAATAAATAAATATTTCTAAAAGTATTATAATCATAATAATAAAAAGTAATAAAGTAGTTTTGATTTTTTCCTTTCCTTTGACATTTAGAATACAAAAACTTTTAATTTAGTCTTATTTTTATTCAATAAAAGCACATTTCTTTTTTGTAGAACAGCATTACAACGAAACAATAAAAGTACAAAAAGGTAATAAATATTAAATTTACATTGGAATTTTCAATATCTATGATAAAAACAGAATCATTAAATACAAAAATATCGCTGCATTAATGCCCTCTTCAAGAAATTCGATTTATATTTCTTGACTTAAATAAAAAAATTCAGAATAACTTGCAGCTTGCATCTATACATTCCAGATGAAGTATAATAAATATCAATGAATTATCGGCATGTCATTTAATATTGACAGTTATGTTGCCAATAACTAGCTGCAAACCTTCGAATGCGAGAAATCGTTTGACATAAATATCCAATTTAAAATAACTGCATGCCACTCTATTTGAAATTCAAAGTTATTTTTTTCGCGAAAACGTATTATTAATTTCCTGAAATAACATATCAAATATTTTCCATCCATGAAACGATATTTGGGAGGGAAAAAAAGAAAGAAAAACTAACCCGCTTATTTTTTTTTCCAATTCTTCAACTGATTCGAATTTAATGATAATAACATTTTTTAAATAAACAGTAAAATTAATTTGGCAACAATTTATAAAATTGGTTTAAAAATAATAATCATGCACACATAAAAAAAAATATTTTAAAAGTAATAAAGCAGGTAAAGAAATTTTATTTGCATTTATATTATTTTATTACGAATATTTTATTCATTTCTCTCAGTTATAAGGATATTTTGTAATAATTTATGGTTAAAAAACTAATGAGTTTATAAATGATTTACTAATTAATTCATTAAGTTTTTCATTAAACATCTGTACTATTCGAAAAAAATAAAGAATTTAAGCAATTTCAAAAAAAAAAACCCGCAAAGTTTGCTGATAGAAAATGAAATAACACAAAAACTAAAAAACTAATACGATTTAATTCTGAATAAACTAAAAAGTGAAATGTAATAATTCAAAGTAAAACTTGATTTTAAGAATAAAAATCGAATATGTATTTTTTTTCCTTTTTTTACTTGAAATAAAAGATGACTAACAAATAAAATGTTCAATTAAAAATTAAGTTTCGTTTTTAATTAGAAAAATAAAAATAATTTAGTTTTTAATTTAATTTAATTAAAGAAGGAATATTGATTATTTGATCAATCTTAAGTACAGCTTAGAAATAGTTCAGATTTTGGAAACATTTAATCTAATTAAAGATTATTAATTAGTAATAAAATGAAATATGAAAAAATTTACCATTACCATAAGCTTGTCAGTCCATTTGTATGCAAAACAAATGTTTTAAATGTATATGTAAAACCTAAGAGTTTGTGGATAAAATGTAAGAAATAAAATTAATTTTTAGAAATTGTTTAAATTTATTAAAGTTAATTTTTTAATAATTAATTTCTCTTTTATATCAATACTTTTAAATATTACAACAAGTAAAAGGCTAAATTATGGTCATCACAAATTACAAAAAATTACTTTAACTTTTAATACCGAAAATTAAAATTCATTAGTTAATGTACCTTAAACTAGCAGTGCAAATTAAACTAATAATAATTAAACGAATTTGTAACGTGTTTTAATCCTTAAATTGTTTGAAGAACACAATTTTTTTAAAAATTATTTTAACCCCAAGCATTCATCGTTATCATCAAGCGTTCATCAGAATATTAAACTACTAAAAAAACCAGAAAAATAAATTTTCACATTCTTCCTATGTAATGGCCTTGACGCAAGAAATGCTTACGCTTTAATTTTGTTTGCTGAGTAAGTATTTTTTAAATAATGATGAAAAGATGGCCTTTGTGATTGAAAAAAAATAAGTTCAACTTCTTTTTATTCTGTAGACGCCATAACATTTCCTTTTTTTATTGATGAAACTATGTGTGTTAGTTGTGTAACAAAGATGATCACATTTCATAAGGGTCTATTTATAATTTATCATTAAAAAATTATTAGAATATTTATTTTAAAAAAGTTTTCAGATTTATCATGAAAAATAAAACATGGGACGCTATCAAGCTATGATATATTACTACTCCTTTACAGACTAGAAGATCAGGTCCATTGTTATAATAGCCTCGATGCGTAATCTGGCGTGAAATCTGTGCAATGCGGATTTATGTACATACTTATTTTGTATCTGGACGATATTTATTTTTTAAAACATGTTCAATTTTAAAATTGTGTTCCATAAGGTAGATCCTGAAAAATACTTTGGAATAAACAAGCCTGTTGGATAAAACTCATATTTGTGAAACATATTAGGGTATAAATATAAAGAAAATCAATAAATAAAAATCATTAAACTCATTACTTTTGCTTTTGGTTACAACAAATATAAGAATTATCAAATTATTCTATAAAATTGTTTATAAAGTTATTTTGTACATTATTGTACATATAGTTTTAATTCATAAAATTGTTTATAAAGTTATTTTTTACATTATTGCATATATTGTTTTAATTCATTAAAATTGCTCATACAGTTGTTTATTACATTATTGTATATATTGTTTTAATTCATAAAATTGTTTACGTGCTTTATAATTATGTGAAATTATTTCATTACACATAAAAATTGAAACAGATATACGTTAGAACATATAATATGTCTCTGGTATATCTGGTATCTGTCTCTTATATATATATATATATGTGCCTTTGATAAAATGGAAAAGTTTTTGAGCCAATAAATAAGAATAAAAATAATATATGAAAGGTATTCTACATTCACTCTAGAACATTAAAAAAAAAAGATTATGATCTTCCGTTTTCAATAATGTAGAAAAGATTGAATAAAATGTTAAAACACATAAAATATTAAATAAACCTTTTAAATATTACATACTTATTTGAATATGTCTGTTTTATAAATGTAAATTGAATCCCTTTCTGTATGTATCTTTTTAATCAAAAGCTGAAGATCCTTCAAAATAGTGATACACTCATATCCATAAATTAAGGATAATTCAGAATCACACAGAAATTGAACTCTAAAATAAAATTTTCACCTGTAGAATTATCACACACATCTTGAAGAAGAATATGTAAATTACAGGAAACCACCAGATGGCGCGGATAGTACGTCACAATGACGAGAGTGTAAGAGTGGGGTATGTAAGGAATGGTGGCAAAGAAGTAAAATTGTTCACAAGCGCTTTAAAAGCCTTTCAGTGCAATAACCGCATAGTTATGGCACAAAGGAAGCATTTAGATGATTTTTTACGTGGTAGAATTATCGGACGACTGGAATGTGGAAGTACCCAGCTGGAAGTATCCGAGGAACTTGGAATCGCCCAGAGTGTCATCTCCAGGCTTTGGAAACGATTCCAAGATGATGGTAATGGGAGTAGATGTTACAGCACAGGTCGCCCCCGAGTTACAACGCCGAATGAGGACCGGTATTTAGCAGTTACTGCCAAAAGAAACAGACGGAGCACAGCATCAGACCTGTCTCGTCAGCTCTCTTCAGCTACCGGTACGACAGTTTCAAGGCAGACCGTGTACAGACGCTTAGGGCACATTGTTCTATATGCTCGTAGGCCTGTCGGATGTGTTCCACTTACCGCAACTCACTGTCACCTGCGATTAACCTGGAGTAGAGAGCATGCATTGTGGACACTGCAACAGTGGTCTGGTGTAATGTTTTCCGACGAATCCAGGTTTAGTTTGCAGTCTGAATCTCGCCGGACTTTCATATGGAGAGCGGCAGGTACCCGTTACCACCAAGAGAACACCATTGAACGACACCGTTACGGTGGTGCAGGATGGCTCGTTTGGGGAGGAATTATTCTTGGTTCCAGAACTGACCTGCATGTTCAGAGTGTAACGATGACAGGCCACATCTATCCGGATGTCATTCTGGAACAACATGTACGTTTGTTTCGGGGCGCCATGGGTGCTGAATTTCTGTTTATGGATGACAACGCCCGTCCTCACCGTGCAAACATTGTAGACGAATGCCTTCAATTGGAGGATATCACCCATATGGATTGGCCAGCATACTCACCGGACTTGAATCCAATAGAGCATGTGTGGGATATGCTTGGCCGACGAATTGCAGTCCGTCAGCCCCCTCCCACCTGTCAACCGGAACTTCGGAGGGCATTGCTTGATGAGTGGTGTAATATTCCCCAAGATCAGATTGATAATTTGATACTCAGCATGCCTAGGCATTGTAAGGCCTGTATTGCATCGTCCGGGAGACATACTCCATATTAACCATCATACTAACCACGTTATATTGTTTTTTGTAAATAGGTTCTATTTTGAAATTTGCTCCAGGGTGTAAAAATCGCAATTTTTATTAATTATGTCAAGCATATAGCATCTCTTTTGCTCTTTACCTTTTGTTTAATAAATAGAGTTTACAAATAAGTCAAATTTGTTTTGCTTCTGTCTCTGTCTTTGCCTGAACTTCATTATCCTTAATTTATGGACATGAGTGTAAAAGCATAATTTTCTTTTACAAAATTCACATGATGAGATAAGTATTTAGAAAATAATCTCTGATTTAAGTAACATTCATAACCTCAAAGAAAAATACAAAATTGGGAAAAATGAATTCTGAAATTCTGAATCACCGATTATTTTGGTAAATTGTGTAGGCTTCTATGCTAAAAATCAAACAAATAATAAGTAAGTGAAAAAAGTGGAAAAAAGTAAAACACTTAGACACACACAAACATTGAGTTTTAGAAAAACCATAAAAAAATATATCATATTTAAAAGAAATCTGTAAAATATAAATTTTCAGCAGTACTTTATTGTTTACTTTGATGAATAACATTTTTAATCCTCAATCACAAGTGTTTTTTTTTAAAAAATGGGGTACATTTGAAAAACAAAAAAGGAAAAACATTATTACTCTAAAATTAAACCGATAGATAACTACAAAAAATTTTCATATAGTAAACACAAAATAATTTACGCAAGCTTGGATAGATATCTGTTGAAAAGTTTAAAATATTCCAACAAAAATAATTTCCGAAGCATCCTCTCCCACTCAATGCCAGCGGTTAAACATTGTTAACCGAAATTATTTTAGGTTATTTTTGTTGTTACAAAAAAGAGTTCTTGTCAAATGGCCAGAAAGTAATTATTCTCGAGCAATGTTATTAAATATTCTCAAGGTATGTTATTAAAAAATATTCTCAAGCAATTTTCCACTGGAAAATATTCTCAAGTATTAGAAAATTTTCAATAAGTTTAATTTTTACATGATAAAGTAATAATTTTATACCAAAGTATTTTAATGTAATCCAAATCTGACAAATACTTCAAAAACGATTATTTTTGCTAAAATAACTGCTATTTTCAAATAAACAAACAAAAATGATTTCTATTAAAAAATAACATACTCTTTACTTGCTTAAAAAATAACTGGATTTCAAAAAACAGTCATCCCTAACAAAAACATGTAAAAATAATTTTTTTGTCCCTTAAACACAACTATTAAATGAGCTTCACGCTTCTTATTCACAAACTCAAAATTTTAACGTTGAAGATTTAACCCAATGAATTGAAATAGTTTTATTTATTTATAATACAAGGTGATTATAATTAAATTCCCACTTTCAAAATGCTGTAAAAAATAAGGAGCATTCGTCACAATGAGTTTAAATATGAACTGAAGATACTTGAAAAAAGGAGAAATGGTAAGGCACAAAAAAAAAAAAAAAAAAAAAAAAAAAAAAAAATCTAAAGTGTATTAATAGATGCCGCTCTAAGCGACACGCAGAAAGTGAATACGGCTGCCAGTGATATTTTGGAATCGAAATGACAACGTATTTATCACGAGTTGCACATTAAACCAGCTGCAATGTTCAATGTGCTTGATTGTTTCGGTTTTTTGACGGAAAAAAATAACTTCCAAGTCATTCAACAGTTGTGACACTGTTAGTGGAAAGCCCATCCACCACGGCAAGGCCATACCAAATTGGAAAGTAAAACTCAGGGACTTTTTTTTGAACCTTTTTTGACACCATACCGTTTCCCCGTTCTTCAAGTATCTTCAGTTCAAATTTGAACTCATTGTGACGAGTAGTTATTTTTTTACAGCATTTTGAAAGTGAGGCTTTAATTATAATCCCCTGTACTTTCAACAGCATAAAATAAAGTAATAATTGATTTAAAATATTCATATTTATATATTTGCTAAACATAATTAATTCATTCAACAGCTGCGACACTATTAGTGGAAAGCCCATCCATCCCTGCAAGGTCATACCAAATTGGATGGGAAAAATCGGTGGAAATGTTTTGGGAACTTTTTTTAATGCCATACCGTTTCCTTCTTTTTCAAGTATCTTCAGTTCAAATTTGAACTCATTGTGACGAGTGGTTCTTTTTTTTACAGCATTTGAAAGTGGGACTTTAATTATAATCACCCTGTACATTATTATATATAGACAGTTAAATATTCATATTTATTTATCAAACTGTCGAATTAACCGAAACAAAAATTTCCCAAATCACTTAAACTAAGATCCCAGTCAATTAATGTTTAAATATCATTTTCACAGAAAGCGATTGTAATTACAGTTATTTTTTAATTAATTCCACAGAAACAGCCATAACAAATGGCATCTACCTCTAATTAAAATAATGACAACATAAAATAATTATTTAAAAAAATTCCGACTCCTTTGCCCATTATACATATTTAATTGTATAAATTAACAATGCTTCTAGATACATCGGTTTAATAAATGCGTAGTAAATATTAGCTATCATTTTTAACAAAAGACAACAAAGAACGAATCGGTTGTTGAAGTGAACATAAATAATTAATAGAATTTTTAATGAGTTGTTGCTAAGAATGTAGGAACGAAAGGAATTTATTAAATGGATTGTATTCAAAATATTTGAATTTATTTGATCTACAGAAGCCATTGTTTAGTAACATTATAATGAATAAAGAGAAAATAAAATATTTTCTATTATCAGGCTAATTAATTGTATAATAAAAAAATTAATTAAAACAGTATATTAATATTATCGTAGTAATGGTGCTTTTTACATACAAAACAAGTAATATAAAAAAAAAAAGTCAATTCCTACTTTTTTTCCACTATATTGCAGAACGTCCTTTATAAATAAAGTTGAACTTTCCTCTTACATCTGGCGCCATCTATTATTAAATACATGCAATTTAAATCTAAAAATGACTAAAATTAATTATTTAAATTTAGTTAATGAATTAATATTTTAAAAAACTATATTAACATCAAGTGTCATCCACTACAAGTTTAAAAACATTTTTTAAAACTTGAGTGGATGAATAAAAAGTATTTTATCAACGATTGAAATTTTCAACAAGATATATATAGGGAGAGTGTGAACTAATAGTAGGAATTGAATAATTGCAGATATTTGTTATAAAATTTCTTATTCATTCTAATTTTAAATAGTAAGTAAAAAAAATAATGTTTTAATAGATAAAGCCCACTTTAATATTCAAATTTGTAACAAGTAGTGATTTTCAAAATATTTCTTAAAGTATTGAATTCAAAGCATTATAATTAATAAATTCTTGAAACAAACATTAGCTGATAGTTAATATTTGGATAGTAAAAGTTATATTTGTATCATATAAATAAGTAACACAAAATGCAATGGAGTAATAATAGGGTGGCAAGACGGGGAAATTGCCACGGGGCCTGATGTGAGCAAACAGGCTAGAAGCACATCAAAGGTCTGAGATTTATTGTTACGAAATAAAGTAAAACTTCATTAATTCTGTATTTAATGCATTTAAGTTACTAAAACGATAAATTAAAAATAGAAATGTGTATCAAGATTTTGAACGTAGTCATTTTTATGAAAAATATATCGTATCTGGTAGTAATAGTAATAGAAATAGCTACGCACGGTCAATCCCGATGCTAGGAATTCCCCAATTATTTGTTCGTGAATAAATACTGAATAAATAATTCGTGAATAAATACAAAATGAAGTATTGAATGAAAAAAAAAAGTATGAATTCCTGCTACCACCCATATGCCACTGGGACATTTTTAAATTCATTATTAGGTAATTCTCAGTTTTTGCTCCATTTTTATACAAGAAATAAAGTCTTCTCCATAAAGGAATATTTATTAATGATAAGGAATCATTTTATGTCTTCAAGATTTTCTGAAATGTGTACTGCATTTATGTTATATGTAACAATTCCTGTGACTACGGCGATCATTCTCGAAATTAAAATTGATGAAAACCTATTTAAAAATTCTATGCGACAAAATACTACGTAATTTGGCTATTCTATCCATCGAACATTCTCTGACACAAAATTTGAACCTTTATGGCGTCATTGACACTTTTGTCGATCAGAAAGCCCCCCAAAAAAAAAAAAGAAATTTGAATTAAAAACCGGTAATTAAATTAAAATTTCATAGTATCAACCAAGCATAATACGTCTTTTAGGTAGTACTAGTACATTTTTAAAAAGAAAATACCATGCTGATACTTTGCATTGAAGGCATTCGAAAAAAATTGTCACTAGCCTCAGATGGTATTGTTAAGTCATTGATATAATGAAACATAGAATAATACTGGAACGTTATTGATAAAGCCATAGTTTACAATACTATTAAATGCCTTAAATAAAATATTTTCTAACATTAGAAAAATTTTTTTTTTTTTTTTTTTTGCTAAACTAAATATATGAGTATTTCAATATTAAATACACTTTTATGTTGTTTATTAAAATCAAATAATTTCATTTTTAAACTAAAACTATTTAATATCTTACAAAGCATTTTTTTTCCACATGCATGCATTATTTCATAAACAATTGTGAAATCTCCTTTGTTTCCATAGTTTCTATACGTACTTCATTGTCAGGCTTATAGATAACATAATGCTTGTGAAAAACATTTTAATAAAACACATGAGATAAACACTTTTAGAACTCTATTAAATGCAAGTATGCTTTAACAATAAAAAAAGGTTTAATAAATTTAATTTTAAAAAATTGACATCATGTCATTTGTCTTTCCTGTTAAACATTCATAAAAAATTTTAATTTGTTTCTTTTGTTTTCAATAAATATACTTTCAATTTTAAAAAAACAATTTCATTTATTAACTGAAGCTATTTAATATTTTACAAAGCATTATTATTTCCACATGCATACATTATTTCTTAAACCATTTTGAATTATCCTTTTTTTCCATACTTTCCATAATCAGTTAAACATTTTTAGAACTTTATTAAATGCAAATAAACGAAATTAAAAATAAAAAAATAAAATGTTTTCATAAATTTAATTTAAAAAAATGTACACCATGTCACTTGTCTTTTCAGTTAAACATTCCATACATCTGCTGCAAGATACATTTGTTTTTCTTTCTTTTGAGTATTTCAATATTAAATACACTTTTATGTCATTGAATAAAATTAAACAATTTTAAATTAACAACAACAACAACAAAAAGGATTTATAAATTTAATTTAAAAAATTGACATCATATCATTTTTCTTTCCTGTTAAACATTCCACACATCTGTTGCAAGATAGTACATTTGTTTTTCTTTCTTGAAAAATGACTTTCTTTTCATTAAAAGAAGTGCAAGGCACTTGTCAGAATTTCTAATTTCACGGTTATCCTACGTTATTGAATAAGTTTAATACCACTATGATTAAGTTGTCTGAAAAAAGTTTCAGTTTTATTTTTAAATTTCCACCCAGTAAACTGAAATAAAAGAATGGTACAAAAATACTTAAACCTTTTCTCTTTATGTAATCTTTCTCGAAATAAATGCGAGATTCAATCCACTTGGTGGAAACACTTTCCTTCCGTTTTGATTAAGGTTAAGTTGTTAATTTTCCGCTGAAATTGCAAAAAAGAAAAATCTTTGGAATTAAATTGTACTCGAGAATTGCTCGGATGCACAAGGAAATGAAATGATTTCTTGAGCTGTGAAGGAAAGCTTGAAAACAAAAGCTGTGATTAAAGAAGAATTGTACTGACAAACTGCGTTTTCAATAAACGAGTTTATAAACCTCTGCATCTCTTCAAGACAAATTTTTAAACAAATAAATTTTCTATTTGTGTGCAAATAGAAATATTAATTCCCATTGTATTGTATTTTTTAACAATTTAAAAATTATCTTATTCAATTCTCTGAATAATTAAAAGCATACACATTTAAAAAAAATCTAATTTAAAATTAAGATTTTAAAAAAATGATTATATTAACAAAATTAAAATGATGAAATTATCGTATTTTGAATTTATTTTATTTAATTTCAAGAAAGTTTTTATTTACTAACTACTTCGATATATGTTATTATTGTATTTCTTATATATTTTTTTTTAAATTAAAAACTACTGCCTAAGTATCAACTTACATTCGAGACATTAAAATATAATAAATAAATATAATAAGTGCTCGAATGTAATTGAAATATTGAATTTCAAAAAAAAAAAAAAAAAATTAATTAAAACATAATCGAAATATTTGCTTTTGTTATACAGAATATTTTTTTATTTTATTGTTATGACGCATTTTCATATTCTGTAATTCAATAATAAATATATATATTTTTTAACAACCGTGGCTCTAATATTCTAGATAAAAAGATTCATCTGCATTGGCTACAAAAAAATTCAAAACAGAAACAGGTGTTTATTAGATTAATAATGCAGTTCTGCAATCACAAACCTAAATATAGAATAGAATTAGATTTTAATAGAATATAATTATGTTATTTATTTATCTTCAAACCACATTTGCGAGAATCTTTTCTTTTTTATATTGCTGAATAATTCTTAATTTGCATTGCATAAACAGAAGTGTATATCATCATATAAATTTTTTTTTCATTTGCTCTGTATCATTATATGGAATTTTTAACATATTATGTAACATATAAAGGTGAAGATTTTTCCATAAGGAAAAATGTTTCTAATATTTGCAACTCATAAACAACGATATCGAGTGCATTGATCATTTTTATATTTTATGCCGGTTTTACATTAAAAGTTAATGCTAACATAATATATATGTGATATTATTTTCCATTAAAAACCTATATTATTTTCTATACAATTATTACATATTATTTTATTTATATATATTTATTATTATATATCCACGTGTATTGCAAGATTAAAATAAAATGGAATGTGAAATATTCTACAAAAATTTAGTGGTTATTTTTTAACAATTTAAAAAATTATATTACTTAAAATTCTAAGTATTTCTCTGAATTCCTTATAATTAAAATTATTACACAGTTAAAAAAATCTAATTTAAAATTAAGATTCAAAAGTTATTTTATTAGCAAAATTATGATTAAACAAAACTTGATAAAATGATCGTATTTTAGATTTATTTTATTTAATTTCAAGAAAGTTCTTATTTTATAACTACTTCGATATATAAAACTTCTTCCATTTTATTTTTTTTAAATTAAAAACTTCTGTTTAAGTACCAATTTACATTCGAGACTTTAAAATATAATACATTAATATGCATGCTCTAAAGTAATTGAAAGAAATTAATTAAAACACAACAGAAATATTTATTTATATTATTCTTTTTTCTATCATCACAGTACTTCATTTTTCGTATTCTGTAATTCAATAGTAAATATATATTTTTTTAAAACTGTGAGTCTCTTTTCTTGATAAAGGATTCATCTGCCTTTGAAAGAAAAAAAAATATTCAAAACGGAAACAGGTGTTCCTAAGATTACTAATACTGCTCGGAATCATAAATCTAAATATAGAATTATGTTCTTTATTTATCTTCAATAGCTGAATAATTCTTAATTTGCTTCGAATAAACAGTAGTGTATAATATGTGCAGATATATTCTTTTTTCATTTGTTCTGTATCACATTAGGTTGATTTTTTAACATATTATTTAACACAAAAAGGTGAACATTTTTCCATAGGGAAAAATGCTTTCTATTATTTGCATCTAATAAACAACGCTATTACGTACATTTATCATTATTTTATGTCTGCTTTATATTAAAAACTAATGCAGACAAGTAAAGTAACTAACAACATAATCTTTATTATTTCTTTATTTTTACTCATATCAGTGCGATGTCAGTAAAGTTTAAATGACTTAAATGAACACAATGTAAATATATTATTTTCCATATATTTATTATATATTATTTTATTTATATATACTTAGTATTATATATCCAGATTTATTACATTACCTTCTGTGCAAATGGAGTGTGAAATATTCTACAAAACTGAAGTAGTTATTTTTTGTATTATTATTTTTTTAATATATCTCAATCCTATAAATGCTGATAACACCAAAATGTAACCGAAATTTTTATATTTTTAAAAAATTTATTTTAATAATGTTCAAGTAAAAAAAAATATTTTACAAACTTTTTGTTTTTCATAAATTGATAGCTAAACGAAAATTCCATGCTATGGATTTTTAACAAATATAGAATAAATAATAATTCATTTTGCAATATTTAATGTACATGTTTTTATTCCAAAACTAAAAATAGTAATAAATTTGTAATGATTAAACTGTAAAATAGAGCAATGATTACGCATTCATTTCAGCACAAAAATATCCGAAGAGCATAGCAGGATTTTTGCATTAAATGAATACATAATCATTGCAATTTATTATAGTTTAATGAACCATAATTCAATATGAATCAAAGTTAGGTCTATGAACTAAACATAAACTACTTTAAATAACTTATTTTATAGGAATTCAAATAATGAAAATAGTTATCTTCTAAAATATTAAAATAATTTTTATACTTTAAAAGGAGGTATAGTCTATTTATACAAACTACTTACGAATAATAATGCATTGGAATAGTTTTCCAACAACTTCACTTTCAACATATTAATTTTGCTGTTTTATTCTTTCACAGAGGTAGAAGAATGTAAGTGATAATTATCGCGAAAATTTAGAGACACATAAATAGTAATAATTATCTCAGTATCAGTACATTAACTACATTTATTAGAATCACGTTTCATAATAATTATTTCATGTACGTGTATTATATGTACGTGTGTGTATGCTCCAGCATAATGTAAAAACTATGATACTAAGAAGTTTAATTTTTTTTTCTTTCTATTTGTTATTTCTTTCGAAATTTTCGTAGCCAAAGATAAAAAAGAAATATCATTAATTTTTTAATTAAATAAAAACTTTGTTTTTGTATAACCATTAGATTTTCACGCCACCAGATGGCGTCAGCCTCAAAAACTGACTGACAGCTTAAATTAAGTTATTTTAAAAAATGAGGCAGAAAATTCACAGTATTAGATTTTAAACTATGTTCCAAATTAATAATATTATATTCTTTAAAAAAATCTAACAGATTAAAGATCAAAGCCGAAAAAAAAAAAAATATATATTAGAAATTCTCAGATAAGAATGATTGCTTTATTTAGCCAATTTATATTATGTAAAGTCAGTTATTTAAAATCTAACAACTTTAAATTGACACAAATATTTATTCCTACTTAGTATTCCTATTTCCTATTTATATCTATTAAAATGTCCCTCAAAAAGTTTTATTTACTGTAATCATCTATCGCGGATCATATGCTAATCGTAATATAATTAATTTATACTTTAATTTATTATTTGCATACATATAAATGTCAGATATAAGTAGAAATCAATAAAATTAAAGATATTAATTTTTGTTTCTTTTTCAAATTCATAAACTCAAGAAATAAAGCCTACTGACCTACAAATGGTCTGTCGTTCCCTGATTAACAGCCTATGGCCTAGTTTGACTTGGGGCTAAAAGCCTTATCAAAGGGCTTGTTTCGTTAACTTCAACGTGAAACAAATCGCAATTTTCCTTCAAATAAAGAATTCATCGTTGTGCGCTACATATTCTACTATGTTCTATATATTCTAAGTAATTCAACTGAATAGAGCCTTCTATCCCCATATCGCGAAAAAAAAAAAAAAAAAAAAAAAAAACACCTACAGTTTTGTGGTTACGCTACTTTTTTTAAAGCAAACTAATTTATTAATTCATGCACATCGCAAATTTATTGTTTGAGTGTCAAGGCCGATTTCTTTCATACCGAAGAAAATAAGCTTGTGTAATATTTGTTCAGGCACCTGATGGCAGAGTGACTAGCACTCTGGCACAAGTTTCGAGTTGAGTCCCAGCGGTGTCAAGGATGTTTGTAGTGGTTCGGAATCCACTTTAAACCATAGGACCAGATCTAATATGACCGTTAAACATATAGCTGGCAAACCTATCCCGTAAAAACAAAACGTCTCCTGTCCAGAAATCTGCCAGTAGGAAACAGTCTTGGGGATGTCGCGCCACGGATGATGATGAATATTTGTTTAAGGTAATCAAGTTCAAAATTCAAAATCAAATGGAATTGAGAATTCTTGTGTCTGCGAAGAAATTTGGACGTTAAATCTGGAAATTCAATAAAATTGTTTTAAAATGTGCCTCAAGACGCTGTCTCCAAATTTGTACGCTCCAGTTTGTGTCGTCACATTGTAAGTATCACATAAAAGGTCACGCCCTGAAGTATCCTATTTAATGTCACATAATTACAATTACAGGATTAAGTTGTCGATATTTGAAAATTAGTGTGATAGAATAACAATCAAGTAGGTTAACAAATGAATAACAATCAATTATTTTTCTGAAAAAAATTAGTGCATGGCATTTAAAAATTAAAGGAATACAATGAGTATGAAGTAGGTTCATTGTATCATATTTTTCTAAAATAAAAAAAATATACAAAAGAAACGTAAAACTAATCTCTCTCAAAATATCTACTAATATTACCTTAAATTTATGTTGTCATATTATTCTCAAAAATCGATTCAATTAAGGTACCAAGCCATATGCAATTTTTAATACCGGCGCGTCAGAAACTAAAGCTAAAATCATCTTCTAAACGAGCTATAATCTCAGCTATAATTAGTATGGAAAAAATAAAGAAAAGTCAAAGAAAATACAAAAGATAACATTGATATATAACACAACAGCCATAAAGTTAATGAATAACAATAAAAAAAAAAAACTTTGCAAACTGAGATAAAATTGTGAAAAATGGGAGTTTGATAATCTTTTTTTTATCTCCTTCAAAAAAGAGGAAAAAAAAAAACACTTTGAGATTTTAAATCCCAATCTATTAGAACAAGAAAATATTAGCGGAAAGTTGTAACAATCTTTAAAAGTAAACAATAATAATAATTATAATAACAATTTCATGTTTTTGATAAAACTATTAAGAACAATGTTACATATCTACAGACATCCTGGTTCTGAAAATCATTTTTAGTCGTAATAAATTGTAAAGTATTTTATATATTATCTCAACAGATGTTACGCATTAAATAAAATGACCCTATGCTAACAGGATGTGAAGGTGTGTGTTACAACACAAGTTTTATTTAAAATATTAAAATTTAGAATGTTATCATTTATGCATAGGAAGATCATTATAAGATCTAATAGTTACAACAAAATTTTTTATACTTTTTAATACCAAAACAGGTGTTTTAAATGATCACTTAATATTTATCATATCTTAAATATCTTTTCAGATAGTTTGGAATATTCACATATAACGATAACATCATGTCAATATATCGCCTGTGTTGTCTACGATTATCTAAGTAAATATTTAAACTAAAATTCTAAAGAGTAATAATATGTTTTGTGTAGCAGATGGTGAAATTTAAATTTCAAAAAGATTTAAATTTTTCGGAAGGAAAAAATAATAGAATAATTTAATAAAATATTAAAAACAATAAAATAAACTGTGAAATATTATTAAAATGTATTTCTTTGATATATAAAAAGGTTTCATAATTTTTTTGTAAATCTTCACTCGTTTCGATTAACTAAATGCAAGCTAAATATGCATTTATAATGTTATACAAAAAAAAAAATAATAATAAAAGTACTCCATTTGTAGTCTGCAGGTTGGACAAACAGATTGCACTGGGAGTGCTTGGGTTGAACTACTTGAGGCACAGACGCAATAACACACAGTTGTATTTACACACGCACAAACACCACACACATAAAATTAAACTTATAATTTGTAACAAAATATAACAAATAATTATAGATTTGTGGAAAGATTCTACTTCTAAGTCGAAAACCCGATGCTCAGCTACGAGTAGGGTGCGCGGAATATACTTCTTCTCCGGATAAGAGTCTATAGACCAAAAAATACACAGGTTTGTACTAAATATATTTCTTCTCATGATGAAACACTATAAACTAAGCATTTCTCACCGAGAAAGATGAGCTGTGAGCAAGTTGTGCTGTACTTTCTCTCGGGTGAGAGTCTCGAGGCCTACTGACTATTTCTCCTAAATGCCACAAGGGGTGTCCATGACAGTGAGTAGTAGAAATTATGGTTACAGTCCTAGAGTACAATATTTACTCTAGGAATATTTTATATTGTATACATTTAAATTTTCATTTTTTTTTTTATATTTTATTCATAGTAAAAATTTTTAAAAGTTCACTCTCAAAAGCATACATAAATCTTAAATTCTAAATATTGTTTTTATTTAAAGCTACACATAAAGTTTCATGGAAATTAATTCACAAATAAAAATCTTTACAAAAAAATTTATAAAATAAAGAATTAACTGTTAAAGTACTTTATAAATATCGAACAAATTTATTTTATGTTACATCTGCAGTAATTTTACACATTCTGTTGTAAATATTTTATCGTATAAAACCCAAAAGTGAAAGAAAAACTATTTTAAAACCTTCACTAAATCTAAGGTTAACCACTTTGTAGTATAACACAAAAGGATGCAAAATAAATAAATTTCAATATATTTTATACCCTAATACATTTTTGATACCTGCTCTGTAATAGTAAACAAAATATTGAGAAAATGCTCGCAATTTTGAATAATCTTCTTGCCTCATATTTATACTAACTATTCCTTACGACGCTTGGATTTTATATAACAGCTAATGGAAAATATCTTGGAGGTATGAGGAGTTTATTCAATATTTCAAAAGGATTTAGGAATACAAAATTTTAAAGGAGCTATAACATTATGCATATTATTCCAGCTTATAATATAAAATACCATAGTTCTAAAAAGTATATTAAAAGTAATTCATGGTAAAATGTATCAGACTAAAATTTAAATATTTAAATGTGAATTTCTGAGATGAATATAATTAGAATAAAATAATTAAATTAAATATGTATTTATGGAAATATTGTTTAATACAAAATATTAACTACAGGGTGGTTGTAAAATAACTTTGCTTGTGGTTGCCTTTGCTAAAACAGGCTTCAATCTCTAATCTTGGAGGTGGCATGGACGTTTGTTAGTGGTTCGGAATCGGAGCCTGAATGGCTGAGTGTCTAGTGCTCTGGCGCTCGGTGCCCCAGGCTGTGCCATGGGTATTTGTAGTGGTTCAAAATCCTTTTTAAATCGTAAGTCCCGGTCTCATATGATTGTAGAGCGTCACAGAGCCTAATCAGACTTCTCACCCACACTATTTCCAAACTGAATAGGGGTAACTCAGCTCTAGGTACAGTGATGTGGTATGGTGTAGTACTAGTAGTGGTTCGGAATCCACATTAAACTGTAGATCCCGGTCTAATTAGCCTAAAGTTGGCAAATAAATGACCTCAAAGCAACAAACCAAACTTGTTTGGAGGCATCTGCAGCTAAAACTAATGAAAAGAAAGAAAACAAATTTCATATGCAGAGTGGAAGACATGATGAGATGATTTCAGCAAAAAAAGTAACAAAAGGCACAAATAGATTTTTGCACTGCTGTCACGTACGTACTTTGACCTTTGCATAAGCTATATAGATTTTTTCGTATTTCCTAGTGTTTACGCGCAACAGGTCCTATAACCTGAACCGTTATTGGTGAGAAATGTCGGCCATATGTATTTTTTTTTACAATAATTGACTTTGTTTAATTTCCAATATCTCCAAAATCCCCTATGAACTAGGAAATTTGAAAAATTCACAGAGATTGCGGAAATGTCATAGTGCGTACGTGACGGCAGCGCCAAAATCTCCCTCTATCGGCGACTTTTGGTACTTTTTACGGAATTCATCTCCCCTTGTCTTCTACAATCTGCATATGAAATTTGGTTTCATTCTGTTTATTAGTTTTAGCTTCAGATTCCTCCAAACAGGGGAAAGTTATTTTATGGCCACCATGTGTAATACATAAAATATAAACAAGGATAATAGGAATAGATGGAGTTTATAAGCACATACAGAATATGCATTTTAAAAAATGTTAATTTTAAAATTTGCAAACTACTTTAAGAATATACAAAATTGAATTAAATATCAAATAATCCTATTATAGAATCAAGGTTCCTAGATGGAAATACATCTAATTATATGAAAAGCGTGTGATTTTTAAATATAGTCTAAGATGAATTTCAATTCAATGAATACTGGCAAGTTATATAATATATATGGCAAGTATAATGCGTTTATAATTATATTACGAAAACTTCACGTATGTTAGAAAAAAATGTAATTTTAATCAAACAATTTAAACAATAAGTATTTGAAAAATAACTAAAATAAAAAATCTTTTACACTAAATTACGAAACGAAAAACCTAAAACGCCAAATGCACATTTAATGACAAAGCTCGTCAGAAATTTAGTGCACATAACGATTTGGTGCATGTTCGCACAACCAAGTTTCAAGAAAAATTAAGAATCAAGTGTCAAGAAAATTACTAGAAACCAACAAATCTTTTAGAAAATTCAAACCTTCTACTACCAACAGGTTTTGCCAGGTTTTTGCATCATCTTGAATTGAGGAAGCATCTACGGTTGTTGTGAATTATATTAACAGTGAGTAGCAGTAGTTGTGAGTTACTGGCCTCATGCAATAAAATTGTTGTTTATTTAAATTTTGCTGCACTATTAACTAGTTTTTGCATATTTTTCTTTTGTTTCGCTTTTATATACCATATAGAATTAAGAGTTTTAATAAAACTGGATTTCTTAAAGTTAATTGTACAGCTTGAAATATGATGAATCCGGATTTGGTAACATAATATTAACGAAAATTCGAGTGATTCATGTATAGAGCATTGATAATAACGGTTTTTGCCTTCATTTATATATAATTATTTAATACTTTATATATCAAATTTCTAAGTGTGAAATATGTTCATTTATATTTAACTATTTAATCATGTAATATAATTTAAAAAATATGTAAAACTTGTATCTTCTCGGATACTTATTGTCAGTCTCTAATTTATGGATAATGAGAGTGAGATTCTCACTAACGATTATGCAATATCTGCCGAGACGATATCAGCTGGTTGGTTCAGTGTTTTATGGCCAGAACTGATCATGTTACGCCAAACAACGACCAACTTGGCTATATTTTGAGACAGGGGGCATGAATGGCCGGGTGGCTAGCGCTCTGGGGCTCGGTAACCAAACCACTACAAACATCCTAGCCGTGCCATGGATGTTTGCAGTGGTTCGGAATCCACTTTAAATCGTAGGTCCCGGTTGAACATGAACGTAGAGCATTGAGAGGGTATTGTTACTCCACGTCCGTAGTTTATGTTCAAGCTACACGCACCTCCTGAGTAGTGCTAAGTGAGTAACGTCGGTGCAGCGCTTGCCTTAAGGTATAAAACACAACTGTCTAAATGTTTGCCAGTGCATTAGAAAAAAAAAATATTTTGAGACAAGTCATTTATCTTCGACAATGAGTTACAATGTATATAATGTTTAAAAGAAATATTCTCAGTTATAATTTTACTAAATACAAATTTAAGTATACTTCCGTCATTGAGTTAAAGCCTTAGTTCGTTTATTTAATAAAATCCAAAAGTACTACAAGGGAAAATAAACCTTTTTAGATTTTTTTCTTTTACTTACGACCTAAACATTTTAAATTTAATTTTAGGAAGAAATATACCAAACTATACTATATTATGATTAAAAAAAATTCATAATATACGTTATATTACAGATATTATAGACTTTCTAACTCTCTGAAGAAAAATAATGTATTTTCTATACATACTAGATGACCTTTGAATTACATTATACGTTTCGATGCAGGGATATTATTTTTTTTTTAGGTCGCGCAAGGATTTTTCAGAAAAGTCTGAAAATATGTATAAAAACGCAATATCTGTGGAATTCGCCTTGGACAAACAGCAACCTTTCGTGAAAAAGGTCGAAATCCCAAAGAAACTAAAGACTTTAGATTCTCCATATGTTTCTTTTTTAGTCTTTCTTTTTCGCGATGATCTAAGATTTTGTCAAACTTTTTTTTCCACATTATATATATATATTTTCTTTTTTCCCAAAATGCACCGTTCTCAAGAGAGTTGAGTTCCCCGTTTGCGAAATTCTGGGACTTCTCTTCAGAGATTTTAATTCCTGCTGTTTGCTAAAAGGCTTTTAGTTTTATGAAACCTCAAGGCACAATTCCGTAAGGATTTATAAATAATCCAATCATTTAAAAGAAAAAAACTACGATGAGTTAAGTTTTATTACAATTCTAAAGTCAATCTTTTTTTAATATATCAAAGTACTTTATAATAGATTTATAAAAAGGAAAGTATAAGTATATTAAATGCAATTTTAGTAATCTTTAATAGATTACTCACTATTTTTTCCTTTATAGTTAAAAGAACCTGAGTTAAGGATTACGGAAAGATAACGGATAAGGATTATAGCCTGTTTAAAACTAATTTTATTAAAGTAATATGAATGCCATCTGCCAGTAAGCAGATGACCTTAGCCCTCCATGTTGTTGTTGCGTCAATGAGGATGATGATTATGAAGAAGAAGATGATGATGATTATGATGATGATGAATGCCTGTCATTTATGCTTACATGGTTGATATGGTGTTCAGGCGTAACTCATGCTGACAAGCAACCTAGAGAACGAAGGTTTAAATTCCCAATATACGTTGTTCATAGTGTAAAATAAAATTTTTGCTTAATAAACTTCTTTTAGATAATATTTTATTTCAATTGGAGGAAAAAAACAAATCTTCTTACGATGCCAATATAGTTTTTTATCTGTAGTAAATTTGCATAAAGCTTAAATCACGAAGTAGTTACGAGCATATTAAAATAAAATTTAATTTATGAGATCCAAAATTAAATTTATTTTTTAAATTTAAATAAATAATATTGTAATCTATTTTTTATTAATTGGCAATGAAACCAAAAGGCCACACACTCAAATTGATATTAGAAATATTCACTTAAAAGTAATATACGTTCAAGAAGTTTGTACACGTTAATCTATGTTCATGCATTTATAAGAGACATCAATAATTGCTCGTAACAATCTGAACAGAATATATTTGGATATCTTGATATTTTCATATTATGCAGTATTTATTCTTTGTAGTATATTGTGAACTTTGTATTCTCCATTAGAAAAACTGTATGGGAAACTATAGTACAGATGTTTATTCGATAAAAAAAAAAGTAAACCTGCAGATGAATTTGAAAGGGCGGCTATTCAAAACAAGCATGATGTTGCTAGGCAATATCATACATATATCATACATAAATTACTGTATATCTTTCTTAGATCCGAGTTTAGGCTTATCCATCAACATCAATGTCAAGTCATTTGCTTACTATGCAACTGGTGCTTCGCTACTAATTGTGTGAATTGAAGTTTGTATCATTGTGAATAAAATGTATCGTATGTTTTCAAATTATAAATAATGCCTTATTATGGACTTGAAGACAGATCTATTCCAAGATATAAGTGGTAAATTTTGCAATATGTGATTTGAATTGATATTCAAAAGAATCTTACAGTCTGAGGCTGGGTTGCACATGACTGCCCATAATTCAAAACACTAAACACGCGATCTTTAGAATACAACACTTTTTTATTTTTATGGACATGATACTATAACAAGATGTCATAGTGCTTGCTTGTTCAATGGTACAGACTTTTGTATCGTACAATAAGCAGAGTTAACGAACCAATGATAGTTTAACCAATGATAGTTAACGAGTCAAAAATAGTTTATTACTGATTTTAAGATCCGTTTGAGTAACAGTATGTCATGACCATTACCTTACTTGTAATTTTGTTTCTTTTTTTCTGAATATACTATACATATGGAGTTAGGTTTAATTCAGTGAAAGTAAATTACATAACATTTGTCATATACCATGAAAAAATTTATAATATATATATATATATATATGGAAATATAATGCAGAATTTGCAAATAAATATAATATTTGTAATTTTATATTTTCTTTAAATAGAAAAATTTTATAATCTATCAGATTAATTTATGTCTCTAAGTGCCAAAAAAATTAGACAGCAAAGATTTGAAAGATGAAACTATTTATACTGCTAAAAATAACTAACTAACAAATAACTACTACTTTTAGCTATTAAAATATAAAATCTAAGACTTTTATTGCACTTTCAATAACTTTTTAATATTCAAAATTCAAAATTACAGTAGTGGCGGAATTTGCAATGAAATAGTCCCTTTTCAAAGATTAAATATTATCGGATTTTTATAAAAGGAAAGATTTATAGAACCCGAGATTTTACTGCATATCCATAAAAGGATTTCGAATTTTCAAATTTCTTGCCACTAAATTGTTTTTTATTCATCAGTTTATGAGATGAAACAGTAGACAAAGTGCATATTTTGTTATAAGTTTAATTGATAGTAATTTATAACTAAAAGAATTACTACCTATAAAAACATTTATCTATTGAAAGTTAACTAAGTTAAAATGATTGTTTAAAAGTTGATTGTACGAATGTTCATTATTGGTGGTGTGTTCCAACATGTATGTTGTAATTAAATTACACTCCAGGACAGTGGAGTTAGTTAAAATAAATCCATCTGAATATAGGAGAAATCTCCCAAATCTAGCTGAATATTTGAAACGCACCAAACAATTCACTTGTCCATGCGAGATGCTTACAGCTGCTACCATAATTGCCATCGAGCTAGTAAAATTTGGACACTGTCTATAGACGAGCCAGTATCAACGGCTCATGTGAAATGTATTTTGTTAAACATATAATTGTTATCTTGCAGGAAATGCTTTTTGCAGACTTTGTATTAACTTACGAAATCGAGTTAATGTCTTACCTACAAATTTCTTCAAGTCGTCAAACCAGTTACGTTTTACAATGTTTATAGCTATTTCAGAATAATATGACAATCTCTTATCACTATTCGCACTAAAGATATTATTATTATTATTTTCATTTTCATTGTGGCGAGCGACAATAAAAAAAAATGGTGGAATGTTTTACATATGGTTTATGTAAAACTTTTTAAAATGTTTAAAAAGAATGGAATGTTTTACATATTTAAAAAAAGTAATTTTCTTTTAATTTTTAAAAATTTAAAAAAAATGTTGAGTTAAAATTCATTTTAAAGTTACTAAATGCAAGGAAATTGCGATTGGATTATATATGAACAAGCGATAACTGCTACTTATTCATATAGAACAATAAACATGTTCGTGCAACTTATACCTGACCGTGGTGTAAGCACGATCCAATAATTAAAGCGGTGGGTCTGAGCGACAAAGGTGCGAATGTCTGTATCGTAAAGATCAGAAGAAACCAGCAGCAAACTCCTCTAAACCAGGGGTCTCCAAACTTTCCAGCCTTAGGGCCATATTGGTTACTCCAGTAAATACCGAGGGCCAAAACCGTTTTTCGTTTTTCTGCCATTATCTATAATTTCTAGACTAGTCGCCGAGTACGCGCTCTGAGCGAGCATACGCTTGCTAAATTAGCTGGTTCAATTACTACAATTACTATTGTGTGTATCGATACGACCGTGACACTTGGCGTGGTTAAAAGCTGAAATAGGTAGGTATAACTACCGAGGATGACCGCGGAATGTTCACTAATTTATAATATTAGTGAGATTCATTTCAATTATTTGTTAGTTATTATACTTGTCATTAAGCTTTACCTAGCAAGTCAATAAAACCGAGTTATTATCATTCTGTGTTTTTTTTTATCCAACTTATTACAGCAACAATAAGCTATTTGCTGTCGCGAGCCGTAGAATGGAGACCCCTGCTCTAAACTAAGCTGATTATATAAATTGTTTATAGGGCAAAAAATCATTTAAATCTTCTAGATTGTTTTTTTATAAAAAAAAAATAATAATTGAGATATGGGAACATGATTAATAATGTCAGCAAACTGGTTAAATTCACATTTCATAATACGAATTCCTTTAATCAATTTAATTTTTGTTTTCGTTACAAAAATTTACGTAACATAACTGTTGTTGTTGTCGTGTCCCTCATAGAAGGAGGGAAGAGGGATCCAGCTTCTGTTCTGACTGCGCACCCGTAGGTAGAAGTCTGACTTCTGCTCCGTGTCGCTATTACAGTCATAGGAGACCGAGACCTGCGGCTTAAAGGGGATTCCGAACCACTACAAACATCCATGGCACCGCCGGGACTCGAACCCGAAACCTGTGGCGCCGAGCTCCAGACACGCGGCCATTCAGGCCCACGTAACATAACTGTAATTGATATTTGCTTGATTGAAGTTTTGCGAAACAAATTGCGTGTTTAACGCGATATTTTAAAGTCTGACACTGTCAATTTTTTTAGTTAACTATAATGGTGGAGCAAGGTAAATTTCACAATGGAATGGTTACGATTTCTATGCATAAAAAGGTATAAACACATTTTATTTCAATATGTGAACAATTTTAAAATACAGTGAATCAATTTATTTATTATGAAAATTATTATACTTTGTCAAAGTTGAAGTACAGTTAAAAATATATTTTCTTGTAATAAAAACGAAATTCACAAAAAAAAACACATTTCATAATCAATATATTTATCATGAAAATTATTATACTTTGTCAAAGTTGAAGTACAGCTAAAAAAATTTTTTCTTGTAATAAAAACGAAATTCACAAAAAAAAAACACATTTCATAATATGAATTCCTTCTTTCAATTTAACTTTTTTTTTTCGTTACATAAGTTTTTAACTGTAACTGTAATTGATATTTGCTTGATTGAAGTTTAGCGAAACACATTGCTTGTTTGACGCGATTTTAAAGTCTGAAATTCTCAATTTTTTTTAGTTAATTATATTGGTGGTGCAAGGTAAACTTCACAATTGATTTATTATGGTTTCTACCCATAAAAAGGTATAAACCCATTTGATTTATATATGTGGACAATCCTATAATATAGTGAATCAATATATTTATTATGAAAATTATTATACTTTGTCAAGTTGAAGTACAGCCAAAAATATTTTTTTTTTGTAATAAAAACGAAAATACCTTAATAAAAATTAAATTTTCTTATCCCCATTTAATTTTTGCAAAACAGAGCAATTACCTTATTTTATAAATTGATTTTAAGGAAGCAATTTACTAAGGTTTAACTTCAATAAAAGTTAAAACGATTATGATATAAAAATATAACGTTAAAATATTTAGTACTTACGATGTTCTTGCGAAATTAATACTCTTTTCTTCACAAAAGCTTCTGTAATCAAAAATATATTTATTTCACCGCTTAACTAATTTATTTTGGCTTTTATTCATATAAATTTATTGCTTTTTATTTTGGTTTTTATTCATATACATAATAAGTATATGAAAGTACATGAATTTTATTAAGTACTTAATCATGCATTTATTATGTTAGCATGTTAGAGTTAAAAAACGAAAAACGAATTAATTAGAAAATAAAAGAACTGTTTAAAAGATTACACAAAAATAATGAATTTTTGTTTTAATGATAAAAACAATTTTAGTTATAAATAATAATCAAAATACAAATAATTCACAATAAAAGAATTAAATTAAAGATTTTAAAATTAATTAATTAATGATATGTTTTAAATCACAAAAAGCAAATATAAAGCAATATAATTGGATATAATAAAAATAGCATAATTTTATATTTTAAAATACATTTGGATTTTATTCAAGCAGTCTTGAATATATAATACACAATATATTCTTCATTGAAAAACGTTAAAATCGTTTAACAAAAAAATGCGTTTTGCGAATAGTGTAAGAAACAAATTTCAAATTAATAACAATTATTATTATTTAAAATTTATATTTTGGGTAAAACAATTTTATATTTTGGGTAAATATTTTGGGTTGCCCTAATAATTGTTTATATAACTTAAATGAATTTAGTAAATTAATAAATACAAAATACAGTGGTTAACAATTCGCAGTACAAAACTACTTGTTGAATGAGAAAATATTACATAAAGAATATGCATATTGATAAATAAAGAATATGCATATTCTTAAATAATTTTCTTTATCTTTTAGCATTTCAATTGGGCTATTTACTTTTTATTTTAGTTTAAATTTAAAATTATTAACTAATTTTAATCAACTATAATTTATTTTATTTTATTTTAATTAATAATTTTAATAAACTAGACATAGTTTTATTTTACTTTAATTAAAATTTTAAAAAATAAAATTTGATTACGAATTAAATTAATTAATAAATTACTGATTACGAATTAAATAAGTCAATTAAAAATTAATAATACTGAAAAATTGTATCAGATTTATTATATTGTTAAACAATAATATTATCCTTAACTTGTGGAATCATTTTAATCTAGACTGTAAAGAAACAAATTTAATATTTTATAATAAACATAATATATGTTTGTAATTACGAATACAGTGTTTCAAGGTCAGAAAATAAATTAACGATGTTTATAAACTTGCAAAAATTTTGTCTAGACTGAAGTTTAAAATTGAAAAAAAAATTTATTTTATTAATAAATAATATTTCAATCTTATACACATATTAAATTTATCAGATTTTTTTTTAAATTTCAGTTATTCAATGTAACACAAAACGTTGAATCCCATAAAATTTTTAAACTTATGCATATTTAAACAAGAAAAGATTGGTTTTTAACAGTAAATTATGTAGGTAATATACATATTAAGTTACAAAAAAATAGTGTCCAACATTTTATAATTAATGTTTTAAATTTATAAAAAATTTTCTAAATCTCATTCATGAAAAAAAAAAATTTTGGTTCAGAATATTTAATAAAGTATGACGAAACACTCAGAAAATGTTTCCAAGACCAGAAAATTAAACTCACAAAAAATTAACTAATTATAAATAAATTAATGACTATTAAATAATTAATTTTAAAGCAAAGTTTTGTTTTATTTTTAAGTTAAAAATTTATTAATAATTTTATTCTTATATAATTAGGAAAACATTATAAATGTTGAAGATGCTTCCGATACAAAAAAAAAAAAAAAATGATGTTTTAAAACTTGCAAAACATTCTCTAAATATTGTTTCACGTTTAAAAGAATAATCTTTCTTAATAATATAATGCACATGAAGTAACGATGAAATATTTGCAATATCAAAAAATATATTAATGTTTTTAAACTCGTAAAAAATTTCTCTAATGAAATATATTTCATTTTTAAAATAAATAAAAGCAATTAAAATTTTTAATCTTACATAAATATATAATAGATACAAATGAGGTTTAGCTGAAAACGTTTCCAATAAATAAAAATAAATTCATATTTAATAAATTAAGTTTTACACCTGCAAACGTTCTCTAAAGTTTGTTTCACATTGTAAAGATAATTTTATTTTACGTTTAAAATAATGATTGAATTATCAATTTAATTTTAATTTTATAAAATTAGAGGATTTATTACAGAAACGTTTTTAATATTAGTAAATTAATAAAGATTTATTATAAATTCAACAAAATATTTTCTAAAAATGTTTAGTATAATTTTTTTTCCTTAATATAAAAAAATTATAATTTAATTCTTACAAATCTAGATAATATAGAAATGAAGTTGAGCTGGAAATACTTCCAAATCCATACTAACTATCAATGTTTTCTAGCCCACAAAATGTCATCTAAATTTTGTTTTAAGTTTGAAAGAATGATTTAACTTAAAATTTTAATTTTATATAAATATTCAATATACACTGAAATAACGAATTAAACTTCGCAATGCAACGATAATAAATTTTAAAATGTATAAAAGTTTAATTAAAGTTCAAAATTATAACGCTAACTTTATTTTACATTTAAACGAATAATTACATTAAAAATTTTAATTTTATATTTTGTAGGGAATATATATATGAAATAACGAATAAAATTTCTCAGTGCCAGAGTATTAAATTTCTAAAATTTATAAAAAGTTTAATTAAAGTTCAGAATTATAACGTTAATTTTGTTTACGTTAAAAAAATAATTACATTAAAAATTTAAGTTTCATATTTTAAAGACAATATATACATGAAACAACGAATAAAAATTTTTGATGCCAGAATATTAAATTTCTAAAATTTTAATAAAAATCCAAAATTATAACGCTAATTAACTTTAACGCTAAGTAAAAAATTAAATAAACTAAAATTAAAAAAATTTAATTTCATGTAAATAAGCGATATCTACATGAAACAACGAATGAAATTACTCAATGTGACAATATTATATATTTAAAATTTATAAAAAGTTTAATTAAAGTTCAAAATTATAATGGTAACTTCGTTTCACGTTTGTAAGAATAATTACATTAAAAATTTTAATTTTACATTTTATAGACAATATATTTATATACGTAATAAGGAAACGGTACTTCTCAATGCCAAAATATTAAATTTTTAAAACCTATAAAAAGTTTAATAAAAGTCCAAAACTATATAGCTAACTCATTTAAACGCTAACTTATAATTAACGTATTGTCAAATTAAACGATAACTTTAAATTAAACATTTTAATTTTATACAAATAAGCAATATATACATGAAACAACGAATAAAACTCCTCAATGCCACACTATTAAATTTTATAAGATAAAATTAATATTAACAGAAAGTTTAATTAAAGTTTGCCATGCTCCTGGATGTTCTGCTAAATTATAACTTTAATTTTGTTTTACGTTTAAAAAAATAATTACTTTAAAGACTTTAATTTTATATTTTATATGCAGTATATACATGAAACTTGTTAACATCAGAATAGTAAATTTCTAAAACTTACAAAAGTTTTAGAAAATTAAAAAAAAATTAAGAAAATTAAAAGTTTTATTAAAATCCAAAATTATAATGCTAACTAACTTTACCTCTTTTAACTCTAAATTATAATTAATTTAGCACCAAATATAACCTTAACTTCACGTTAAAAGTTTTTACTTTTATATATATAAGCAGTATATACATGAAACAATGACTAAAAGTTCTCAATATCACAGCATTACATTTCTAGAACTTACAATAAGTTTAATTAAAACTTAAAACTATAACGCTAACTACTTCTAACGCTTTTAACACTAATTTATAACTAACATAGCGCCAAATTAGAAAGCTAATATAACATTAAAAATTTTAATTTTATATAAATAAGTATTATATACATAAAACAAAGAATAAAACTTCTTGATGCCAGAATATTAAATTTCTAAAACTTGCAAAAGTTTAATTAAAGTTCAGAATTATAACGCTACCTTTTTCCCTTTAAAAGAATAATTACATTAAAAATTGAATTTTTAAAAATTTTAATTACATTAAAAATTGAATTTTTTAAAATTCTAATCCCATTGAAAAATTTCACTTTATATTTTATAGGCAATATATGCATGCAATGACGAAAAAAAACCTTCTTAATACCAGAATATTAAATTTTTAAAAGTTACGAAAAGTTTATTTAGCGTCCGAAAATTCTTATTTCACTTATTAAATACATTTTTTCAGCAAACTTACCAATCATCTTCCGATCACGTCATGATCTTGAGTGGATTGGGAACTTGTGGAGCACGCCGGCTGTCCTGAAGAGGCTTCAAGAAGTGAACTGTCTTCTCTGGCACTTCTCTGGAAAGTGAAAACGGAGCGCACCGCTCAACTGTCAGCAAGGCCTCTGTCGCCCACCGGAGCGCAGAATCATTTTTCACTTGTTGGCCAATCGCGTTGGGTGCTGCGCGAAAACCCCTCTCAGTAGCGATTCCTGTTCCTCCCAATCCCTACATATGAACACCCCCCCTCCCCCCTCGCAGAACATCGGGGAACATGGCAAAAGCAATTCCGCGCATCGCTAGCTCTCGAAATAAAAATTTCTTCCAGGGCAGAGGCAAATAAAAATGGTTAAAAGTAGCTAACGGTGAATTGGAAAAATTGGCAGAGGACAGGATAAAAGATGTTTGGTGGATCTGATCAATGGTTTCTATTTTGAAGATTTATTAATTTCTAAGAATGTTTTGATAGTTACAAAAATGACATTTTAAATCTTAGGAAGATGGCTATTTAATATATTGTAATTATCCATGTGTTTCAAGCAGAGGTGGAGAGTACAAGTTGGGACAAGGAGTCAGGGAATAGAGCATATTTATAGGAGGTGGAAATCGGATTTTGTTTAAAAATCCGATTTATAACAATTTAAAGAATTTTTTAATAGTTATAAAATTCTACTTTTCAATCTTAGGAAGATGGCTATTTGATATATTGTAATTATCCATGTGCTTCAAGCAGAGGTGGGGTGTTAGAGTTGGGAACAAAGAGTCAGGGAGTAGAGCATATTTGTAGGAGGTGGAAATCGGAGTTTGTTTAAAAATCCGATTTATAACAATTCAAAGAATTTTTTAATAGTTATAAAATTCTACTTTTCAATCTTAGGAAGATGGCTATTTGATATATTGTAATTATCCATGTGCTTCAAGCAGAGGTGGGGGTGTTAGAGTTGGGAACAAAGAGTCAGGGAGTAGAGCATATTTGTAGGAGGTGGAAATCGGAGTTTGTTTAAAAATCGGATTTATAACAATTCAAAGAATTTTTTAATAGTTATAAAATTCTACTTTTCAATCTTAGGAAGATGGCTATTTGATATATTGTAATTATCCATGTGCTTCAGGAGGTGGGGTGTTAAAACAAAGAGTCAGGAGTGAGATATTTGTAGGAGGTGGAAATCGGAGTTTGTTTAAAAATCCGATTTATAACAATTCAAAGAATTTTTTAATAGTTATAAAATTCTACTTTTAAATCTTAGGAAGATGGCTATTTGATATATTGTAATATCCATGTGCTTCAAGCAGAGGTGGGGTGTTAGAGTTAAAAAGAGTCAGGGAGTAGAGCATATTTGATGGCGAGTTTGTTTAAAAATTTTATAACAATTCAAAGAATTTTTTAATAGTTATAAGATTCTACTTTTCAATCTTAGGAAGATGGCTATTTGATATATTGTAATTATCCATGTGCTTCAAGCAGAGGTGGGGTGTTAGAGTTGGGAACAAAGAGTCAGGGAGTAGAGCATATTTGTAGGAGGTGGAAATCGGAGTTTGTTTAAAAATCCGATTTATAACAATTCAAAGAATTTTTTAATAGTTATAAAATTCTACTTTTAAATCTTAGGAAGATGGCTATTTGATATATTGTAATTATCCATGTGCTTCCAGCAGAGGTCGGGTGTTAGAGTTGGGAACAAAGAGTCAGGGAGTAGAGCATATTTGTAGGAGGTGGAAATCGGAGTTTGTTTAAAAATCCGATTTACGACAATTCAAAAATGTTTTGATAGTTACAAAAATTTACTTTTAAATCGTAGGAAGATGGCTATTTTACATACTATATTGTAATTATCTGTGTGCTTCAAGCAGAGGTGGAGAGTAAGAGTTGGGAACAATGAGTCAGGCAGTATAACATATTTGTCGGAGGTGGAATCGGAATCGGCTTAAAAATCTGATTTACCACAGTAACTAAAAATGATTTTTATTCTTCTATAATTAATTCCACTGACCATTTTTTTCCAGTGGCAAGTTTACAGGACAACATACATAAAAAAAAAATCAAAGGACAAGATAATGACAATAATTAAAGACATGAGTTTATCTAAACTTTTGTAATATTTATACAGATGGAATGAGTTTCTGGAATCAGATATAGATCCAACTTTTCAAAAAGTAGTTGTTTCAATGAAGATTTTGATTTTTTATACTAAAATGTTTAAAATACTTCCTAATATTCAAGATTAATAATATTGCACAAGTTTGAGCAGCAATATCAACAAAATTGCATGGGCCATTTTAAATCATGTCTATCAATCCTGCTGAAATAATCTTCAATTTTTTATTTCAAATTGAAGATTTTTTTAATTAATAATTGAGCAAATAACATGCAATTAATTTTCTTACATACTTACTATATTATAATTTCCAATGACAATTTTACAAGACAACAGATATCATAGAAAAGAGAAAAAAAAATACAAAGAACAAGATAGAAACAAGTGGCATCAGTTAATCCATCAACTTAACTCTGGCATTCCAATAACGCTTCTATAAAGAAACAGGAGGCAGTGCAGAACAGGAAGTAAGGTGAGGCATATCCGCTTCTTCCTGGTTATCACACAGGAGACAGAAAGGGTCAGAGGCCAGTTTAATCCTCTGAAGGTGCTTGCGGAGACAATCCTGACCACAGAAAGGCCGTAGCAATGCCCCGATTTTTCTCTAGGCCAGGGGTCTCCAAACTTTTCAGCCTTAAGGCCATACTGTTTACTCCAGTAAGTACCAAGGGCCAAAACCGTTTTCATTTTTCTGCCATTATCTTTAATTTCCAGTTAGCTGTTATGCTTAAGTTAAATTTTCTGCGTATTATGTTTGTCATTAAGCTTTACCTAGCGAGTAAATGAAACCGAGTTATTGTCATTCTGTGCTTTTTTATCCAACTTATTACAGCAACAATAAGCTATTCGCTGTCGCGGGCCGGATTTGGCCCGCGGGCCGTAGTTTTGGAGACCCCTGCTCTAGGCCATTCAGGTATATCATGGATAGGATCGTACCAGGGCTTATGACCGTTTCTAGTGGTAGCATCCTCAAAGAAGGAGTACCTAATAGACTTTTTAATTGTTGTCTTAACGGAATGATATGCCACTTCATGACTATTTAGCTGTAAAAGCTGTAAAAATAGAGGAAATTTAGAGAAATAGTAAGGGTAAAAATAGAGAATATTTTCTTTAGGAAATTAGTGGCCTCTTTTTCCAATGAAGTTAAAATTAAATATTAAGGAATGAATTCATTTGTATCCTTTAATAATATAGGAAGTAGAAAAGAAAGTTACAGTTTTAGCAGCGTATCAAGATAGTGTTGACAGATTTTTCTCAACACGGAAGTTTTTAAGAACTTCTCCTTGCATAAACAATGAAGATTTTATAGAAACTATTCTATTATTAATGAAAAAAATATTTAATGCATTACAAATTGAGCATCTTTGTGCTTAAAATATACAATTTTCTTTTAAACTACTCTATGACACTTTGGTACCTGTTAATTTGGTGCTGATATTTTTAAAGAATACATGACATTTTTGTAAGCAAGTACAAAATACGTAGAAGTATAAGAATATGTTTAACTGAATGCAAATACTACACCATTAAAATTTTAAAAAAATACTTGACTTTCTTTTACTTTTTTAATTATTTTATTTTTCCACAGAAAAACATTTCATATTATATATATATTTATATTTCAAATACGTACATTTCACATTTCTTTTATTGAACTCATATATATTATACGGATTTAATCATGCAAAAAATTAAATTAGCCTCAAAATTGCTACTAACACTTTATCGCTAATAAAAATATGCATAAATGTATGCTTAAATTCTCCAATTTATTACATATCTTCTTCTATTCATTTTTCATAAAAATAAATACGGATTTAAATAAATATCAATAGTATATAATGTTTATTTGAACAAATACGTGAAATTACTAAGTGCTTTTTAGATTTGGAAGAAATTTCAAAAATTGGATTGCCAAGATCTAATTTATTAGTTATAATGATAATTTTTATTTAATACGGTGAAATGTTGAAATATATGGGTTCCTTACTTTTTCTATAAAATAAAGTGGATTTAATTACACGCAATTTACTTAGATTATAGAATAATTTCATTTTAAAACAAATTTTAGAAGAAACATTTGCAAGATACATTTTTACATTTTCACGAAATTAATTATTTAAATTTTTTTTTAATTTCTTATGCCGAAAGTATTAATATATTTCAAGTAAGAATTTATTGAATAAAAAAAAAGTTTTGATAAATTTGAAAAAGAGGATGTTATTTTTTATGATAATGAGAAGAAAATAAAAAAAAAAAAATTTTTTTGTCAATAACATTAAGCTAAATTATAAAATAAATTAAATGAAATTTAAAATATTTTGTAGAAACTGTAATGAATTACTTTAAATATTTAGCAAAAAAATTTTAAAATTTAACTTACGCATTTCAGACCAATAAAATTTATCTATGTATTTATTACGATTTATTGCATGTTAATTAAAAATATTCATACGTCATTATAGCACTAAAACATGTAATCAGTATAGCATGTCTTAAAATGATACAGTTTACTTTTCATTTTAAAATTATAAATTTATAAAGTGTTTATATACGTATATTAACATTTTATGAATAATTTCACGCGAAAGACGTTCGAATGTTTAATGTGTCATCACAATAGAGGAAACATTTTGCGCCAATATTATAAAAGATTTTATTTTTTTTATTTTTAGCAAATATCATAAAGATTTTAAAGATAAAACAAAATAATCAGCTTAATCAATTAAATGAATCAAATTTACAAGATTATATAATATATATATATATATGAGAAACATTATTGGTTAAATGCTAAAGAAAGCAATGCTAAAGGATGATCTCTGCATTATCCTGGAGGTGAAAAGACATCAATACTAGTAGGCGAGCAATACTGTTGAACAGCTACTTTTAACAACGGTCAACAAGATCCGTGCTTAACAATGACCAGACACCTTCGTAAAAGTGACCCATTCATCTATTGTTTTGACAGCTTCTAATGAGTGACACTGTTTAGACTATGAAGATTGGACATTTCAGCAACGCTGCCACGTCTTTTAACATATGTGAGTCGATTCAGCGTCACTAGTTATTCTCAATACCAGTTAATATAGAAAGAGGTAGAGACATTGTTTTATCCCATTAATATAAATGAAAGAGAACGTTATGGTGGTACTATCTCATCATTTGTGAAGACATTATTATGAATGGGCAGGCTAAGCTTCAAATTTTAGACGGATATATTGTTATTGGAGATGTCAGGAAATACTGCAATCCACCCACGTGCCGCCAGATTTGGATCAGCTACCGTACTCTCCTAAAATACATTTCATGAACATATGAGTATGCTTTGGAGAGACGCCTTTAGGCACCGCTATATCCACCGAAGAATACCCAATTGATGAAACAAATGCTGATACAGGAATAGACACTCTTTACTCAAGAACTGTTATTATTCTGGTATTGAGTAGAGAGAGTAGATGCCGAATAATCATTACAGTTAAGGTCATATCTTTTACTATGAGACGTTTGTTCTTCTTTATTTTGATTTGTACAATAGGCCAAAAAAATCGTATATCCTTGATAACTTTTCTAATTATCATTAGATCTTTACGTGAGTGTTATAGTTGGATATGATTAAAAAGAAATCGTATGTGAAATCGTGCAATGTAGTTGATTAACGAAATAATTTAACATAGTTTATTAACCTGTACCTCGATTTTTTTCCATTATGAAAACCAAAATTTTTAGGGCAATCTATTCGGCATGTGAAAAATAGCATACCTACCAATTTTTGTGGCAAATTTTCTATAATTTTTAAAATTACAGAAAAGAAACCGTTTCAATATTACAATCGTTTATCCATTAATTGAATAATATGTTACCGTCTACTTGCTAGAATTACTAAGAAAAAAGTAAGAATAATTTGATTGATTTCATTGAAAAACATTTATAAACGATAAGAATAATTCAAATTGTTTATCTAAGGAATGATAATTACACATTTGTATTATTTTATCGCAATTATACCATTTGGAGTTAATAAAGTCTTAGTAATGATTAGGTGACCGATGAATGATTAAAATACTTTATAAAATTCCTTTTAGAAATTCTGTTATTTTTTTGTGTTGCTTCTAAAATTTGTAATCGAAATGGCATAAAATAACTAACAATGAAGATGGTTATTTATTTTTTTTTTTTAAATTTCAACAAAGTAGCAAATGAGCTTAATTTAAGGCAGCAAAATTAAGTATTGGTTTTTAAAATTTATGTACTCTGGCCAATAGGAGTATGTGCAGTGCAGCAAAGGTGGAGTTTCATTTTTGCACTGATAAATTACTGTTAATTGATTGAAATGAAAATATATTTTGCATTATTGTGGTTTAATAAAAATAATAAAGAATCTTTTATATAATTCTTTTCTAAAAAGGTTAAAAGATTTAACCTTTTTAGAAAAGAATTATAAAAAGATATTATTAAATATTTATGATTTGAAATTAATTCATAAGTGAATTTTTTCTTTAGGTCGAGCAATAGATAGTCGGTCTTTCTATCGTATCACAACAGAAACTCAGCTATTTGTGTAGGATTTGGAGATGTTTCGAAAAATTTATTGTGAATCTTTACAGGCTTACAAAAACATTTAAATGTACGTTAGCTTGCTTGGATAAGTGCATCCAAAAGATGTACGGAAGATTTCATAATCCATGGCCGTCGACATTTTGCAAAAACAGCAAATACAATTGCTGGAAAATGGTTTCTAGGTCTGCGATCCTTACGAAAATTAACACTGATGGCCAGAAATGAAAGCCAAAGATTTTTACATTGTTGATGCAGACTCTGTTGGATAACTGAATTACAAAGAAAAACATTCAACGAGGAGTCAAATTAATAATTCATTGATAATAGGCCGCCAATATGAGTTCGGTGGCGCAGTATCCTAATATGGGGTACTACAGCTTTCGACAACCGATCACTTCTGTTATGTATCAAAAACATGATAACAGGATTGGCAATACGTGGATCACACATAGCAAGCGGTTGCACTACACTACTTTTAACACCTGTAAAAGGCTATTTTTCAGTAAAACAATTCCTTACTTGCACATACACGGCAATAATAAAAACAAAAACCTAGATACCCCTTTAACCACAAGTGGGTACTTACGTATTAACGGTACCTTGGCGAGAGCACACGCGCCAACCGCAGCTACAGATTTGGCGGTTTTTAAGTGGCACCAATCAATTCTATTGGTTTGGTAACCTTAGTAGCTGTTAGATTGGCGACACTTAAAAACCGCCAAGTCTGTCGCCAAGGTACCGTTAATACGTAAGTACCCACAAGTGTTCTAACCAGTTACATGCATCTAACGTGTGGAATATGATTAGCTGTCATTTATGTGATCTATTCCAATCTACAGCAAATGACAAACTATTAAACATAGTTGAGAACATATGATCATTCATTTCTTAGGACGTAATCAGCACTTTGATTTCGGCTATACTTTGATGGCTTAAAGCATTGAATACTAAAGTCAGCCATAAGCTCCCTCGGAAAATGGATGACAATTTGGAAGTGGGATGATCTACAGGAGTGATTGTAGGTTCGAGTGCACTTCGGGAGATTAAAATTAAAGGGTGGTGAAAGCATGAACATTGAAAATATGGTAATAAAATTTAGAAAAAAAATATTCGTCGACGAATCTAAGCCAGCTAGCAGGAAAAAGAATATCTATAGACTGCAAAAGCAGATATTTCAGTTAATATCTGCTGTTAATAACTGTAATATAAAAAAAAATAATTCTATTTATTTCTTCATATTTAGTGGAACGTGACTTTAGTCTAGTTACAAATTTATTAACATAAAAAAATACCCTGTATTAACGAATAGCTGTAACTTTAAAAATCTGCTGACAAAAATATGGCCAAGGATTACTTTTTAATAGCATCGCATCAAGTTCATCCTTTCTCATTAGAATTATTTTTATTGTTATTCGCCATTTTTATTTTCATATTATCTTTCATTAACATGCTTTTGTGCTTGCAAGTCTGGTATTATTATGAGTGATTTTAATAAATAGTTTGTTTTTTTTTAATTTCAAGCTTATTTAAAGCATTTATATTTAAGCCGTTGGTACATGCACATGCAGATGTAGATACATGCACACATAAAAGAAGAAAAAAACATTTTTTATACTTTTTTGTTCGCTTAAAGAAACAAATTTTTTTGTTCGTTTTTTCGCCTTTTCCTGGGGGGCTGTGAGTAATTCTTTTTCTGAAATAGGGGACGGTAGGACATAAATGTTTTGGAACCACTGGCTTAAAGAATGTGTTTCCCAAAGTGTTTCTTACTTCCCTTTTGATAACTCTGGATATTGTATCACTTTACTGCATTATATTTATGAAATAAAAATCATTTATTTATTTATACATTCGTACTCTATCTTTCTGGCAATTTTCAGACATTCTGTCTATTCCTTAATGGTGCGGAATTTTCTCTGTCAGGCAGTATTTATAATTTTTGTATTTAGTTTGATATTTTTAGTAAGTGAAGGGAAAGGATGCTTAAATGGTCATTGTGTTCATAGATTTCTATATTTATGTTCATGGATAAAGCTGTTTGTAATCCAATGTTCATCCAAACAGGCTGGATCATTTTAATTTAATGTTTACAGAACATTTGTTTTTGCAAACGATTTTTTTAGCTATATTGTTTGTAATCCAATGTTCATCCAAACAGGCTGGATCATTTTGATTTAATGTTTACAGAACACAACCCCATTTGTTTTTTTGCAAACGATCATATTTTTAGCAATAAATATCGCTGAAAAAAAAAAGCATAACTATGCTTAAATGTTTGATAATCCATTTATGTTCAATCCAATGTTCATCCAAACAGGCTGGATCATTTTAATTTAATGTTTACAGAACACAACCCCATTTGTTTTTTTGCAAACGATCATATTTTTAGCAATAAATATCGCTGAAAAAGAAAAGCATAACTATGCATCCTGCATTCCTACTAACACTTTTTCGATAAGAGTTCTGATCTTCTAGATTATAAGAAATTTGAAATTTTAATAAAATACTTTTCTAATTAATGAATGTTTATTAAAATAAAGTTAGATCAGGTATCATGTTTTAATCTTCATCAAAATGTGAATAAAAATATTCGTCCTATTTTTTTGAAAAATAAAATATACATATGATGAAACGTGCCTTTAGAAAACCACCAGACGATCGTGTGGCCCTCGAGTTACGATTTGCGCTTTGCTGTCCTATATTTTGAGAAAAGACCATTTTAATATATTTGAATATTGTGAATTTTTAAACAAATTTTTAGTTTGATCTGGTTTGTCTCTCTATGGGCATTTTTTGCAAACTTCTGATCTTCTAGATTATAAGAAATTTGAAATTTTAATAAAATACTTTTTTAATTAATAAATGATTATTTAAAATAAAGCTGGGTCAGGTTACATGTTTTAATCGTTTATCAAATACCGAATAAAACTATTCATAATGTAATTTTAAAAATTAAAATATACAATGATGAAACGGGCCTTTAGAAAAGCACCAGCCGATCGTGTGGACATCGAGTTACGATTTGTGCTTTGCTGGCATATACTTTGAGTAAAAGACCGTTTTTAATTTGTTTGCTTAATGTGAATTATTAAACATATGTTTAGTTTTGTTTGGTTTGTCTCTTTGCGATCATTTTTTACTGATTAGACTAGGACCTACAGTTTTGATCTGGTTCCGAATCAATAACAAATATCCATGCTAGCACCAAGGATTCGAGCATTTTGGCCATCAGGTTGCAAATCTTTAGACTTTTGTAGTATTTTTTATATATTTTTGTTAATAATATTATAAATTAAAATACACAATTTTAAAAGGGAAATTAAGTTATACAAGTTAATGTACATTATTCAAAATGCAACCATTCTATATTTTTGTCCCTTATTATAAAGTTCCTGAATAATAAGAATATAAGAAATGTTCCTTTTTAATATAAAATACAAAGAGTAAAAATATATTAGCCAGGAATAAATGAATTCTGTATACTTCTCTAGATTAATTCCCTGTAACAAGAAACAAATAAAAAAGGACTATCGAAACCATAGTTTGGGAGAAAGAAATAAGAAAAATAGTCAGGGACATAAACAACATATGACTTTTCCAACATTGCTCGAATATCTTATGTCACTGGTATATCACACCGAAAGTCGGCACTCCATTATGACAATGGTTCCGCATACCGTTGGTCTTGGCCAAGATTCTACAAACAACTCTATTCTATCGTTCTTTATAAACCTTACTCTATGTAGAGTCTTATAGGTTTTTTTCCTTTGCTTTTTCTCAAGGAGCTGCAAGACGGGTCGTCAATTACTATCCGCAATAGACATGGAATTGCTTCAACGATTGGTCTCCTCCAAAAAGAAAGATTGTCAGCAATAGATCTTGTACAATGGCACAGTTGTGAGAAAAGTCGTTTTATCTCTCCTCAGATAAAGTTAAAGACATAGCTTCAGTCATTTGCTATCATTTACTATTCTCTGTTAAAATTGTGATCTGGAATTGCGTTTTGTTTATTTTTGAACTAAAAATAAACATTTTATAATTTCTACATTAACGTATTAAATTAGTTTAATGTTTATGTGAAAACTTGCGCAGTTATAACTTTAAATTAATACTATATATTATTGTTTTCTAACGTACTTGATTTTCCCACAACTTATAAACTGAAATATCATTATACGTATTTATACCAATGTCTGCCTCATAAGAAGAAAATCCTAGAATAAAATGATGGTAAAATAGTTTTTGAAACAATATAAGAAACAATACAAAGGCAAGTACAGAGACAACAAAATATGAAAGACAATGATTCTAGGACAAAGATCAAATTTCATGAAATATTTTTTAGGTTTAACCAAATTATCATGTGAAACTGTACTTGTAAATAAAGTAATTCCCTTATGCGCTAGTAAAAGGATATATACCTAAATAACTATTAACATCAAAGAAAAATGATAATTAATAAAACAAAGTGGTTAAAAGTTTTAATTGATTAATTTCGCAATTTTCAAAAAAAAATGTATCGTATGATTTGTTGAATAAATATTTTAGAATAATTGCAAAAAGAATTTAGTATATTATCTGTCGATTTATTGCTAGAGAAAAGTAGCACACAGATAGCTGTCCACCTGCGGTATGATATAAACATTCATGATACATTAAAGAATATGTGGAATATGATTCATTTGATTTTAAGAAATCAGAACTACACAGAAAAAATAAAACTCTGTCGGTCCTATTGTTGTTTGTAATTAGGCACCTTCCCTGACCATAAACATCGTTATAGAGATGCTAGGCTGGTGAGAACTTAATAACCACTTCACATTTAACTACCATATAATTTAATAGCCTATTTAAATCCGCAGGGCAACACAATTTATACATATCATCACGATCCAAACGCCGTTCTCAATTGTCTCTGTCTCACTGTTTCTGTCTGAATCTGAACAGTTTCGGGTATTGTAAGTTTAATGGAGAACCTTTGTCGCGCAATGACCTCTGTCACCTTGCTTGAGAAACACTTGAGAATACGTTGGCCAAAACACATGGAATTAATTTAATTTCTTGGAAAGACAATTGATGAAGATTTGGATTTTCTCTGCTTTAAAAGTAGTGGTGTTTAATTTCTTAGTTAGTTGATATAGGCGCTCAATAGAACTGAAAAAAAAATTATTCCATGACGAAGATGAAGTTTTTCAGGAAATTATTGTTATTAAATTATTATTTAAAAATTATTAGAAAGGGTTCTTCCAGAGTAGCTGGGGCAGCAGACGATTGATTTTTTTTTTGTAAGAGTCCAATAGCCAAAGGCTGGATCCACTATTCGGTACGATTTATTTGGTATACTCTAGTTTATAGATGGTGGTGATCCTTTGGTTTATAGATGGTGGTGATCCTTTGGTTTATAGATGGTGGTGATCCTTTGCTTTCTGGTATTGCTCGTTACGTTTTATTTGGTATACACCTGAGTTGATAGTTGATAACGATCCTTTGCTTTCTGGTATTGCTATTGCTCGGTACGTTTTATTTGGTATTCTCCTGGGTTGATAGTTGATGGTGATCCTTTGCTTTATGGTATTGTTCGGTACGTTTTATTTGATATACTCCTGGGTTGATAGTTGATAGTGATTCTTCGAAGCAACATGGTAACTTAATTCGTCGGGTTTTCATTTTTCCCTTGTATAGGGCATTTCTGGATGACATGATCTCGACCACATGACGTGGACCACATAGTCTTGACCACTCACTTTCCGCTAGTTCGTTTAAAGCTACAGCCTCAATTATGACTATGTAAGCCCACCAGCCTTAAATATAAATTAAACATGTGCGTATTTCTTTGCTTTTTTTTATCCATCAACACACATCAATGTAGAATCCATATTTTGCTTTATCTAATATTATAAAACTCTAGCTTTCTTAGATCGTCCACAAATATTATGCTTCTTAATTATATATAGTACATTGCTTTTCCTATTTCAACAAAATATAATTATTAGGAAGTAATTCTATAAAATTCCCTTTTAAAAGTCTTCCAGGAAAATATTTCTATATATTGTATACAGTGGCATATAAAACGCAACCTGACATTTTAATGTTTTTTTTAATGTGTAATCTACTGAAATATAGACAAAATTTAGTAAGCAATGTGTGATACAAATATATTTGGAGATTATTTGCTTACAATAAGAGATGGGCAGTCAGTGTAGAGAGCAAAAGTCGAGCATGAAAAGGTAAAATATCTGACTCTCGACTAATTTATAAAAAAATATTTCAATTTTTTTCCAGTATTCTTGGAATTAATATTAAAATTAGTAGTCACTTGTTATTGTATTAAGTAGTCAATTCTTATTATTCAATTCTTAGTCAATTAAGTAGTCAATTCTTATTGTATTAAGTAGTCAATTCTTATTGTATTAAGTAGTCAATTCTTATTATTCAATTCTTAGTCAATTAAGTAGTCAATTCTTATTGTATTAAGTAGTCAATTCTTATTATTCAATTCTTAGTCAATTAAGTAGTCAATTATTATTCAATTCTTAGTCAATTAAGTAGTCAATTCTTATTATTCAATTCTTAGTCAATTAAGTAGTCAATTCTTATTATTCAATTCTTAGTCAATTAAGTAGTCAATTCTTATTATTCAATTCTTAGTCAATTAAGTAGTCAATTCTTATTGTATCCTTCAATAATACAACTAGTGACAAAGATAGTTACTGTTTACCAACAAAAGTGTTGAGAGATTTTTTTGAAGTTTATTAAAGGTTACCTTTGATCAGCAATGAAAGAAGATCTTATAATAACTGTGTTATTATTTATAAAAAATAAGATATAATGTATTACAAATAGAGCATCTTGTTATTACTAATTTGCTTTAGATAATTTTTTCTATTTTATAAAACTTTGGTACTTGTTAATTTAGTAATGTTATTTTTATAGGAATTATATTTTTTGTAAGAAAATTTATAGTACAAAGATATAATTTAATTTAATACAAATTTTGTACACTAATTATTGTAAAAAAATACTTTCATATACAAAAAAATTGATTGTATAGAAATTTAAGTTGTATAAGCCAGAAATCCATTAATCCATCCATCCGTTTTTAGAAATCCATTAATAAAGATAACAGCACATAAAATAACGGTAAAAAGTTGAATTCGGTACAATATGATTCAGGAAATGCGTAATTTTTTGGCCGACTCCCTTCCGCTGCTTATAATATAGCAAGCTAATTTTCGGGACTTCATGGAATTCCTAGAAATTTCTCCTCACTCCTGTATTAAAGTCGTTGGTAACAATGGTGGGAAATGTGGAATATTTCGATAAAGATTTTATTACAGTGTTAATTTAAAATTTTACAAGCATGAGGTAATTTTTTGGCTCGATGCTATTATATATTGAAATTCCCTACCACATATTATACATAAAAGTTAATTATATATTTATGACATATTATAAATACATTAACTATTATTAAACATGTTTAAATTTTAAAATATAATACAAACTATAATATAATATATTTTAAGGACATAAAGACACATAACCAAGAATATATAACATTTATAATGATGACAAAATTATACAGTTGATATAATATTGCTTTAATAGTGGATTCTCTAGCTGACTTTGGGTTTATGACCAGAAAGCTTCTATTATATCTTATATAATATATATATATATATATATATATATATAAATATACTACATTATATATATATATATATATATATATATATATATATATATATATATATATATATATATATATATATATATATATATATATATATATATATATATATATATATATATATATATATATATATATATAATGTAGTTGTTGAGGAATATCGTCTTACGGATTTATGTTGTATTTAAATAATAACTTATTGTCAAACTATTATTTTTTGAAGCAATGTGCTGTATTTAATAAACGAGAATTATTTTTCATTATATACAAAATATATAAGAAGTTATGAGAAATTTTTTTTATTCCGTCTCAAAACTCATCATGAAAAATCACTGCTATAGCATATCTTGAAATTTATTGGCCATGTAATATAAATTTTCTATTGTTTTATCTCAAGATGTTAGAAAAAAGGATTAAATAAAGTTATAATTGCAATAAACAACTACAACAAATTATGATATATTATAAAAATTATGAGAAAAATATTTTTATTATCACCAAAAGTATTGTGATAAACTATTAAAAAAAATTCTGCTAAAGTGTTAAAAAGTAAAGTTCAATACATTCATAAAAATTACTTTATTTTTTATTTCGTTAAGAATTTTTTAAAAATTTTATTCGAGGGATTGCCGCTTAGATATAAATTTTGCAAATAAAATTAATTCAAATTATTTTTTTAAACTGCTTATGTATATTATGTAAATTTAAAAACATTTAGTTATTTTGTAAAATAAATCCTTAAATTAATGATCATCCTTAATAAACATATAAAAACAGCATTTTTCTGGCAATTCATCATAAAACATTATTTCTTAATTATTTTAAAGGATCCATAGTTAGGAGAAAAAAAAATATTATTTTAGAAATATTAAACATTCGATTTAAAAACTGATCCATTTTTTCTGAAATTTAAAACACCATGTATAAAATATATCTATATTAGTTATGTTTTTCAAAATAGCTTTCATAAAAAAATATTCATTATTTTTTCAACAGTTACACGATATGTACAATTAAATAATTTTTTAAAAAAGTATTAGAGAAAAAAATATATTAATATCCGAAGTCAATTTTCACCATTACAATATTTTTTTGACTTTGGAATTCAATAAAGAAATACAAGCTAAACGTGAAAAGAAATCATAAAAGTATAGTAATTTCATTTATTGCATGCAGAAATATAAAGAATTAAATGTTTACAAAAAAAATAATGATTTTTTTCTAAAAGTTGCAACAACAAAAATATTGTAAGAAAAGGAAATCTAATAAAATTTAAGTCAGGTTGTTTGCAAAAACATATTTTACATCAGAATGAAAATTGTAAAAAAATTGAAAAGAAATGTAAAGAATTTTGTAAACATGCATTTTTAGTTTCTAAGAAAGCAGAAATTTTTTTTATAAAAAACATATCTGTAACAATTTGGTTTTTCATAAAGCAAGAATAAATTAATAATAAATACTTATTTTCTTTCAGTTACCATGACAACGTAAATAGGGAACAGATAACAATTTATTTGTAAACTAAGACATAAATGAATTTAATGTTTACGTTAATATGATGAATTATTATTAAATATCCACTTTAAATCATATAGCTACTGTTAAAGAGATGAAAGCTTTTTATATTTAGAATTTCGCATTTTCTATTTTTGTTATTGTACATAGCAAATAAACTTTAAATTATTTTTAAATTAAAACATTTTCATCTAATTTAAGTTTGAAGTTTAAAATCTTTTCGTTTCCAAATAATATTTCACTGCTTTTAATCATTTTTTTTTTGCCTAGTTTCAAATGAACTCTGGTTATAAGAAGTAAAGATGTGACTATAAAATCTATCAATGAACATTTTACAAAGAATTCATTATATTTTAAACAAATATTTCGATATGCAATTAATAATGTACATAAAAGTTATCATGTATATGTTAAGCGCATATCACACGGGTTTGTTTCGTCATCTTTAACGTGAAATAAAACGCGCCTTGCTATTCAGTTTATGATATGCATACTATTAGATGAACTTGTTTGCACATGACAAAAGTCATATAATCACAAATTTTTGCAAATTAGATGAGCTTACAGAGATGAACTCGTTATTTGTGAGGCAATAGCTGTTTGCTTAACATTGAAGATAACGAAACATGTCCGTTTGATAAAATGCTAAGAATATGAATAAAAAAATATGTAAAGTTTCAGTTTTATATTACGAGACGTTGAAACACAATCCCCCAAAACATTGCACCAAATTCAGAATTTTTAACTCTAGAAATTTGAGAAATAAATAATTTTCATATCATATTATAAAGAACCTTGTTGTTGTTGTTGTTTCTTATCCCACTTGGCAGGCCAAGCCCACGAGCCCATATGGACTCATGATTGAAGGGGAAGGAAGCAGCTTCTGTTGTGATGGAGCACCCCGTAGGTAGAAGCCTGACTTTTGCTCCGTGACGCTCTTACAGTCATAGAAGACTGGGACCTACGGCTTAAAGTGGATTCCGAACCACTACAAACATCCATGGCACCGCCGGGATTCGAACCCGAAACCTGTGACACCGAGCGCCAGAGCGCTAGACACTCGGCCATTCAGGTCCCAAATTTGCCAACGGCACGCAGGTGGTCACCCACCCAAGTACTGACCGCGCCCAATGATGCTTAACTTCGGTGATCTAACGAGAACCGGTATATTCAGCATGGTACGGCCGTTGGCTCATAAAGAACCTTCAACAAACAAAATAAAAAAGGTATAATATGTTCATTATTTAAGAAGCAATTGATGATCTCATGTTATAACTGGTAGAACAATAATCTTTTCCTTCCACAAAATTCTTACAGTGTGTTCTCACGGGCTAAAGCAAACTTTAATGATAATTTTATGTACAATAGTTAATTGTTAACGAGGAAAGAAGCTAATACTTTTAAAGTTTTTTCAGTGATTCACTTCATGAGAAAAGCTTAGAATTTGAGGACAAAAACTCTTCATGTGATGTCCATTTTTTTAAAACTTCGTATCATTTCTGTACTTGTCTTGCTGCTTAAGTGTATTGATTCTCGTTTTTTTAACGAATATTATAATCTCTTTTTCTCTTTTTTTTTTTGTAACTAGAATCTTTTTTTTTTCATTTTATATCTGCTCTGGTTTCCAGTCTATTAGCCTCTTTGATTAGCAGACATGTTTTCTTGTTCTGAACTCTTGCGAAAATTGAAATTTTTTTTTTACATTTTTTTTTTTAATTGAAGTTTTATTTTCATGATAAAATGCGATTTTTTAAAAATTATTTGAGTTAGCTATAAAAATTATTTAATTTAGCTATATAATTCGTTGCTTGAAATTTTTGAGAGTTATTAAAAAAAGGAATTTTATAGAATAAAGTTTGCCTATAAATAAAAATGTTCTTCTACATGATCTGACTAAAACTTTTCAAACATTTACCAATGATATATAAATTTATCCCGAAAATTATACATCTACTATTAAAATAATTTTAAGTAAACTAAAATTCGGATACTTTATTATTCGAAATTCTATTTTCACAACATTAGTTTCAAATAATAATTTTTAACCGCTTGATTTTATACTGCATGGCCGTCATACAGGAAATGCTTGCAAGTCATCACTAAAAACCAAATTAAGAAAATTGGTAGCTGAATTATGGCTACCGAATATCATATCAGATATTGTCATCATTATCATCATCATCATTATCCTTGATGCCAGAGCCCTGATCTTCTTCAAGATTTTTGCCATTCCACACTGCCAGTTGCCCTTTGTTTCCAGTTAGTACCACTGAGTATCTTCAAGTACTCCTCGACTTCATCTTCCCTTCTAATTCTTGGTCTTCCTCTCGGTCTAGATCTGCTAGGATTTTACTTAAGAAGTCTTGTTGTTCTACATCAGATAATATGCCATAACAAATAAATATGCATTTTTTTTATATAGCAGAACATCTAGATAATGGTCTTTCTTGATATTTAATGAATGATATTTAATGATAGCTATATATTTGTTGTTTGGATTGATGGTGATAAATATAATTCATACCATTGTTATAATTAATTGCCCCCTTTATTAAAGAAAAAAAAATATTTAAATACTTTGAAACTTATTATTATGATGTAAATGCTAATATATTAGGAACATATACCATCTAAATTCTTTCCACATTCTTCTTCGTTGTCCATGAACATCTGATTTAGAAATATCGGCTTAAATTAGATTAAATTTTTGCCGTTTTTCATAAAAAAGATATTTATTTCATTAAAAACAATGAAAATATGGCCCATCATTAGATTTAGTGATTTTTCCCAACTCTCTGACAAAAGACGAAATCTTTATAGATAGAGCGACACGTCTTTTGAGAGTATCCATGAATCAAACTAATTTCCGAATTCTACAAAGAATGGACCACCAGACATTGAATGCATCATCTATCAAAACAAGTGAAAATCATTAGGAGTAATATCTGGAGAATACAGTGGGTGTGGTACGACTTCCCATCGAAATATTTCCAAATAGGTTTTGATTTGTTTCGCAACACGTGGCCGATTTTTGTTATGTTAACATAATGACTTCTGTGTCTTTCCTAGAATTCCAACTGTTTCTTTTATAATGCTCAGCGAAAGCGTATCAATTGAAGATTATATTCAGCAGGTTTCAGCAGCTCATAATTTGTTTTTCTGCTGAACAGGGCATTCTTGTTTTTCCGTATCAAAATCAACGTCTCTGTTGCTGTTTCTTATCCCACTTGGTCGATAGCAACATCTAGACCAAGTCTATAAACACGTCATATAAGCCGACGACTATGATAAAGGGTAAAAAAACTGCAGTATTTTTTTGTCCTTGACCTAATGCCACAAGGACCCAAAAAGAGAAAGCTGACTTTACCCTACCCGGTTATACCCCCAAGTACTGAGTACCCATTTTAGTCGCCTTTTACAACATGTATGGGCTACACTGTGGCTATTCTAATCCTGACTCATAGAGGGAACAACGTCATTGAAATGTTTAAATCACTTTAACAATTCATTAAACCTGGTGTAAGTTTCCTGAAAGCTTTCAAGAATATTTTCTGAGCTTCAGCTGTACTTTTTCTCCATATTAAAGAAAAATAGAACATCCAGCAATTACTTTTTTTTCGTGCAAAACTTTACTATTTTCAAAGCAAATAATAATAATATTAATAATTTACTAATTACTAATAATAAATAATAATAAACTAATTACTAATACTAAATTCACTAATAATAAATAAAATACTAATTCTAATATTAGTGAACCTTCTGTTGAGAATCGGTAAGAATTATGTTTAATATATAAGAATATTTCCTTCACCTTATCTTTTTATTTTTATTTTTTTATTGCACGTTTCAGAAAATTAAGACATTTCAAAGTCCAAAAAGAAACTTAACAGCAGATATTTTTGTTACATTACTGCTTGCTAATTATGTGTCGAATAGACTTCTTCGTGCTTAAGTATTCTTCAGAAGGTTGCGTGATTTCGTGACCATATCTCTGATCTTTCCCCTTTAGCGCTCGTAATTTCACCAGTTGTTCTATTTTTAGTCCAAATGTATTGGACAGTGAACAGCAATTGTAAAATCTATTTCTCGATGCTTCATTTGAAGCAATGCACTTTTCGGTAGCACCAATTATTTTTAATGAGCCTTTTTTTCTGTACAATGTTGTATATTATCTTAAAAAAACTGCTCACATCCATTAAATAAGGCCCTCTAAATAGCTTCAGATGTGATTTTTTTTTAAAAAAGAAGATTCCCGTTACTCTGAATTACAACATATAATTACAGAAAGATACCGATTTTGGGTAATAACAGACATTTAAAGCAGGAAATCGAATCGTTAATTTTTCAGTACTGTCGATATAAATTGTGTTTAGCTGTCTGTTGAAAATAAAACCTAGTCATTTCCATAAAATAATGGATTTTCATAACATTCTATTTAATTATTAAAATATATTTATCAAAGTGGACAGATAATGTTTTGATGCATTAGTAGAACATTATTCAGTAGAAAACAACAAAAGTAAGAATTATTTTCCTTTTGTTATTGCGCATTTATTTTTCAAAGAAAATAGGATTTTTTTTATTAATTTGTTTGTGGATAGTCATAAATAATCATGCATTTCATTTGTTACGAAAATAAAGGAAAGCAAATTAGTTCTATTTGTGGAGACATAAATAGATCTCATTTCTTTATTATGTCAATGGACTACATAACAAATTAAGATTATAGCATTGATTTTATTATCCATGTAAAAGGACATGTTTGTGGAAAAAATTATTGTAATTTTTTGATCGCAATCATATTTTGTCACAGGGGCAATAAATACCACTAAAAATTCCTTGTATTTTTTTTTTTTTTGTTTACAATCAGAAAGAAGTCGACTATTATCTAATTTATAACATTCATGGTGGAACAATTATTGGAGAATAATTAGGTACCCTAACTCCTTGTGATAGTATAAACTATCTGTAGCAAGTTAAACAGTTCTAGTTGAGTTAGAAAGATTAATTGTGTAAATCCAATTAAAGCAGAAAAAAAAAACTTTCCTGAAATATTTCCGTGCAAAATTCGACACTTAAAAAAAAACCTCTAATATTAATATCCGTGAGCCTTCTGTAAGAATCGGTAAGTTTCCCTTCAACTTTTTTTTTCCACACTGCACGTTTCAGAAAATTAAGACAACTCAAAAATCCAATAAGAAAAGTTACAGCAGATATTTTTGTTACATTACTGCTTGCTGATTATGTGTCGAATAGACTTCTGCGTGCTAATGTTGTTCTGTGCGTGATTTCGTGACCATATCTCTGATCTTTTCCCCTTTCACGCTCGTAATTTCACCAGTTGTTCTATTTTTAGTCCAAATGCATCGGACAGCGAACAGCAATTGTAAAATCTATTTCTCGATGCTTCAATGGAAGCAATGCACTTTTCGGTAGCACCAATTATTTTTAATGAGCCTTTTTTTGCGTAATGCTGTACATTCTCTTAAAAAAAAACTGCTCACATCCATTAAATAAGGAAGGTACTCTAAATAGCTTCAGATGTAATTTTTTTGAAAAGGAGGCACCCTCACTCTGAGGTACAACATATAATTACAGAAAGACACCGATTTTGGGTAATAACAGACATTTAAAGCCGGAAATCCAATCATTAATTTTTCAGTACTGTCGATATAAATTGTGTTTAGCTGTATTGAAAACAAAACCTAAATTCTTTTTTGCCATTTCCATAAAATAATGGATATTCACTAGATTCTATTTAATTATTAAAAGATATTTATCAAAGTGAAAAGGTAATGTTTGGCTACATTAGTAGAACATTATTCAACAGCAGTAGAAAAGCGAACGCAAAAAAAAGCTATTTTCCTTTCTTTATTGCGTATTCGTTTTTCAAATAAAATAGGATTTTATTTATTAATCTGTTTGTGGACAATCATAAATAATCATGCATTTTATTTTTTACGAAATTAAAGGAAATAACTAGAATGGGAACAGCGAAAAATTACAAATTAACGAAACCAAATTGGTTCTATTTGCGGAGACATGTATAGATCTTATTTCCTTATTATGTCAATGGACTGCATAACAAATTAAGATTACAACAATGATTTTATTATCCTTGCAAAAGGACATGTTTGTGGAAAAAAATATCGTAATTTTTTATCGCAATCATATTCTGTTATAGGGACAATAAGATGCCATTGAAAATTCATTGCAATTTTTTTTTATTCACAATCAGAAAGACAGCAATATCATTATCCAATTTATAACATTCATGTTGGAATAATTATTGGAGCATGAATAGTTATCCTAATTCCTTGTGATAGTGTAAGCTATTTGTAACAAGTTAAACAGTTGTAGTTGAGTTAGAAAGATTAATTGTGCAAAATAGAAATCTTTTTTGTGACATGGGGAAGTGATGGCCATTAATAGTAAATAACCAGGGATTAAAAAATAAAACTTTTTTTGGCAGCGTGGCGCCCTGCTCTGGATATAATAGCAAAACAATTATTTTAATATAAATATTCCTAGTGTTTGGTGATATGTTTAATTTATAAAAATTATTTCTCATATCTGGGCAGATAGCATTAATTGTGCGTTGTTGTTTATTATCTACTCACTAATGGGACCGATTTCCCTTAGTTAATTAATAATTGTTTCATTTTCCACAAGCAAGTTGTAAATTTATTAGTTTGTTCGTGTAATAAATAAAATATAATATTATTATTTATGATTTTTTATAAATTAGTAAGCCAATTTCTGTTTTATTATACCAAAAGCATACAAACGTGAGGCCATTTGTTTTTATTTTGCTCTGTTTTGGATTATTTTCCGGATTTCAACTAATATACAATTTTAGAAATGTTGAATATTTAAACAGACAGGATATATTTTCACTTACTTATAAAACTGAATTTAGTGTATATTCATTAATTTACAGAAATAATAAATTTGAATTCATTTTTTTTTGTGCAAGAAAAAAGTAATTATTTTAATTTAAAATCTATAAATAGATAGTATTAAAATCTTCTGGCGCTAATAATGTACATATGAAAGAGAAAAATTTGCCGAAGATAGAAAAAATACTAATTGTAAATATTAATAGATGATAAAGATCAATAGTTATAAAATACGCTTTAATACTTTTTTATTGCTGTAGAAAATGTATTGTGTATTTAAAAATAAAAATTAAAAATTGTGTTTGGATGGTGTAATAAAACATATCTGTAAATTTCATAATGATTCTTACAACAGCTGTTTAATAAATAGTGCTAAATATTTTTAGTCTATGGCAGTTGTTCTTTATTAAAATTACTAATCAGTCATACACCTGTGAAAAAAAAATTAAATATTCGCAAAATACCTTGAATACATGCAAATTAATCAAATTGATTTATTTGATTTGTAAAATAATTACACATAATAATATTTAAGAAAAATAAATATCAATTCGTAGAACACATGTTAAAGTTGTGCAAAGCAACACAGCTGAAAATCCAGTTTTAAATACCGCGGAATTGAAGAATAAACAGCTTTATACTGCTATGAAAACAAATAGTGTGACATTTAAAAGTAACTGAAATTCTTATCTATTTAGTTCACTTAAGTATTTATAAAAAAAACTATAGATTTTTTTTTAACTTTTAACAATTACAACTGACATTGCGATATACAAATCCTAATATGATCCATTTTAATTTTAATAAATAATTATATAATTAAATACAAGGTTTTTAAGACAAATTTTTACATTGAAATGGAACCGAATATTTATCAGAATATTAACTCTTCTAAAGACAGAGACTCGCTAAAATTTTCAATTTCTAAATACAGAGCAGATTATACCGAAAACAAAGGTCCATAAGAAAAATTCCGAAAATATTTCTTTCGAACTCCGAAAATATTTCTTTTTGTGCAAAATTCGACCATTTTCGAATCAAAACAATAGTAAATAATTAAAAATAATGATAATAATAGTAATAATAATAATAATTAATAAATAAATGAATAATGATAATGATCATAATAAAATTAAATAAATAGTAATAATAATAAATAAATATTAATAGTGATATTAGTGAACCTTCTGTTAAGAATCGGCAAAAAATTAAATTTGATATCTAAGAGTTTTTCTCCAACTTATCTTTTTTATTCATACTACACGTTTCAGAAAATTAAGACATTTCAAAGTCCAATTAGAAAACTTACAGCAGATATTTTCGTTACATTAATACTTGCTGATTATGTGTAGAATTGACTTATGCGTGCTAATGTTGTTGCGTGATTTCGTGACCATAGCTCTGATCTTTCCCCCTTTAACGCTCGTAATTTCACCAGTTGTTCTATTTTTAGTCCAAATGCATTGGACAGTGAACAGCAATTGTAAAATCTATTTCTCGATGCTTCAATGGAAGCAATGCACTTTTCGGTAGCACCAATTATTTTTAATGAGTCTTTTTTTCTGTCTAATGCTGTACATTCACTTAAAAAAACTGCTCACATCCATTAAATATGGCACTCTAAATAGCTAGAGATCTGATTTCTTTTGAAAAGAAGGTACCTTCACTCTGAATTACAACATATAATTACAGAAAGATACCGATTTTGGGTAATAACAGACATTTACAGGAAATCGAATCGTTAATTTTTCAGTACTGTCGATATAAATTGTGTTTAGCTGTATTGAAAGCAAAACCTAAATTCTTTTTTGCCATTTCCATAAAATAATGGATATTCACTAGATTCTATTTAATTATTAAAAGATATTTATCAAAGTGAAAAGATAATGTTTGGCTACATTAGTAGAAATTATTCAACAGCAGTAGAAAAGCGAATGCAAAAAAAACTATTTCCCTTTTGTTATTGCGTATTCGTTTTTCAAATAAAATAGGATTTTATTTATTAATTTGTTTGTGGGCAATCATAAATAATCATTCATTTTATTTGTTATGAAATGAAGGAAATAACTAGAATGAGAACAGCGAAAAATTACAAATTAACGAAACCAAATTGGTTCTATTTGTAGAGACATGTATAGATCTTATTTCCTTATTATGTCAATGGACTGTATAACAAATTAAGATTACGACAATGATTTTATTATCCTTGTAAAATGAAAATAAAATCATTACCTTGTTTGTGGAAACAAATATTATAATTTTTTATAGCAATCATATTCTGTTATAGGAACAATAAGATACCATTGAAAATTCATTGCAATTTTTTTTGTTCACAATCGGAAAGACAGCAATATTCATTATCTAATTTATAACATTCATGGTTGAATAATTATTGGAGCTTGAATAGTTATCCTAACTCCTTGGGATAGTGTAAACTATCTGTAACAAGTTAAACAGTTGTAGTTGAGTTAGAAATATTAATTGTTCAAAATAGAAATGGTTTTTGTGATTACCATAAGTGATGGCCATTAATAGTATATAACCAGGGATTAAAAAATACATTTTTTTTTGGCAGGGTGGCGCCATGCTCTGGATATAATAGCAAAACAATTATTTTCATATAAATATTCCTAGTGTTTGGTGATATGTATAATTTATAAAAAGTATTTCTTATATCTGGGCAGATAACTTTATTTTTGTGCTGTTATTTATTATTTACTCACAAATGGAATCCTTAATTAATTTGTAATTTTTCGTTTTCCACAAGCAATTTGTATAAATTTATTAATTCTGTTTTTGTAATAAGTAAAATAAACGTGATTATTTATGTTTTTTCATAAATTAGTAAACCAATTTCTATTTTACCAAAAGCATACAAAGCGTGGAAATTAGTTTTTATTTCGTTGTGTTTTATGGTGTGTTGGATTATTTCTGGATTTCAACTAATATAAAATTTTTGAAATGTTGAATAATTAAATATGACATCTGAAAAAGCTATTTTCATATCTATTATATTATATATCAAAAGATATTATCATGTCATTTTCAATTATTGAGACATTTAGACATGATAATATCTTTTCACTTACTTACAAAAATGAATTTAGTGAATATTCATTAATTTATAGAGATAAATTTGATTTCTTTAATTATTTTAATTTAAAATATGTAAATATATAGTATTACAATCTTGTGGTGTTAATAATGCACGAGAATAATTTGCTCACATCAATGAAATAATACTAATAATAAATATTAATACATGACAAAGAACATTACTTAAAAAATATTCATTAATATAAATAAAAATAAAAACATCTATTTATTGTTATATATTTATTTATTATTATATAAACATCTCCCATTAACATTTTAATCGCTGTAGAAACTTTATTTCGTATTTGAAATTAAAAATTAAAATTTGTATTTGGACGGTGTAATTAAACATCATAACACATTCATAACAATGAAAAATTGTTATAACAATTATTTAATTAAACACTGTTAAACGTTTTTAATCTGTGGCAGTTTGTAGTTTATTAAAAATACTAATCACTCCCACACTGGTGAAAAAAATTAAAAATTTACAAAATACCTTGAATGCATGCAAAATAATCAAATTGATTTATTTGATTTGTAAAACAAATATAAATAATATTATTCAAGAAAAATAAACATTCGTGGAACACGTGGTAAAGTTGTGCAAAGCTACATAGTGGAAAACTCAGTTTTAAATACTGCGGAACTGAAGAATAAAGGACGTTATACTGCAATAAAAATAAATAGTGAGACACTTAAAAGTAACAAAGAATCTTATCGATTTAATTAATTTAATTATTTAAAAAAAATTAGATTTTTTTTAATTTAACAATTACAACTGTCATTGTGATATACAAATCCTAAGATTTAATCTTAAAAAAATATAATAAAACATTATATATTTAAATACAGGTGGGTTTTTTTTAAATCACTTTTTACATAGAAAAAAAAACTGAATATTTATCAGAACATTAATTCTTCTAAAGACAGGAACACACTAAAATTTTCAATTTTTAAATACAGAGCAGATTATATTGAAAACAAAGGTCCATAAGTGGATGTTACTGCCTCCTAGTGGGCAGTGCAACTATCAAGGGCGATATTGGTAACTTCGGATGAATTTGGTGAGCGTTGAATAAAAAGATAGAAGAGGTAAAAGAACATAAAAGACAGAAGATAAGAATAAATTTAGATAATTAATCGTCAATGATTCAAGCTATTAACAATTCTGGCTGCAAAAGCAGATATTGGTTAATATGAGCTGTAATATAAAAAAGAAATAATTGCATTTACTGCAGATTGTAAGCAACAATAAGAACGAAAAGGAAATTAAATGTTGAATATCGGTAAATTAAGAATATTAGTAGCAAAAATAGATCCGAAAATTAATTCATTGATAACAGTAAACCAGGTTCATTCTTTTTTCATTAAGATAACTTTTATTGTTATTTGTAACTTTTATTCACATGTTATCATACTTTATCCAATTTTTTAAGCGTAATATGAATCTTATAATAATAATCTTAATTAATTTTATAATAATATTCTTATAATTTCTGGTTTCTAGCCGTCTTATTTGCAAACATCTTTATTTATAATATTTTATGGCATTAGTCCATATTTAGATGCATAGAATAATACAACATTTTTTTGATTTATTTTTGTGTAAAGAAGGTAGATTTCCAGAGCGGTGCTAAGTGTTACTTTTTCTGAAAAGGTGGCGGCAAAATAAATAAATTTGGGAACCAACACTCTAATGATTATTGCATTCCTGATTCGAGGCTGAAATGGCGGAAAATACAGATATACGGGAATATAAACCATGCTTTGGTCCATGCGCACCATATGCTTTTATAGGAGGGGAACACTTGGTAGTGTTTATAGTACCGTGTAGGGTCAATAGTTGCACTGAGTGCTGGCAGTTTCTCAAATATCCTTATTTAGGTCATTAACCACGGAAGATTTTCTGCAAAGCAACCATTAAGTAATATCCCAAAATTTTACTAGGAACAGGAAGTCTGTAAAGTCTCTGATTAAAAAAAAATGTGTGCTTGCATTTTTGATTTGAAGATTATACCAAAGTAATTTCCATATGTTTGTCCATTTATACATTATTTCATTAAAAATGATTGTCCTGTTATTTTGCAGTTATTTTTAATCTTTAGTCCAGTAAATTATTTCAACATAATAGTGAGTAATAATTAACGTGACAATATATTTTTTGAATCAAAACTAATCATCTACTAATTTTAAATGTGTACAAAAATAACGCATATTTTTTATAGTTTTTAATTATGTGAAAAGAATAAGAATGGGAATGCGAAAACAAATCATTTAGGTTATCTTGTATTTTTCTGAATTACTAATTTGCTTAATAATCTTTGGTGTTGATTTCATGTAATAAAATTTACTTTGGTAATTAACGTTTCTTTAAGAACTGCAACCTACAAATATGATTTTTTCCCACGTCCGCAATTTATTCATATTTTGAAAGGGAGAATTAGTGCCCACTGAAACATTCCCATAATTTTCTTCACTCACATATACGATGTAATGTTGCAAAAATTAAAATACTATCCTGGTTACAATAAATAAATCCCTTTTCAATGAATTGACCTTGAAATTTTTACCACTTTTTTTTTTTTTTTAAATTCATCCATTCACGTATTTCTAAGTCGTCAAAAAACAAAGTCCACTACCTCAAAAATTCGTCGCTTATTTTAAAGAACTCAAACGCTATTTCAAATATTCCTTTTTTAGTAACACGGCAGCCATTTTCTTGCAATTTTGAGCAAGTCCAGCAATTATTGCAATTTTGAGCTCCTGCAGCACTTAGATGTCGTAATTGCCACGATACTAGTCGTTAAAGCTAGTTTTATTTTTTATTTGCAGCCCATTTAGTTAAAAAATAATATTATTATTATCTTGTATGTTTTTTTTTTTTTTTTTTTTTTTTTTTTTTTTTTTTTTTTTTTT
>BPLQ01003025.1:1078587-1089740 GCA_021605075.1 Caerostris darwini
ACAAGAAGTTTTTTATAGCACATTCGGTATTGCAATATTAAATTCACAAGGTAGAAAATGCTCTTCTGAACTTATTTTTTAAGGGTAACTACACCACATTCATATAACAAGTGAGAAAACCCCTCCACGAGAGTGAAATGCAACAAATAACCAATGATGTTTCCAACGTCGATCAATCATTTTAAGTAATTCTAAGTGAAGAAGAGCCGAATAGGGAGAAAGTTGTGTTTCAGAAAGTTGGACAGACAGTTGTGTTTCCGAACTGAGAGAGTTGGGTTTCTTTCTATTCCTTATTTTTCTTTTCTTCTTTCTAGGTGTTCGAAAGGTTTCTTTTCTCCGCTAGGCATTATTGATTCCAATGAATACTGAATTTCAGGGAATACTTGAATCTAAGAAATTCATTACGAAACAAGAAATTTTTAATAGCAAATTCAGAGTTGTAATATTAAATTCACAAGGGGTAAAGGTAAAGAAATGCTCTTTCTGAACTTATTTGCTAAGGGCAACTAGACCATATCATGCAATAAGTGTCATATAACAAGACATCAAATACCAAGCAAGAAACTCCCTCTACGAGAGTGAAGTACAACCTATGTCGAATGATATTCCAAACGGCAATCAATCATTTTAAGTAGTTCTAAGTGAAGAAGTGCCGAATAGGTCCGGCGGACAGCAAGTTTTGTTTCTGATGAGAGTTAGGTTTCTTTCTATTGTTTTTCTTTCTTTTCATCTTCTTTCAAGGATTTCGAAATCTTTCGAAATTTTTTTTTCTACTTGGCATTACTGATTTCAATAAATAGTAAGCTTCTGGGAATTTCTTAATCTGCAATTTGCCACAAGAAGATTTTTATAGCTAATTCAGTGTTGCAATATTAAATTAACAAGGTAGAAAAATTAGCTTTTGAAATTATTTTTAAGGGTAACTAGACCATATTCTTATACCAAGGGTGAAAATACATCTACGAGAGTAAAGTACAACGAATGATGCTTCCAACGCCAATCAACCGTTTTAAGTAGTTCTAAGTGAAGAAGAGCCGAATAAATCAGGTGGACATCAAGTTGTGTTTCCGAACTGAGAGAGCTACTTTCCATTCTTTTCATTCTCTTCTTCTTCTTTCGAGAGATTTCTTTTCTCGATTGAACATTATTGATTTAAATAAATAGTGAATTTATTGTCATTGTTTAATCTATAATTTGCCAAAAAGATTCTTATAGCAAATTCAGCGCTGCAATATTAAAATCATGAGAGATAAAGTAGAGCCATGCTCTTTTGAACTTATTTTTTATGGGTAACTAGACCACATTCTTACAACAAGTGAGAAAATTTATCCACGAGAATGAAGTACAACGAATATGGAATACGCTTCCAACGTCAATGGATCATTTTAAGTAACTCTAAGTGAAGAAAAGCCGAATAGGTTCGGTGGACAGCAAGTTGTGTTTCAGAACTGAGAGAGCTAGATTCGAAACCCTGCAAGCAAAGCCGACTTCCATATTTATTGCAGGGATGAGAACAATGAAACTGTACACCAGAATTTTTTTTCATTTTTAAAGATGTAAGTACAGTACCTTTAGATGCCATATGAGAATTTCTAATAGAAGTGACCTATTTATTCTACTACTACATCACACGACATCACTGTGCCTAGAGCTGATATGCCTCTTATAGAGTTTGGGAATGATCATCTGGGTGGAATGGAGTGGACATACATGAAGGCGGAAATTTTTTCTCACAATTCACTTTTGTCTATACAGTAGCTGAACAACAAGGAAAAAGTTACGAAAACAGTAGAAAATATCAAAAAATTAAAATTTAAAAAAAAAGGATAAAAGCTTCTCGTGTAACAACTTGGGTAACGCTAAACTCTGAAATGTCTTTGTCATTTTAATAAAAAATAATTTTACCCATTTTTTTTTTTTAATAAAAAAAAAAAAAAAAAAAAAAAATGGTTTAACTGCCTACTACGGGAAAAATTAAGACTACTACGGAATTTTTTTAAAAAATAGTTGTTAGTTGAAGTATATTAAAGTATATTTGTAGTATAAGGCAAATTAAAAAAAAATATTTATATAATTTAATTATATACATTTAACATATGCAAAACATAACATATATAAAACTTAAGTTATATTTATTACATTTTTCATACATTATTATATAACATTTATGTTTCTCATCTATTACTATCGAAATTGACTGCATAGTAATTAGCAATTTATGATACATGAATTTGCTACTGATTTCAGAACTCTACTTAAAATGTAATTACTGAAAGCTTTTATGGTATTTGCCTTCTGGACTCATGAGGTTTACGAGCTTTGTCGAGTTATTGTTCGTAAATGCGGTTGTAACATTCAATGTCAAAAGCCATAAAAGGAATTATGTTACCAACTAGATTTAAAATTTAATTTCGATGCAATTCGCAAAACACAATTTATTCTCGACTGCTCATGTTTATATATAAGTAATACAGTAAATGCTATTTGAGACATTATATAATATGTTAATTGTATCAAAACGATATTACTTAAGATGTTTCCTTCAGATATCAATCTTAAATTATAATACTTTTTAAAAATGTTTTACTTGAATTTTATAAATGTCTTTAAAAATCATAAAATATTTTTAATCTGAAAAGAAATAAAACATATATATTTTCAATCTCATTAAATAAAATTTGTTTATAAAATATTATATGGTTTAATCATTTATATTAAAATTTTATATGGTTAGCATTTAATCATGTTTTTAGTCAATACGTTACATATTTCGCAAAATCTTCTTTATATTTATAGACTTTATATTTATATCCTATTATTTATTATATTATTATTATTGAATATATTATTATTTAGTATATATCTTATTATTTATTACATTATATTTTTATCTTTATCTTTATTATTTTCTTTATAGTTATTGAATATTTTCAACATTTTTTTGGAGTGAATTACTAATTACTTCGAAGTAATCGAGCAAAAAGACCCACAAAAAAGTAGTTTATTACTTTTTCGAAAGATTTGCAAATACTTTTTTGTGGCGAAGGAAAAATGTATCAATAGAAAATTTCACATGCAACTAATTGTACGATGAAGAATTAAGTAACAATACATTGTCATTGAAATGAAATAGTTAAATTTAAATTTTACAATACCTAGAAATAGCAGGAAATTTTTGAATAGTACTAAATTCTGCGAATCTTAAAGCTACTTTTAAAAAATCAAAACACTAATCATTTGGTTAGTGATGAATATTGTATTAAGTTTATTTACTCAATGCTGAAGGTATAAAAATATTTATATATATATAAATTTATATAAGTTTTATTATTGTTTATATATAATAAAATTTATATTTAAATTTATATTATTATAGAATTTATTAATAAAACTACGGTGATCAATTAATGTTACTGTAAAGGAACTTTTTACAAACTGGTATCATAACTGAAATTCTAGATTTTTTAGAAACACAATGTGTGTTTATCAATAATTTTACTTTATTTAAATTACATTGAAGGAAGACTTCTGTAAAGCTTATTGTTAGTTCATGAAAATTAAATTTCTCATTTTCTCTTTTAAATTTCAAATATTCAAATTGTTTTTTAAGTAGCATTTCGACTAGTATTAACTTATATGGAAAGATACAATTTTAAAACAATTATTTTTAATTCACACGGAAAAAGCTAAAACATCAGTATGCAATTACCATCTTATATTATTATAAATCTATAAGATAATTTTTGATAATAAATTGAAGCTTCGATAACGTGATGAATCGAAAAAACAATATTTTTATTGCTACATAATTAAATAAAAATATGTATTTACAAATTAAATAATTAAAATAATTAAATTAAATATTTATTGAAAAATTAAATATTTACAAATTCATTTAAAAATTAAATATTTACAAATTTATTTAAAAACTTAAATATTTACAAATTTATTTAAAAACTTAAATATTTACAAATTTATTTAAAAACTTAAATAAAAAAAATACATCGCACTTTTTTAGAAAAAAAATATTGTTTTCATTCTTACTAATTAAACAAAAATCCCTGTAAAATAAAATAAATAAACTTTTTCTTAAAATGAAAATACTTAAAAAATAAAATATTTTCAGGTCGTTATCGTGTTATTTCAATAAAATTGTACTGAATGCAACTATTAATATTAATATCGTGAATATTTCAATATGTTAAAAAAGCTTTCTATTCATAAAATTTTCAAATAAAATACTTAATAAACCACGATCGTTATATTTCAAAACGAATATTTTTTGAAGATTAATATTCTAAAAAAAAATTTAATTTTTATTTAAAAATATTTTACCTGTAATAAATTGTTTTGTAATTAATAACAAATTATGGGTTTAAGTCATGAATGATTGTTCCCTTTTCGAGGGTGGCTCAAATATAAAAACCATTGCTATAAAACAAATATCATCAAACTAAACTATATAAAAGACATTAATAAAATAATTAAATAAAGTTGTAGTAATACCAAAATGTACTCACGTAATAGCGACAAAGGAAACTAAAAGCAAATAAAAAACGAAAATTATTTGTATAAAAATGCTATATTGAACTTAATAAGCATCTAAAGTACTGTCTTTGTTTATCAGCCAGCATACGAATTACGTTATGAAGCAATGCTTTTCACAAGATTCATTACGGAAACAAATTCCCTAAAGTTGGCTGATAACGAATCTAAATATAACCTCCTAATTCGCCTAAATGCGGTTTCTGGAGCTATGATAAGAACCAATTTATTTTCCTTCTGAAACGGCAGATGACCAAAATAAAGTGATCGAAGATACTGATACTGTAAAACATCAAACGTAATCCTACCCTCTCAAAAAAACCCATTTAAGTAGTAAACATGAAGTGTGTGTGTCCTTGAACCCGTTAACCGATCTCTGGACTGGTGCCAGCAGCCATCAAAACATGGCACAACAACTTCTGCGAGTGTGATTGACAGCAAGAAAGAGCAAATAAAGACACAGAAGGCCTGCTTCGGTTGGATGATCGAAATGTGGAACGAGATATTAAATATTGCTGTGGTGTTTGGATCAATGCTTGGCGGGTTGTGCTTTGAAGATTAGTGGCTGTAATAGATAGCTTGTCGTGAGACTCTATTGCCCTCCGTTTTATTTCTTTTTAGGAAAATTTCAAGAGCAATTTTTTATTTTACATAATAGATGGTTTCCTTAAAATCCAATTTGCCACATAGTTTATTATAAAATTGTTTCTTTAAATGTAAATTATTTATATACATATGCAGAGATTTTTAATCTAGCATGTATATATATATTACACACACATTTTTAACATTTAGTTTAACTAAAATGTTTAGTTAATATTAAGTTTAACTTAAGTTTAAAAATAATTTTAAAGCTAAAATCAGGGAGAAAATCATATATATGGGAGGTTAATCTAAGAGGGTACTTACGTATTAACGGTACCTTGGCGACAGTTGCGCCAATAAAGAGCACACGCGCCAACTGCAGCTACAGATTTGGCGGTTTTTAAGTGGCTCCAATCCATTCTATTGGTTTGGTAACCTTAGTAGCTGTTAGATTGGCGACACTTAAAAACCGCCAAGGTACCGTTAATACGTAAGTACCTCTAAGAGTATTTATAATGACAATAATTTTTTTAAACTAAATATTTTATGAAATTTAATATTAGTTTTTACTAAAATTTAATATTTGTTTTTAATTTAGATTAGTTTGATTTATTTTTAAATTTAATTTCTAAAATATTTAGTTTTAACTAAATTGTTTTGTTAATTTTAAATTTAAGTTAAGTAACATAAGTTTAAAAATAATTTTAATGCGAAATCAGTGACAAACTCATGTATATGGCAGGTTAATCTAAGAGCATTTATACTGACAGTAATTTGTTTAATAAATTAAATTAACTTAAATGAAAATATATGACACTTTTAGGAAATGTTATGTAAAATATTTAATTATTTCCAGCAACGAAAAAGTACTGTGTAACAAAAAAAAAAAATAGTTCAAACTGTTGATGAACAAAAATTAGTAGTTATTATTAAAAGACTTCATTAAAAAATACTTTAACCTTTTTTGATAATTTTTGATGATTTCATTTCTCGTTTCTTTGTTCGATAATTGAGTAATTAAAATTTTTGCTCCTCTTTCATTATGTCATCAAGTGAATGATTTAATTATAATTTAACTTTCCGTGTCGAGATTATGATAATTTTATTAATTTTTAATCGAAAGTTTTAATGTATTGATCTTAAATGTAACAATTTTCGACTTTCAGCAAACATTGTTTTAAAGATTTCATAATTATATTTTTTCTGGGTAAACATTAAATTTTTCTTTTATATTTCCGGAAATTATAAAATATTTCATTGATAATGGGAAAATTTTCAATGCTAGTCATGTATTATATTTTAAAGATTTATGATTATAATTTTTCTGAATAAACATTTCATTTATCGCTTATATATCCTCCAATTATGAACTTTTTCCATCTGTAATGTTAAATATTTATCATTTATTTAAAGAGTTTTGAAAATCTGTTTTTAACGTAAACATTAATGTTTGTAAAATATTTAACTTAATTATGAGAATGCATTGCTTACAATATTTTATTATGTTAAACCAGTTGTACTCAACAGGTGTTCCCTGTGATATTTCAGAGAAAAATTCTTCCAATTATAAAAATAAATGTAGTTACTCTTTTTCTTGTCAGTTATTCCATTCAAAGACAGCTTTCATTATAACCGACTAACCTTTCTTAATAATTTTTGTTTACCTTTTATTAACGTAAAAAGTGCCAAACAGCGATAATGCGCCAAATAATATTTCCGAGAAACTAGAAGCCTTAACTTCCATGGTGGGGTACTATAAAATGTTATCATCTATGTTATTTTTATTCAGTGCCATTACAACACGATGACAAATGTTTGAATGGGGGATCTTCATTCCAAAGTATCATTATTATTTTTTCTTTTTAATAAAGTACTACTTAAAGGTTTCGGTACTTACGTATTAACGATACCTTGGCGACAGTTGCGCCAATAAAGAGCATACGCGCTAACCGCAGCTGCAGATTTGGCGGTTTTTAAGTGGCGCCAATCTACACTTAAAATTTTTGTTCCAAATAATAAAATATATATGAAACACTTCATTTAATATCAAAACGCTTTCAAAATATTTTTATGCCAAATAATAAAATATATAAAACACTTCATTTAAAATCAAAACGATTTCAAAATTCAAAACACTTTATTTAAACACAAATTAGTCAGAAACACTTTATTTAAACACAAATTAGTCAAAAACACTTTACATTTAAACACAAAGTAGTCAAACGGAGTTTTCTAAGTCCCACACGATAAACAGACTGACTGAAATTGCATTTCCAAAACTTACGTTCACGAAAATAAAGTTTCATGTCATGGGAATTGGGACATTTTCGTTGTTTTGGTAAAATATTTCGCTCCTGAAAAAATAAAATTGCATCTTGTTCTGTTTCTGGCAAATCCAAATATTGGCGCCACTTAAAAACCGCCACATCTGTAGCTGTTAGTTTGACGACACTTAAAAACCGCCATGTCTGTCGCCAAGGTACCATTAATACGCAAGTACCAAGGTTTCTTTAGGTGTGCAATGTTCATTTTCGATCACAAACCGTTTCATTTGATCATTCAGTACTTTAAAATTACACGTGTAATGTATGGCGAGAAGAAATTTTTTCCACATCAATTTCAGGTACTTCACTTCGGTTTTTATTATGCGCATCGCTAGTACAGAGCCGTGGTTGCTTTAGATCAGTGTTGTTGGGAACTGTAATAATATCACTTTCGGTATTGCTAATTTCTTCATTTCTGCCTCACTTTTTTTTTTCTTCAAATTCCATTTTTCTTTTTCATGTTTCACTGCCACTAAGGCAGTTTCTATTACTGGACAAGCTATTTTTCAAATTCCACAATCGACTATTTAACTTCACGTCTGATCACGGATCCGATGAAACAAAACTAAGATATAAGTGACGCACGGAGAATCCGCGAAACAAATTATTTCCCTACTTTCTGGAAATCTCTCCAGCGAGAATTCCCTATTTAATTTTGTAAGTATTGAAGAATCAGGAGAATTTCGTAACAAGTGAATTTGAAATGACCCAGCAGCACATGGGTGGTAGCGAGAATTCCCATTTTTATTTTGTAATTACATATCCACGAACCAGAAATCAGAGAAGTATCTAGCATCGGTAACTGTTTTTATTACTATTACTACCAGAGGCGATATATTCTTCATACAAGTGAATAAGTCCAAAATCTTAATAAAAGTAAGTAAATAATCAACAGAGCTATTCATTATTAAGTATTTTGTTATTTTTTTCATAAATTCGAACCCTTCAAGTCAGTGTTGTGAAGTTTTGCATATCATTTATTCATGTTTTATTAAATTATAATAAATTAGTGTTTTAAAATGGTCATTTTTTTAAATCTTTATTTTTTAATAATGAAGAGGAAATGTTAACTTTTCCCCTGAGTTTTTACATATATATAATGTTTTGTAAATAAGGATGTGGAATAAAATCATGTTCATATTTTCACGTTCTCACGTTTTCCTCTCCCGTTCTGTGAAGCATAATTTGAGCAGTTTTCTCATTGTGTACTATGAATCGTATTTCACATTGTTCCCCACTACATTGCCTTCACATTCATATCATTAGGTTTCTTTTCTCCATGCTCATATCGTATTATGAAGCATGGAGGCGTGTGTGTACTAATATGAGCAGAGATCTCATAATTTTCACTAGGTTCTATAATCACAATAAGGCTATAGTAATTATGTGGCTGTTTTAACTAACTATGGCCTCAACCATATGGACATTTTAATTAAACATGTATAACCATGAAAACATTAGGATAAACATGGAATACATTATTATGAATGGTTCTTATAGGAAATGCAGTTTTCTACGATGTTAAATATCTATTCAGATATAGTTTGAAGATGAACATACATCTTCGTTTGCTGTCACAGTTTCCGGGCCTCAATAAATGTAGATACAATGTGCGATAGATATCTACCACAGTCACTATTACTGGTACTGGAGTTTATACGATTTCACCATGAGAAATGATAGATTTATTTACACGTAATACTGTGTATAGTTCAATGTCTAGACGCATTCATAATTTCGCATATTAATAAAGCCTTTTAATATTTTTTGTAGTGTCCCCATTATTTTGATCATTTGCATATATGTAAAAATACGATATATATATGAAATTTTTATGCAGTTTATTCATGTAGTCTGCTGTTAATTATTAAAATTAATTTGAAGGGATAGTATTATTTTTAAATTTGTAACACGTTTAAATATATGCTGATAAAGAAAAAAAGCTCTCACTATAAATATTTCTTTTTAACTATTTATAATTTTAATATTCTTTGTTCCCGCAATACCTGCAGTTATTGGACAATAATTGGTTACATATTTTTTTTTTAAATTGTAAATACATATATACATACCAAAATAATCTCTCTCTCTCTATATATATATCTATATCTATATATATATATATCTTGTTTAACTGAAGTAAAACGACTTTAAATCGCTTATTTAGTATATTTCCACTTGAAGCAAGACTGCATTGCGCTCTTACAAGCAATGTCGAAGTTTGGCAAATTTGTTTGCGCGGTAGAAAGACCAGATAGCCTAAAAACGCACAGCCCTCATAGGTTCCTCGAAATAAGCGGTAGAATTCCTTATATAATTGCTGTACGGATGATAAAAGTTTGATGTACGTACAGAGATGCATTTATTATTTGACTGGCAACTATTATTTCCTTCTTGTGGCTCATAACGAAATAAGCATCTCTTATAATGCCTTAAACTTTTAGCTTCATTGAATGCCAATCTGTTATTAATGCCGCTGATATCGTTGGGATTCGTGTTGTACGTGCGTATGCCCCACATCTGAGTGTAGTATGGTAGAAGAAAACCCATACCAGTCAGTTTATTGATGAGGGATTCTTATATACATTGTCACAATCATCATGGAGTCTCCTTATCACTGAAAGATTAAACATTTTACCAGAAATGAGCGGACGAATTGGAACCAAACGAAAGAAAACTAATTTGAACAGTAGAGTTTGATCTTGATCAAAGCATGTCTGAAGCAGGTTTTGAAGCACGTCTACTGTACACGTTGCCACTGGTTCTGGTCAACATCTGGAAGGGAAAAAAAACCTCATATTGAAGGAACAATAGGAAAAAATCGTTCAATCCATACATGAAATATCATAGCACAAAAATCTTTGATTTATTTTCGTATTGAGGGAATTTTTTTAAAGCATTGCGCAGGCAAAGATTTTTATTTAAGGCTTGGAAAAAAATGTGTATTATTTCCAATGGCAAGTGTACATGACAACATATATAATAAAAAACACAAATCGCAAGATAGAAACAGATAACATCTGTTAATCCATCCACTTAAGTCTGTCAATCCAATAACGCTTCCGTAAAGAAACAGGAGGCAGTGCAAAACAGGAAGCAAGGTGAGAGACATATCCATTTCTTCCTGGTTTCACATAGATGACAGAGAGGGTCAGGAGCCAGTTTAATTGTGTGAAGATGAAGAGACAATCGGGACCACAGAAAAGTTGTAGCAATGTCACCAATGATAATGGGACAATCCACCTGCTTTCCACGGTAGGACCCTAAGTAATTCACACTGAGCACTGAGAGCCAGGCTGAAGGCCGTATTTGCAGTATCAGACTTTGTCCGAAATGCACCACGAGGAAGTAGAACTACGTTGCACTCGTCATATATATATATATATATATATATATAGTAATAATTGTAATATTAAAAGTACTGAGTAGAAATCATAGTTTCATTACCTATTCAGGAGGGCCTGAATGGCCGAGTGGCTAGCGCTTTGGTGCTCGGTACCACAGGTTTGGGGTTCGAGTCCCAGCGGTGCCATGGTTGTTTGTAGTGGTTCGGAATCCACTTTAAAAAGTAAGTCCCGGTCTTATAGGATCGTAGAGCGTTGCGGGGGCATTGTTACTCCGCGTCCGTTGCTTATCTTCAAGTTACACGCGGCCCCTGGGTAATGGAAAGTGAGTACGTCTGTGCAGCACTTGCCTTAA